>QRFJ01004574.1:21791-226536 GCA_006176705.1 Cocos nucifera | reverse complement strand
CGAAGATGGTATGTTCCCATGGCTACTACAGCAACTCTTGCTCCATTACCAATAAGTAGGATCATGTCTCCATCCCTCAGCCTCCTGCTATCCTCAAGACCCTGCATGGAAGTGCACAGATAAGTACTAGAACCAGAGTCAAGCACCTAATTGGATGCAAAAAAAATCGTAAGGTTAGACTCAATAATGAGCATACCTCCAGAACGACCTTCCTTCTTTGTTCTTCAGGGTGGCCAGGTAAGTAGGGCAGTTCCGCTTTCAGTGGCTATCGCTATTGCAATGGAAACACTTTCCTTTGACATCAGCCTTTTTCTTCGGCAATGCCATCTCTTCTTTGTTCCTTCCACCTTCTACATTTTTGCAGACTTCTTTTTCTTTTCATAAGACTTTCATTTGGAAGAAATCTATTCCATAGTAAGAACTAAGCCTTTAGAACATTTCATAGAAAGCTCAGTGGTGACCAGCATATTCATTAATTCGGCCAAGGAATTTTGAAGTTTATGCATATGGTAATTCATGATGAACTGCCCATATGCATCAGTCAAGGATTGCAGAATAATATCATTCTGCAGATTCAAGTCTAACTTTACACCGAGCTTCTCAAGCTCTTCCATGTCCTTGATCATCATCAAACAGTGATCTTGGACTGACTGTCCATCATGCATCTTAGCCTTAAAAAGTCATTTCATGACTTGATACTTGGCTACGTGACTCTGATCACCAAACATCTCCTATAGGTGAGCTAACATTTGGCGAGTAGTTCCGATATCTTCATGTTGGCACTGGAGCTTATCAGACATCGAGCCCAACATGTAATATCTGGCCTTATTATCTTCATCTATCCATTTTTTCAGAGACGCTTTCTGTTCAGTGGACAGACGGACTGGTAAGGTGGGAGGATCCTTATCCAATATATGGGTTAACTTCTAAGAATCCAAAATAATTTTATAGTTCCTGAGCCAATCTTTATAATTGGGTCCGGTCAGTCTGTGTGTGTCTAGGATACGTGCTAATGGGTTGGACGTAGACATTTTCCTATAGAGAGTCAAAGATTCTAGTTAGATACTGTAATTACGACTTGACCAATTTATTTAGAGATTTTATTTTTAAACAAATTAGCTTCCACTATTTTTTTGGATCCCTACACTCCCTCTGTAGAGATGCGAAAATCTCCATGATCAATGATTTTTAGTGGGTAGTGCGGTCTCACCAACTGACTCATCACCTCACCTAACAGTTATTGGTGATGGATTAGCCAATGAGTGAACAACTCTTGTTCAATGATTCTCTAATCATGGTGCACCCAAACTTGGTCTCTAATTCATGAATCTTACCGAATCGAAAATATTGATCCACTCCGTAGTTAAGTCAGACCCACCATTTGCATAGACTGGATTCCTAATTGAGTCTCTCACCGTATCCAAAATATTGAGCCTAACTCATCCTCCAGCCCATAGCATCCAATGCCTAATAGATATGGTTGCATCTTCTCGATGCAACTGAGCCACTATATCCGGTCGAGAAAAATCAACCCCAAAAAGGGCCTGCATATCTATAATGGTGGAAGACCTCAGAGTTAACCTTTTCTTAGGGAGAATTGATTCAGGTCTCATTAAACTAGACTTGTCATAGTCATAACCATTATGACTAACCTAGTGGCATGGGTTAGCTTGGATTATTGACCACCTCATATCAGAATTGTGTCAACAAATATGGCTAGGTAAGTGAGACCGGTGGAAGGAATATGCCATTAACTCATACAAGAATGCATTCAGGTTGAGTAGCTTTTAATTAAAAATCAGTCGATCGTATGTGCCAAACTTACCTTAGACACCATATTGTTGAGTCAAAACTAATTGGGTTAGCCTACAATCCAGACTCTAACCTCTAAGCCTAATTAGGTCTTACTTGATCGTGACTCGATCTTGACCCAGACTTAATCCTATTAGGCTGGTCAATTTAAGCATTGTTGATCCCATCTAACCAACTCTTGATTCGATTTGATCAACCGCTTAGACCTAATTGAGCCACCCAAGCCCGAACCCAATATTATGAATATGTCTTAGATCTAAAATTTTCAATTTTAGATCTAATTAACATTCCATAATCTTAATTTTTAATTAAGTAGGGTTCATAAACAAAATATGCACAATGAATCCTAGGGTTTCAGGATCTAGGGTTTTGCAGAAAGTAAGTTTTTAGTTTCTGATTGAGGACGAACATGCAGCACCCCTACACGTCATAAGAACACCCCATCAGATGGGTGGAGAGGGCCTTTAAACCTTTCTTTGTTCTTATGATCGGACAGTCAAGAGGAACGTCTTAATTAGGAGCATGCAATACTACAAAACAGTTTTAGATCTATATCATATATCTCATATACAAATTAGATCTAATCATGGCATATTTTGCATACATCTCATGTATCGAGTCATACATATTTTTAGATCTAAATTATCTCATAATAATCTAAAAAATTAGATTTAAATTGATCTAATCAAAATAAATTCTAATCAACATAACTATGTAGAACTATTCTATAACTAGTCTAGACATGCATCAATCATATCTCATATGATGTTTAAAATTAAATAATTTTTATTTACTATTTTTTAGATCTTATTATAATAATTATAATATCAAAAAATAGTAAGTAAATAGATCTAAAATATGATTTAATCAAATTAAATTGAAAATATACAAGACTATTCTATAGAACTATTCTATTTTAGAACTATCATGCATATTTTCTAATCTTAGATCTAAATTATTTAATCTTAATTTTTTCTAATTTTAGATCTGATCATATCTAATGTGACATCTAAAATCATTTATTTTATAATTATAATAAATTTAAAATTAGATCTAAACACTTTAGAACCTTGCTCTGATACCAATTGAAGCAAAAATCCTGATTTTTTGGACCAGGTTCGTTCGGATCAGATCAGATCAAGAGATATATTCTAAATTTTTTTTTGATCTAGATTAGATCTAGGATGTTTTAGATCTAATTCTTGTTATTTTAATAATTAAAATAAAATTAGATAAATTAAATAAAATTTAATTTACCTTGAGTGGGTAATCCTATTACTCGATGATGATCCTATGAGCAGCGGAAGGTTCTGGATCTTAGCCACGTAAGTGCCTGGCCTCTACCAGTATCCACTTAGACTAGATCTGGAGATCCTCTTCTTCTCTATCACATCTCCAAAAATTAGATCTGGATTTGATCTAGAGGATCTTTGAAACACCTTTCGAAGATCAGCAGTCGTCCTTTGCAGCAGTGCAGCCTTCTAGCTTTCAGTCACCTTTCTCTCGTCTAAATTGCACCAACCAAGAATCCAAACCTCTTTGGACGTGGAGAGGAGAGGAACAAGGTGCTTTGGCATGGAGGAGGAGAGGAGAAGCAGCCTTGGGGCATGGAGAATTGTGATGCTCTTTGAGTTGGGCGTAGGGTCTTATTTATAGACTAAGCGTGATCCAACTCCTCTTCTTCCCAACCAATCACAACCCTTTGTGAAATCATATCTAAATCTGATTGGTGGGAATAGAGTCCCCTAGATTTCTCTTTAGATGGTGCCTAAGACCAGTCAAAGTTGGTTCTTAGGAGAACTCTAATTGAAATCCAAAAAGGAGATGGAGTCCCTGTCCAATAGGGACTCCTAGGTGCATCCAGCTTGGGCACACGCCAAGGGTGGCGTGCGCCCTCCTCCTTGCCAGGTTCTAGCAGGGGGACAAGCCCCCACCAGCCCTCCAATAGGTGAATGATACGTGGACAAAAGTCAAAGTGTCAATGGTCAACATTTGACCAGTCAAAGATTAACTTTTGACCAAAGTCAAAGGACTTGAAATGGTAGGTGACCAAAAATGGTAGGTAATGTCTTACAAAATAAGACAACCTTTTCTGACTTAGACAAGCTTCATTCAGACCAAATGAAGGCCTCTAACTGAGCACAAACTCTTTTGGCTTAGTCAAGACAACTATTTATGATAGTAAAAGAAGAACGTTAGGTTCAATCGAGTGCTAGCATGATTTTCTTGAACATAATTGAATCTCATTAGATCAATTAAACTGGATCAGTTCAATTGATGATCACCAGATTCAAACCCTTGTTTGTGTGACCCAGTTAGGTTTAGTTCTATATGGTAATGGGATATGTTATGATCTCTATCATCGACATCATCGAAACTTCTTTCGATGGATCAAAACACTTCTGATTCGAACAGCTAGACTGATCGATCATCTAAATCATTCTAATTGCTCCCAAAATCCATGAGTGACACCTAGCAGTATATGGTGGCAATCCATCAGAGTTGAATGTGAACCTCTTGGTGCAGCTACCTGTGTGATTAAGTTCTTCTATCTTGAGCCCCGATCAGATTAGGGTTAAGGTGAACTCGTCAATCCCTTGTTTCTGTCATATGATGTAATCATTCAATTCAAGTCCGATGTGAAAAGCTAAATAGAAACTCTTTTCATTATTTCACTCTGCCATGGCTAAGGGCTTCAGGACTTGATTCTCATGATCATCATAGGGCTGCTCCTCTACCATCGAGGTAGATAGATTCCATCTTGATGCTATCCAGTTCCTACAATGAACATCCTATAGCCAACATACACCTCAGGGTTCCATATGGCTAGGAGACTGAGTAATAGTGTAGTCAAATTATAACATCCTCAAGGTGAACTATCGATACACTTTAGGTCAAAGAACTAGACACACTACTACAACATCGAGTCAGTCATTGACGAGAAGGTAGACTTCCTAATGACTACTCGAGATGGTCATGCTCAGTGCCCTCGTTCTCTAACAAGTACCTGTACTCTCACTTTGGTGTCTCTACACCATAGACTCAAGACTCATCTACTAAAGAGAAGCGATTGTACACCAACCTTCTGGATCAATCACCATCCTCATGGTGATCCTATGTTCGGGAGCTTTTTATGAGTTAATAATGATTATTCATGTCTTAAATTTTCAACTCTTGAAAATATGAATCATCATTACTATTAACTCAAAGAATGTATCACACACACTAAATACACATATGTGATAGAAAATAATCCATTTTATTGATTATAATCAAAATTATAATTTTACCCCAAGAAGTGTATTACAAGTGTCAGCCAATTCTGGCTTCTAGGGCACATATATCTAACACATACATCTAACAAATGGATGTTGATCGTGGTCCACTGGTTGAGCCCAAGTCTTTAGGTAGACCAAATCAAAATTGATAAATCAATTGGTGTCTAAGGTAAGTCTGGCATCTTAGATCGGTGGTTTCTAATTGGTAGCCTGTTTACCTGGCCATTTCTGATGGTGTCTAAGGCAAGCCTTGGTAGACCCTTTCATCGATCTCACTTACCTGGACAATGTGGTTAATCTAGTTTCTGATTAGGTTGCTCATTGATTCATGCTAACCCATGTCACATAGAAAATTAGTGAGACTATTTTAGGTGCCCTTGGACCGTAATTGATCCTAGTCCTCATCAGTGACTTACGAAGTCAGTGGGAGGACTTGACTTGGTAAATTCAGTAAGAGCAAATTGATCCTTGTCCTTTCTATCCTTAAATCACTAATAATTTAAATCCTCTAAAATTATTAGATCTTTAAAATCATAAAGTTATGAGGATAATGGAGTCATAGTCTTCCATTAAGGTGTTTGATAATGTGTCCATTAACTCAATAATCATTGGAGGCCCAAAGGCCTGGTGCTTGTTGACTAATGAAATTATCATCCATCTTATGATGACTTGGATGTGTCTCTCTATTGATTGTTGGGCTGGCCAACCAAAGTTGGGTCTGATCATTCATTGGTTGGATGTGCCATGTATGCTCATGTTAATGGTTGGACCTAACTGGACTCTTTTCTGAGAAGGCCAAACCCAACTGATCAGGGCCTTGTGTAAAATTAAAATTACTAAAAATTATTTAAAAAAATAATTAGTTATGAACCTACCATTAGATGTACATGGGTGGGCGAACCAATGTTGGGCTCATGTGCAGTCTATGTGGATTCTAGTACCTACTAGAGAATTAAAGTAATTCCTCGAATTGGAGGTAGAGGCTACCAGTTTGAATAAAATAGTGGAAGAACCTTTAGACTAAAGTTCAAGTCTTTAGGCTTAAAATGATTCATATACAATAGGTCATTGTTCTCTATTAAGGCTAAATCCTAATTGCTCCTGTCACTGTTAGACAGTGAAGACTTATGGACCCAACTTCCATAATTAGTATCGAAAGTTGAATATTGGTTCAGTAGTATGAATGGATTCGTATTGGGGTTTCTAAGCCCAGTCAAAATAATTAGCCCAAGATTAACCCAAATCAGGCATAGTACTTCTAATGTTTGAAATAGGGTCATAGGAAGAAGATTTATCTTGCTTCCCTTGACCACAATAGGCTGAACAAGAGAAAGGAGCAAAAGTTTCCTATTAAAGATGTTATATGATAATACCTTAAAACTTCTCTGTATGTAATTCTACTATCGGGGTATTAGATACCAGTGATCTTATGCAATTCATTGCAAGGATTTATGGCAAGTGGAATGTACACACCCTAGTTAGATTATGTCATGGATGTCTATGTTTGGCATTACAGGCTTAGTCATATTGACCAGAAAAGGATAAACGAGTTAGCTTGAGAGAGAAACCTTGATATTAATGATTGTGAATCATTGATGACCTATGAATCTTGTCTTCTTGGAAAGATGACAAAGTCATCTTTTATTGAAAAAGGTGAAGGAGCCGATAACATTCTATGTCTCATACATAGTGACGTATGTGGTCCTTGAACTTAAGTGCCAAAGAAAAATATTAATATTTCATTACAGACGACCTATTTGGGTATTGATATGTCTGGGATGAATCATTTAAAATGTTTAAATGATTCAATAATAAAAAAAAAATAAACTGGATAAGGTATTAAAACTCTTCGATCAGATTGAGGAGGCAAATACTTATCTAGTAAGTTTGTGACATACCTTGGAGAGAATAGGATTCTCTCTTAGTGGATTTCTTTTTGGAACATAATGTATCTAAAAGGAGAAATTAAACTTTGTTAGACATGGTTCAATCCATAATAGGATATACTTGTCTGCCTGTTGTAGGATTGTGCTCTTGTGACTATTCTTTTACTCAGAAAAATTATACCAAGCTAATCTGTTGCATTGACTCCATATGGGATATGGATCGGGCATAGACCTAGACTCTCTCACTTTTGGGTTTGGAGTTGATTAGCCTATGCCGTATATTTGCGTACAGATAAACTTGGATTCTAGTCTAATAAGTGTTTAAGGATTATTAATTCTGCTATGCTAAAGAACATAAGATGTTCATTAGCAGTAGGGCATTCCTTTTGGAAAGGAGTTTCTTAGAGAAGAAAATGATGCCTATCAAGTTGAACTTATAAAAATTTGACTGGTAGAAAAGAACCGACATTATCTGATAAACCTATAAAATTGGATTTGATCAGATCAAATTCGGAGCCCATTAAAGTGTCACCTTTAAGGAGATCCAATAGAATACCATGTTAGCTGGACAGATACTTTAGTGTCTAGATTCGGGATGGTGATCATGTTGAGCTCAATGAGAACAATAAGGATCCGATCATCTATAAGGATACAGTGCAGTGGCCTGATTCTGAGAAGTGGCTTGGAGCCATATGATCCAAATTGAAGTTTATGAAAATTAATAGTGTATGGACACTAGTTGATCAGCTAAAGAGATAAAATCCATTATGTGTGAATGAATTTTTAAAAGGATCAGAGTAGCACAGACGGAAAGGTAAGGACCTATAAAGCCCTTCTGAGTATCATCTCAGAGTTCGAACATAGGTTCTGAACGTATATCTTAGTTATAAACAAAGATAAATCCTGCACTTATTATTGGGCAAAATGTGTTGTAGTGTTATTTCTTGTGATGTTTGAGGATGAAATTCTGTTAATCCGAAATAGCATTCCAACATTGCAAGGAAAAAAGGTTTAGCTATCATCTTATTTATCCATATACGAGATCAAACATGGTATACTCACTAGAGATAGTGAGCAGATGCCAGTCTGATCCAAGTAAGAGCCATTGGAGGATTGTATAAACAATCCCTAAGTATTTGGGAAATACTAAGGTCCAATAACTCAAATATGGAAGTACTAACTTAAAATATATGGATGTTTTGATTTCAATTAGAATATGATGACAACAAGAGAATATCGACTCATACCCTAATTGTAGGAGCAATCTGCTGGAAAAATTCCAAGCAGGATACTTTAGCCTATTCAGTTAGTGATGTAGAGTATATCGGGGCATATGATGCTACCATATAAGCTATGTAGTTATTAAGGTTCATTAGCAGGTTGGGAGTGGCACCCTCCACCCATGGTCCAGTCCTATCGTAGCACTAGAGCCATAGCTCAGGTTAAAGAACCGAAGGACCAGCAAATTCTGCATCACTTTCATCTTAGATATTTGATCTGGACGACGTTGATCTTTAGAAGATTGATGTAAAAGGAGAACATGATCGACCCATTTGCTAAGGCCTCGAAACAAAGGAGTTCTAGGAACTCAAGTGGAAGATAGGATATTTGATATCATTCTGATTAGCTTTAGTCCAAGTGAAAGTTGTTGAAAAATGTGTCCTAAAGCCAATCATCTAAGTAGTAGATAATTGGATTTAGTATATGAATTATCTAATAATAATAGTAATTTAGTTGTTTTATCATAAAAGTTCTATCTTCTTTAAATGAACTTCTAAATTATGATGAAGTCCGTAGAACTACAACCAATCGATAAAGAAGGATTTATCAGATGGTTCTTAAATTGTTCACGATCAAATGATAAGTTATTAACAAGGATCATAACTTATCAAGTATAGATTGTTGTATGCTATATGCGTTGGTTGTCCTCATAACCAAGTAGTGTGAAAATACTGGTATGGCATCCAGGTGAGATGTAGGAGTACATTTGCACTGAATGTGACTAATGTATTACTCTACTATCAAGAATAGCTAGCTAAGAACAATGGGTATAAGTGTCCCTCCGATCTAAGATCGCTATGGTGACTTGCAAGCAACTCACTATACTTTAGTGCTGGACTGCCTGTATTTCTAATATAAATGATGAAAGATTTTTGGATACAGTCAAGTACTTATAGAGTCAATTTATGAGTCAAGATGAGATTGACCACTCCTGATTAACTTCAGGAAGAGAATGTCTCGCTGTGTTATAATTTAGCAAAACCTAGGCCTGGGTAATCCTCTTGAGGTGTCATGGGATTTGCAAAATTTTGAGACGTAATAGAGATGACTTGTATGAGTGTTTGATAGTATACTCGAAGTCATCTTGAGCATTATCGATCATAGGGATGAATTATATGGTAACCATGGGCCAGGATTCTAATAATGTTGCTTTGCATATATTCGACCTATCCAAACGTCGAAAATCATTGCTTGATGATAACTTCGATTGGTACAAAAATTGGTTTCTATGCTACCAACTTAGGTTCGAACCTATGGGGCCACACACATTAGATCTTGTAACCTGATCGGATGGTTAATTGACGATTGAGAATCATTTCGAGGTCAAATATTCAATGCAATTGATGTTTGACCTAATGCAAGTATTATAGGAGGATCGATTAGCAATTGGATGGCTAATTGGCTTAATTTGAATGAGCAATTGGGCTGAGATTAATTTTAATTAAATTAGATTCAATTAAAATTAGTTTGGATTTAATTAGATTAAGTCTAATTAGTTTATTGGATAAGCCAATTGCAAGAAAAGAATAATTCCTTGTTTGACTAGGACTTGGGGGCACCTAATTGACTTAGAATTTAAATCAGATATAAATCTTGATTTAATCTAATTTAATTAGGCTCCTAGTTGGGCTAGAATTATTCTTAATTAGGTTATATTTAATTTAGTTTAAATAAGATTTAAATTAAATTTAGAATAATTTTGACCTAGTCAAACAAGAGGAGTCCCTATTGGATTGGGACTCTCTCTCTTACACTTGAGCCTATGAAAGCCCATGCTATATTTTAATTTCAATTTATTTTTTTATGATTTCCACACCTAAGTAATGATTTCCTACACCACATTATCTCAAGAATTAGATTTAAATTTGATTTGGTCAAAATTAGAACAAAATTGGAAACTATTTCCTACTTGGAAGAGTCCTCTTTGACCTAAATGCTTCCCTCCTCTTATGCACCCACTTTCCCCATGCCTCCAATATTATTTCCACCCTTTCTCCATTTCTTTAGGGTACTGGTTTTCTATTTCACACACCAAAAATCAAGGGAGGGGCATCCAACGCTTTCTTTGACTAGGTTTTGACCTAGTTTTGCAATATAAAGGGGACGCCTCTTTCTTTATCCACAGAGGACATGAAAAAATTCTAAAAAAATCATAAAAAATTAGAAGAAAAAGAGAAGGCTTGGAGGATTTGTGGCATCAAGATTCATGGAGAAGAGCCCTCAATTCAAACATCAAATGTTGACATCTTGAAGAGACAAGGTAAGAGAAGATTGTCTTATCTTCTATTTTTCTTTTATGTTTCTCTCTTCCTATTTCATTTATAATTTTTATATGATAAAAATTTGAGATAGAGAGAGAGAGAAAGGTATTGAGAAATGATGGCACCAAGATTCTTAGAGAAAAGGTCTTCATCTGGACATCAATCATTGATGTCATGAAGGCACAATGGTAAGAGAAGATTATCTTCTCTTTATTTTCTTTTGAGTATCTTCTTCTTCATTATTTTATATAATTTTTATATGATAAAGATCTAAGAGAGAGAGAGGAAGAGGGCATCGAATCTATGTTCCAAGTTTTTAGGACATGGCGATCATTTTTGGACATGATCTCCTGATGCGAGAAGAAGAAGAGAAGATGGTCTTCTCTTAGAGTTTCCTTGAGAGCCCTTCTTCTCAATTTTATTTATGAGATTTTTATGAGAAAAATCTGAGGGTGTGATATCTAAAAAAATTTTAAAAAAAATTAGAGGAGAAGGTCTCCTCTGAACCTAGCATAATAGATGTTTTCTGGACATCAAACGTTGATGTCCTGAAGGAGAAGATTTATCTTCTCCCAGGATTTTTTCATATGTATTTATTTTTGATTTATGGGAGATCCAAGAGTTGGATTTCTTCCTTATTCCTCGTGTTCTTCATCTCTTGCAGTATCCAAGAGATCCAAAGAACATGTATTTAATTAACCATCAGGAGGGATCCATGAGAAGCTATCACTTCGAGCGGATCTTCATTCGACAAACCTTCAATCTATGTTGCAGGTTCATGTGGATCACCTGTAGAGGCCGGATGCATGTGTAGCTTCAAAAGCAACAATGGATTCAACCATGGAGTTCTCGACCCATGCAAAGATAAGAGATCTGATCTCTTGGTGACCTAGATATGATCTAGGTTTAGATCTAAAATTATTCTAGATCTAGGTATTGATATGATCAATACCACTTATGATTAACTTAATTTTAGATTTATATTTGCATCATAACAAGTTATGGATCTTTGATGTAGGATTTTATAATTTGATTACATGCACGTTGTAGATTAAATAGTTTAATCTATATCTTTCACTAGTCTTTATTTCAAAAAAGTTTTGAAATCTATGCATGAAACTCTACATGTTTCCTATCAGAAAATTAGGTTGACTGGAATTCTAGTTGAACTAGGACTAGTTCTTCCCTGCACTTAGCCTATCCAATAAGTTAATTGAACTTGATTCAATCAAATCCAAACTAAATCTAATTAAATTATATTTAATTAAACTTAATCTCAGTCCTTTGACTTAATCAAATTAAGTCAACTAGCAATCGAATTGCTAATCAATCCTTCTGCAATGCTTGCACTAGGTTAAACATTAATCGTATTGATTGTTTAATCCTAGAATGATCTTAATCATTGATCAACCATCCGATTAAATCATGAGCTCTAATGTGTGTGACCTCATAGGTCCGAACCTAAGTCGATAGCATGAGAATATATTTCTGTACTAATCGAAGTAACCATTTAGCAATGGTACCCAACATTTGGATAGACCGAATGTATAGAACATCATCCTTAGAACCCATGCAGATATAGTTTTCAAATAATTCATCCCCTTGACCAATATACTCGTAGGACACCTCAGAGTTCAATTGTCAACTCTGATTAAGTTGTCCACATTATATTTCAAAATACCAAATTCATCTGATGGATTATCCTGGCTATTGTTTTGCTATATTGAAATATAGTGATACATTATTTCCCAACTCTTGGAGTGGTCAATTCCATCTCGATCACACTCTGAATTCATAAGTACTTGACTATGCCTAGAAGTCTTCCATTATTGAATTAAAAATTTAGTTAGTTTGGTACCAAAGCATAGTGAGTTGCTTGCAAGCTACTATGGTGATCTTAGATCAAAGGGATACTTATACCTGTATCCCATCAGAGATATTCTCAATAATAGAATGCTCTGGAGTTGGTCACATTTAATGATGATATATCCATACATCTCATCTGTATGCCATACCAGTGTTTCCACACTCCTTGGTTAAGAGGACAACTAACATATATGGCATACAACAACCTATGCTCGATAGACATTGTTGTTCTAATTAACAGCCTATCATTTGATCGTGAATAGATTTAAGGACTAATCGATAAATTCTCTCTTTATCGAAGCTAGATAGTTCTAAGGACTTCATCATAATAATTGAGTTCGTTAGAAGACGAACTCTTTGCAATGAAAAATATCAAAAAATATCAAAAGAAGGCATCACCAAGTTTGAATGGTCATTTCAATAATGTAATCAAATTATTTGGTTTCATCGATAATGAGGTGTCCTTTGTGTTCAAATTGGTTAGTGGAAGCACTGTTGTCTTCCTCGTACTGTACGTGGATAACATCCTCCTAATCAAGAATGATATTTCCATGTTGACCTCGATCTAAGTATGGTTATCTAAGAAGTTTTCTATGAAAAACCTAGAAGAAGCATGCCTCATTTTAGAAATTAAGGTCTATAGGGATAAAGCGATTAGGATGATCGAAGAGGATGCTGGGTCTCTTATAGAATATAGACATAGAGGAGGTGCTGAAGAGGTTCAACATGGAGAATTCCATGTCTAGGGATTTATAGACTCAAATTTTATGTTTGACATAGATAATCGAAAGTCAACATCTGAAAGTCAGTTTGTATGCAATGATGGTACTGTAAGCTAGAAGAATTTCAAGTGGATAGTGATAGCAGTTTCCATCATATCTGTGATTATCTCAAAAATGATACATCGAGGTTACGAGAGTCGACACCACAGACAAAGCGATTGATCCACTAACGAATTCTTTAAGCCAATAGAAGATCAAAGCCCACATTGAGAAGATGGAACTTAGATTTGTAGCCAATTGACTTTAGGTCAAGTGAAAGTTTGTCAGATGTATGCCCTAGAAGCCAGATTGATCGATACTTATAAAATACTTTTTAGAAATATTTTCAAAATTTTAACTTAAAATTAATAAATGGGTTAATTATTCTACCACATTGAGTATTAAAGTGTCTGTGATACATCCTCTGAGTTAATGGGTATGATAATACATATTCTCAAGAGTTGAGAATTTAAAGTACGTGTTATCATAATTAACTCATAATTGCTTCTAATCATAGGATCATCACGAGGATGGTGATCAATCTAGAGGATCGGTGCATGATTGCTTTCTTAGGATAAATGAGTCATGAGTCTATGGTGTGGAGACATCGGAGCAAGAGTACAGGGACTCATTGAGAATGAGGGCACTGAGTGTGACCACCTCGAGTAGTCATAAGAGAGTCTAACTTCTCATCGATGACTTGCTCGATCCTGTAGCATGTGTCTGGTTATTTGACCTAAGGTGCATCGACAGTCTCCTAGCCATTTGGAATTCTGAGGTGTATGTTGGCTATAGCATGTTCATTATAGAAACTGGATCGCACCAAGATGGGATCTATCAACCTCGGTAGAGGAGTGGTCCTATGATGATCATGAGATCAAGCCCTAAAACCCATGGCCATGGTTGTATAAAATAATAGAAAGGAGTTTCTATTAGGATTTTACATCAAAGTCGAATTGAATGATTCACTCATACGATGGGTATTGGGTTTGACGAGTTCACCTTAAGCCTAATCTTGTCGGAGCTCATGATAGAAGAACCTAATCACACAGGTAGCTGCACTAAGAGGTTTGGTATTTGGTTCTGATGGATTGCCACCATAGACTTCTGGTGTCACTAATAGATTTTGGGATCAATTAGAGGTATCTTGATGATCGATGATTCTAATTGGGTGAATTAAAAAAATTTTTGTCCATTGAAAGATATTTCGATGATATCAATGATAGAGATCATGACATGTTCAATCATAATACAGAACTAAACCTAACTGGATCACATAAATAATAGTTTGAGTCTAGATGACATCAATTGGGCTAACCAAGTTTGCTTGATTTCGATTTAGATCCGATTAGGTTCAAAGAAATCATGCGAGCATATGATTGAGCCTAATATTCTCCTTCTATAGTCTTTCTAAATCATCTCGACTGAGCCAAATTGAATTTGGCTCATCCATTAGCCTTGTATGGGCTTGTCTTGGATTGGCTGGAGCTTGTCCTAGTCACAACAGGCTTATCCTGGTCAAAACAAAGCTTGTCCTAAAATCGTGAGATGAAATTTGGACAAGCCTCTCTCAAAAACTCTATAGGAATTTATTTTGATCCAACCGAACCTTATCCTGGCTTGACCAAGGCTTGTCCTAAATCCCATAAGATGAGAATAGGATAAGAGTTGTCGTAACCAGATTAGTACTTATCCCAAAATCATGAGATGAAATTTGGATAATGCTCTCTTAGGAACCTTATATGGATTTATCTTGATCTGACTGGACTTAGTCCTTGCCTGATCAAGGCTTGTCCTAGCTTGATTAGGACATCCTAATTCCATTGGATGGGACTTGAAAAAGGCTTGCCATAAATCTCATAAGATGGGAGTAGGACACGGGTCAAGAGTTACTCAGTTTGCAGGAAAGAAGGAAGAAGGGGCATACGCCCCCTTGAGAAATTCTAGGAGAGCACACGCCTACTAATTTATGTGGACAGAGGGCCACATACCCCTTTGGACATGCGCCCCATATGGATAGGGTGGAAGTATCCCATTCAAATGAGATTTGAATGGTCAAAAATACTTGATGAGATCAAATATCTAAGAGATAATTATTTCCTCCAATCTCTTCACCCATATCCCTTTCCCAGGCCATAATTTCTGAGTTTTGTTAGACAAAAATAGAAAATAAGTGGTGTGGGGCATGTAGATTAGGAGGAGAGTCCTTTTGCATGTTGGCTTTGACCTGTTCAAAGTCATATGCAAAGGGACTCATGAGTTGATCTATTTATAGGGCCCTGCGCAAACTATTTGCACATCGTAATTTCCCTATAGTGAAGCCCTGCCTCTCCCACCATCTCCATGTCTCATATTTCAGATCTCTTCTATTGAGAAATGTATCCTAAATCCAATCATTTAAGAGGTAGATGATTGAAATTAGTATATAAATTATCTAATAATAATAGTTATTTGGCTGATTCATCATAAATGTTCCATCTTTCTTAAATGAACTTTTAAATTATGATGAAGTCCTTAGAACCACAATCAATCGGTAAAGGAGGACTTATCGGATGGTTTTATTCATGATCAAATGATAAGTTATTAATAAGAATGATAACTTATCGAGTGTAGGTCGCTGTATGCCATATGCGTTGGTTGTCCTTGAAGGAAAATCCTGATTTCCCGGTCCAGATTCGTTCAGATCTGATCAGATCAAGAGATATATTTCAAAAATTTTTCTCTTGATCCCAATCAGATCTTGATATGTTTTAGATCTGAATCTTATTATTTTAATAAAATAAAATTAAATGATAAATTAAATCAAATTTAATTTACCTGATCTGGGTAATCCTATTACCCTGTTGATGATCTTGTTTGCAGCGGAAGGTTCTGGATCTTAGCCACGCAAGCGCCTGGCCTCTACCGGTATCCACTCGGGTTGGATCTGGAGATCCTCTTCTTCTCTATCACACCTCCAAAAATCAGATCTGGATCTGATCTGGAGGATCTTCAAAACTCTTTTGAAGATGAGCAGTCGTCCTTTGCAGCAGCGCAGCCTTCTTGTTTTGATCGCCTTTCTTTGATCTGAATCGCACCAACCAAGGTCCAAAACTCCTTTTGGACGTGGAGAGCAAGGGGAGAAGAGACTATGGCATGGAGAAGGAGGGGAGAGGCAGCCTTGGGGCGTGGGGTTTCTTAATTGAATTGCATCTCTTAATCTGAGTTGGGCGCAGGGTCTTATTTATAGACTAAGCGTGATCCAACTCCTCTTCCTCCCAACCAATCACAACCCTTTGTGAAATCAGATCTAAATCTGATTGGTGAGAATAGAGTCCCCTGGATTCCTCCTTAGAGGGTGCCTAAGACCAGTCAAAGTTGGATTCTTAGAAGAACTCTAATTGGAATCCAAAAAGGAGATGGAGTCCTTGTCCAACAAGGACTCCTAGGCGCCTCCAACTTGGGCACACGCCTAGGGTGGCGTGCGCCCTTCTCCTTGCCAGGTTCTGGCAGGGGGACAGGCCCCCACCAGCTCTCCAATAGGTGCATGACATGTGGTCAAAAGTCAAAGTGTCAATGGTCAACGTTTGACCAGTCAAAGGTAGACTTTTGACCAAAGTCAAAGAACAAGAAATGGCAGGTGACCAAAAATGGCAGGTAATGTCTTACAAATAAGACAACCTTTTCTGACTTGGACAACCTCCAGTCAGACCATATGAAGGCCTCTGATTGAGCACAAACTCCTTTGGCTCAGACAGGACAACTTATTTATGATAGCAAAAGAAGAACGTTAGGTTCAATCGAGTGCTAGCACGATTTCCTTGAACCTAATTGAATCTCATTCAGATCAATTGAACTAGATCAGTTCAATTGATGATCACCAGATTCAAACCCTTGTTTGTGTGACCCAGTTAGGTTCAGTTCTGTATGGTAATGGGATATGTCATGATCTCTATCATCGACATCATCGAAACTCCTTTCGATGGATCAGAACTCTTCTGATTCGAACAGCTAGAATGATCGATCATCTAAATCATTCTAATTGCTCCCAAAATCCACCAGTGACACCTAGCAGTATATGGTGGCAACCCATCAGAGCTGAATGCGAACCTCTTGGTGCAGCTACCTGTGTGATTCAAGTTCTTCTATCTTGAGCCCCGATCAGATTAGGGTTAAGGTGAACTCGTCAAACCCTAGTCTCTGTCATATGATGTAATCATTCGATTCGAGTCCAATGTGAAAATCTAAATAGAAACTCTTTCTATTATTTCACTCTACCATGGCCATGGATTTCTGGACTTGATTCTCATGATCATCATAGGGCTACTCCTCTACCACCGAGGTAGATAGATTCCATCTTGATGCAATCCAGTTCCTACAATGAACATGTCATAGCCAACATACACCTCAGGGTTCCATATGGCTAGGAGAGACCGAGTAATGGTGTAGTCAAACTATAACACCCTCAAGGTGAACTGCCGATGCATCTCAGGTCAAAGAACCAGACACACTACTGCAGCATCGAGTCAGTCATTGACGAGAAGGTAGACTCCCTAATGACTACTCGAGGTGGTCACGCTCAGTGCCCTCGTTCTCTAACGAGTACCTGTACTCTCGCTCCGGTGTCTCCACACCGTAGACTCAAGACTCATCTACTAAAGAGAAGCGATTGTACACCAACCTTCCGGATCAATCACCATCCTCGTGATGATCCTATGGTCGGGAGCAATTTATGAGTTAATAATGATTATTCATGTCTTAAATTTTCAACTCTTGAAAATATGAATTATCATTACCATTAACTCAAAGGATGTATCACAGACACTAAATACACATATGTGATAGAAAATAACCCATTTATTGATTTTAGTCAAAATTATAATTTTGCCCCTAGAAGTGTATTACAAGTGTCAGCCAATTCTGGCTTCTAGGGCACATATATCTAACAATCTCCCACTTGTCCTAAAGCCAATTGGCTACAAGTCTAAGTCCCATCTTCTCAAGGTGGGCTTCGATCTTCTGCTGGCCCAACGGCTTTGTAAGTGGGTCTGCCACATTATCTGTGGAGTTGACTCTCTTGACCTCGACATAACCCTTTTTCAAGGTAATCGTGGATGAGGTGGTATCACCGTTTGCTTGGAACTCTTCCAGCACAAACAGTCTGCCAGATGTCGACTTTCGATCATCTATATCGGACATGAAGTCCGAGTCTGTGTATCCCTGGACTTGGAGTTCTCCGTTACCAAAGACCAACATCATATCCTTAGTTCTTCTCAAGTACTTAAGGATACATTTCACAGAAGTCCAGTGTTCTTCACCTGGATTTGACTGATATCTGCTTGTGACACTCACAGCATGGGCTATATCAGGTCGTGTACATAGCATGGCATACATGAGGCTCCCTATTGCAGAAGCATAAGGGATCTTGCTCATGCGTTCTATTTCCTCAGGTGTGCTGGGGCACATCTTCTTGGAAAGATGAATACCATGTCTGAAGGGTATTAATCCCCTCTTAGAGTTTTCCATACTAAACCTCTTTAGTACTTCCTCTATGTACATCTTCTGTGAAAGTCCTAGCATCCTATTCGGTCTATCCCTATAGACCTTAATTCCTAGAATAAAGGATGCTTCACCTAGGTCTTTCATGGAGAATTCCTTGGACAACCACATCTTGACTGATGTCAACATGGGAATATCATTCCCAATAAGGAGGATGTCATCCACGTACAATACGAGGAAGACAACAGCGCTCCCACTGACCCTTTTGAAAACACATGGTTCCTCTTCATTTTTGATGAAACCAAACTTTTTGATCACATCATTGAAACGAGTGTTCCAGCTCCGAGATGCTTGCTTAAGTCCATATATGGACCTTTGCAGCTTGCAAACCTTGTGATCAGTATCACTGGATGTGAAACCTAGCGGCTGTTCCATATAGATATCTTCCTCAAGATATCCATTTAAGAATGCCGTTTTCACGTCCATTTGCCATATTTCATAATCGAAATAGGCTGCAACAGCAAGCAATGTGCGGATGGATTTTAGCATAGCTACTGGGGAAAAGGTATCCTGATAGTCAATGCCTTCGCGTTGACTATAACCTTTTGCCACCAATCTAGCCTTGAATGTCTCCACATTCCCATCTGCACCAATCTTTCTCTTGAAGATCCATTTACATCCAATAGGTACTATACCTTCTGGTGGATCTACCAAGGTCCAGACTTGGTTTGAGTGCATCGAGTCAATTTCTGACTGCATTGCCTCTAGCCATTTCTCGGAGTCGATATCTGATATCGCCTCGTTGTAGGTTTTGGGATCATCACCATGAGCACCATTACCTACGAGGAATATTTCCTCTACATCCTCTGAAATAATACCTAAGTATCTTTCAGGGGGACGGGAAAACTCTTTCCGATCTACGAGGTGGAGGAGGTAGTGTTCTTATTGGCTCAACCTGATTTGGTTCCACTTGGTCCTTAGCTCGTTCTGCTTGTGAGACTTTCTCATCAAGCTTGATCTATTTTCCAATGCCGCTATCTTGAATAAACTATTTTTCAAGAAAGATGGCATGTCGACTCACAATCACATTGTGGTCTTCTGGAATGTAGAAATAGTATCCTAATGACTCTTTAGGATATCCTATGAATCGAGCTCTGAAGGACCTAAACTCTAACTTGTCCGCTTGTTGTCTTTTGACATGAGCCGGACAACCCCAAATTCTGAGATGACTCAGACTTGGTTTCTTACCGTGCCATATCTCATACGGTGTGGTAGGAACGGTTTTAGAGGGAACCCTATTCAGTAGATAGATTGAAGTTAACAATGAGTGTCCCCAAAGAAAATCAGGGAGGTCTGTGAAGCTCATCATGGATCGAACCATATCCAATAGAGTCCGATTTCTCCGTTCTGAAACCCCGTTGAGTTGAGGTGTTCCTGGTGGAGTCCATTGAGAGACTATGCCATTATCCTTGAGATAGTCTAGGAATTCCCTGCTAAGGTATTCACCTCCTCGATCTGATCGAAGAACCTTAATGGGTTTTCCTAGTTTATTTTTCTACTTCATGTCTGAATTCTTTGAACTTTTCAAAGGCTTCAGACTTGTGTCTCATAAGATACACATACCCATACCTAGACAGATCATCGGTAAAGGATAATGAAGTAGACAAAATTGCCTCTAGCCGGCACATCAAATGGGCCGCACACATCAGTATGTACTAGGGCAAGGAGATCTGTGGCCCTCTCCCCATGTCCAACAAAAGGGAGTTTAGTCATTTTGCCTTGAAGACAGGATTCACAAGTTGGATATGACTCAGAAGTCAATGGACTCAATAGTCCATTTTTCTCCAATTTGTTGATCCTATCTTCTGCTATATGACCTAATCTCAGGTGCCATAGATATCTATCGTTTGGACTATCCCTAGGTCGTTTGGCATTCACGTTTTGCTCGATAGTTAGAACAGGTACATCAATATGTAGCTGATAAAGACCATTAATAAGGAAACCATTTGCAATTTTATTTCTTTCATAAAGAATGTTACAATGGTCCTTAAAGAAGGTGATCACATAACCTTCTTGTGCTAAGCATGAAACAGAAATCAAATTCCTGCTAGCTGCAGGCACAAAATAACAGTCTTTCAAAACTAAGTCTAAACCAGATGGTAATCGAAGAAGGTATGTTCCCACGGCTACTGCAGCAACTCTTGCTCCATTACCAACGCGTAGGATCATGTCTCCATCCCTCAGCCTCCTGCTATCCTCAAGACCCTGCATAGAAGTGCACAGATGAGCACTAGAACCAGAGTCAAGCACCCAACTGGATGCAGAAGAAACCGTAAGGTTAGACTCAATAACGAGCATACCTCCAGAAGGACCTTCCTTCTTGTTCTTCAGGGTGGCCAGGTAAGTAGGGCAGTTCCGCTTCCAATGGCCGTCGCTGTTGCAATGGAAACACTTTCCTTTGCCATCGGCCTTTTTCTTCGATTCTGCCTTCTTCTTCTTTGATCCTTCCACCTTTTGCTTTTTCACAGACTTCTTTTTCTTTCCATAAGACTTTCTTTTGGAAGAAGTCCATTCCATAGCAAGAACTGAGCCTTTAGAACCTTTCATAGAAAGCTCAGCGGTAACCAGCATATTCATTAACTCGGCCAAGGAATTCTGAAGTTTATGCATGTGGTAATTCATGATGAATTGCCCATATGCATCAGTCAAGGATTGCAGAATGATATCGTTCTGCAGGTCCAAGTCCAACTTCACACCGAGCTTCTCAAGCTCTTCCATGTCCTTGATCATTGTCAGACAGTGATCTTGGACTGACTGCCCATCACGCATCTTAGCCTTAAAAAGTTGTTTCGTGACTTGATATTTGGCTGCGCGACTCTGTTCACCAAACATCTCCTGCAGGTGAGCCAACATTTGGCGAGCAGTCCCGATATCCTCATGTTGGCGCTGGAGCTCATCAGACATCGAGCCCAACATGTAATATCTGGCCTTATTATCTTCGTCAATCCATTTTTTCAGAGACGCTCTCTGTTCAACAGATGGACGGGCTGGTAATGTGGGAGGGTCCTGGTCCAAAACATGGGTTAACTTCTCGGAACCCAAAACAATTTTGTAGTTCCTGAGCCAATCTTTATAATTGGGTCCAGTCAGTCTATGTGTGTCCAGGATACGTGCCAATGGGTTTGACGCAGACATATTTCTGTAGAGAGTCAAAGATTCTAGTTAGATACTGTAATTTTGACTTGACCAATTTGTTTAGGGATTTTATTTTTAAACAAATTAGCTCCCACTATTTTCTCGGATCCCTACACTCCCTCTGTAGAGATGCGAAAATCTCCACGATTAATGATTTCTAGTGGGTGGTGCGGTCTCACCAACTTACTCATCACCTCACCTAACAGTTATTGGTGATGGGTTAGCCAATGAGTGAACAACTCTTGTTCAATGATTCTCTAATCATGGTGCACCCAAACTTGGTCTCTAATTCATGAATCTCACCGTATCCGGAATATTGATCCACTCCTTAGTTAAGTCAGACCCACCATTTGCATAGACTGGGTTCCTAATTGAGTCTCTCACCGTATCCAAAATATTGAGCTCAACTCATCCTCCAGCCCATAGCATCCAATGCCTAATAGACATGGTTGCATCTTCCCGGTGCAACTGAGCCACTGTATCCAGCCGAGAACAATCAACCCCGGGAAGGGCCCGCACATCTACAATGGTGGAAGACCTCAGACTTAATCTTTTCTTAGGGAGAATTGATTCAGGTCTCATTAAACTAGACTTGGCTTAGTCATAACAATTATGACTAACCTAGTGGCATGGGTTAGCTCGGATTATTGACCACCTCAGATCAGAACTGTGTCAACAGATATGGCCAGGTAAGTGAGATCGGTGGAAGGAATATGCCATTAACTCGTACAAGAACGCATTCAGGTCGAGTAGCTTCCAATTAAAAACCAGTCGGTCGTCTATGCCAAACTTACCTTAGACACCAAATTGTTGAGTCAGAACCAATTGGGTTAGCCTACAATCCAGACTCTAACCTCTGAGCCTAATTAGGTCTTGCTTGATCGTGACTCGATCTTGACCCAGACTTAATCCTATTAGGCTGGTCAATTTAAGCATTGTTGATCCCATCTAACCAACTCTTGATTCGGTTTGATCAACCGCTTAGACCTAATTGAGCTACCCAAGCCCGAACCCAGTATTATGAATATGTCTTAGATCTAAAATTCTCAATTTTAGACCTAATTAATATTCCATAAACTTAATTCTTAAATTAAGTAGGGTTCATAAACAAAATATGCACAATAAATCCTAGGGTTTCAGGATCTAGGGTTTTGCAGAAAGTAAGTTTTGGGTTTCTGATTAAGGACGAACACGCAGCACCCCTACACATCATAAGAACACCCCATCGAATGGGAAGAGAGGGCCTTTAAACCCTTCTTCATTCTTATGACCGGACGGCCAAGAGGAACGCCTTAATCAGGAACATTCAATACTACAAAATAATATCAGATCTATATCATATATCTCATATATAAAGTAGATCTAATCATGGCATATTTTGCATACATCTCATGTATCATAATCATGCATGTTTTCAGATCTAAATTATCTCATAATAATCTAAAAAATTAGATTTAAATTGATCTAATCAAAATAAATTCTAATCTAGATAATTATGTAGAACTATTCTACAACTAGTCTAGACATGCATCAATCATATCTCATATGATATTCAAAAATTAAATAATTTTTATTTGCTATTTTTTCAGATGTTATTATAACACTTATAATATCAAAAAATAGTAAATAAAAAGATCTAAAATATGATTTAATCAGATTAAATCAAAAATATGCAAGAATATTCTATAGAACTATTCTATTCTAGAACTAGTCATGCATATCTTCTAATCTTAGATCCAAATTATTTAATTTTAATTTTTTCTGATTTCAGATCTGATCACATCTCATGTGACATCTGAAATCAATTATTTTCTAATTAAAATAAATTTAAAATCAGATCTAAACAATTTTAGAACCATGGCTCTGATACCAGTTGAAGGGAAATCCTGATTTCCCGGTCCAGGTTCGTTCAGATCTGATCAGATCAAGAGATATATTTCAAAAATTTTTCTCTTGATCTCAATCAGATCTTGATATGTTTCAGATCTGATTCTTATTATTTTAATAAAATAAAATTAAAAGATAAATTAAATCAAATTTAATTTACCTGATCTGGGTAATCCTATTACCCTGTTGATGATCCTGTTTGCAGCGGAAGGTTCTGGATCTTAGCCACGCAAGCGCCTGGCCTCTACCGGTATCCACTTGGGTTGGATCTGGAGATCCTCTTCTTCTCTATCACATCTCCAAAAATCAGATCTGGATCTGATCTGGAGGATCTTCAAAACTCTTTTGAAGATGAGCAGTCGTCCTTTGCAGCAGCGCAGCCTTCTTGTTTTTGATCGCCTTTCTTTGATCTGAATCGCACCAACCAAGGTCCAAAACTCCTTTTGGACGTGGAGAGCAAGGGGAGAAGAGACTATGGCATGGAGAAGGAGGGGAGAGGCAGCCTTGGGGCATGGGGTTTCTCAATTGAATTGCATCTCTTAATCTGAGTTGGGCGCAGGGTCTTATTTATAGACTAAGCGTGATCCAACTCCTCTTCCTCCCAACCAATCACAACCCTTTGTGAAATCAGATCTAAATCTGATTGGTGGGAATAGAGTCCCCTGGATTCCTCCTTAGAGGGCACCTAAGACCAGTCAAAGTTGGTTCTTAGAAGAACTCTAATTGGAATCCAAAAAGGAGATGGAGTCCTTGTCCAACAAGGACTCCTAGGCGCCTCCAACTTGGGCACACGCCTAGGGTGGCGTGCGCCCTTCTCCTTGCTAGGTTCTGGTAGGGGGACAGGCCCCCACCAGCTCTCCAATAGGTGCATGACATGTGGTCAAAAGTCAAAGTGTCAATGGTCAACGTTTGACCAGTCAAAGGTAGACTTTTGACCAAAGTCAAAGAACAAGAAATGGCAGGTGACCAAAAATGGCAGGTAGTGTCTTACAAATAAGACAACCTTTTCTGACTTGGACAACCTCCTGTCAGACCATATGAAGGCCTCTGTTTGAGCACAAACTCCTTTGGCTCAGACAGGACAACTTATTTATGATAGCAAAAGAAGAACGTTAGGTTCAATCGAGTGCTAGCACGATTTCCTTGAACCTAATTGAATCTCATTCAGATCAATTGAACTAGATCAGTTCAATTGATGATCACCAGATTCAAACCCTTGTTTGTGTGACCCAGTTAGGTTCAGTTCTGTATGGTAATGGGATATGTCATGATCTCTATCATCGACATCATCGAAACTCCTTTCGATGGATCAGAACTCTTCTGATTCGAACAGCTAGAATGATCGATCATCTAAATCATTCTAATTGCTCCCAAAATCCACCAGTGACACCTAGCAGTATATGGTGGCAACCCATCAGAGCTGAATGTGAACCTCTTGGTGCAGCTACCTGTGTGATTCAGTTCTTCTATCTTGAGCCCCGATCAGATTAGGGTTAAGGTGAACTCGTCAAACCCTAGTCTCTGTCATATGATGTAATCATTCGATTCGAGTCCAATGTGAAAATCTAAATAGAAACTCTTTCTATTATTTCACTCTACCATGGCCATGGATTTCTGGACTTGATTCTCATGATCATCATAGGGCTACTCCTCTACCACCGAGGTAGATAGATTCCATCTTGATGCAATCCAGTTCCTACAATGAACATGTCATAGCCAACATACACCTCAGGGTTCCATATGGCTAGGAGATCGAGTAATGGTGTAGTCAAACTATAACACCCTCAAGGTGAACTGCCGATGCATCTCAGGTCAAAGAACCAGACACACTACTGCAGCATCGAGTCAGTCATTGACGAGAAGGTAGACTCCCTAATGACTACTCGAGGTGGTCACGCTCAGTGCCCTCGTTCTCTAACGAGTACCTGTACTCTCGCTCCGGTGTCTCCACACCGTAGACTCAAGACTCATCTACTAAAGAGAAGCGATTGTACACCAACCTTCCGGATCAATCACCATCCTCGTGATGATCCTATGGTCAGGAGCAATTTATGAGTTAATAATGATTATTCATGTCTTAAATTTTCAACTCTTGAAAATATGAATTATCATTACCATTAACTCAAAGGATGTATCATAGACACTAAATACACATATGTGATAGAAAATAACCCATTTATTGATTTTAGTCAAAATTATAATTTTGCCCCTAGAAGTGTATTACAAGTGTCAGCCAATTCTGGCTTCTAGGGTACATATATCTAACAATCCTCATAACTAAATAGTGTGGAGACACTGATATGGCATCCAGGTAAGATGTAGGAGTACATCTACACTGAATGTGATCAATGTAGCACTCTACTATCAAGAGTAGCGAGCTAAGGCCATTAGTATAAATATTCTTCTGATCTGAGATCACCACGGTGACTTGCAAGCAACTCATTGTACTTTATTGCCGACCTGCCTATATTTCTAATATAGGTTCGAAAGATTTTTGGATATAGTCAAATACTTGTGAAGTCGATGTGTGAGTCAAGATGGGATTGACCACTCTTGATTAACTTCAGAAAAAGAATATCTCATTGTCTTTCAATTTAGCCAAACCTAGGTCTAGGTAATTCTCGTGAGGTATCACGAGATTTGCAAAATTTTGAAACACAATAGAGATGACTTGTATGAGTGTTTGATAGTGTACTCGAAGTCATCTTAAGCATTATTTATCATAGGGATGAATTATACTGTAACCATGAGCCAGGGTTCTAAGAATGTTGCTTTGCATACATTTGACCTATCTGGATGTCCGAAATCATTGCAAGATAGAACCTTTGATTGGTATAGAAATTGGATCCTATGCTATCGACTTAGGTTCGAACCTATGGAGTCACACACATTAGAGCTTGTAGCTTGATCAGATGGTTAATCGATGATTGAGAATCATTTTGAGGTCAAACATTTAATGCGATTGATGTTTGACCTAATGCAAGTATTGCAAAAGGATCGATTAGCAATTCGATTGCTAATTAGCTCAATTTGATTGAGCAATCAGGTTGAGATCAAGTCTAATTGAATTTAATTTAAATAGAATTAGTTTAGACTTAATTAGATTAAGTCTAATTAGTTTATTGGATAAGGCAGTAGCAAGAAAGAATAATTACTTATTTGACTAGGACTTAGGTGCACCTAATTGACTTAGAATTTAAATTAAATTTAAATATTAATTTAATATAATTTAATTAGGCTCTTAGTTGGACTAGGATCATCCTTAATTGGATTGCATTTAATATAATTTAAATATAATTTAAATTGGGTTCAAACCTATTGTGACCTAGTCAAACAAGAGGAGTCCTAGTTGGACTGGAACTCTCTCTCTTTCTCTTGCACCTAAGAAAGCCCACGCCCACCCATTTTTTTTTTGATGTTTACATGAAACATTCCCATGCTTGAGAGGCCTTCCACGCCCCATATTCTAATTTTTTGGAATTTGTTTTGACTTGGTCAAAACTAGAAAGAGGCTAGGATTTGTTTCTTATTTGATAGAGTCCCCTTTGACCAAAACTCTTTCCTCCTATTTTTATTTTTCCATGCCACCCAACCTTTTGTTCCATCCATTTTCCCTTGGTTTTGTTTATTGGCCATCAGGTTCTCATGCCTAAAAATTAGGGATGGGGTGTCCAAGAGTTGGACTCCCCATAGAAGTCCTTTTAAGACTAGGTTTGACCTAGTCTTCATCATCTAATAAGGACGCCTCCTTCTTTGACCAACATGGCACCAATAATACCTGGTATTCCACTGTGAAAATCAGAAGAGAGGTGCTAGGAGGTGTGGAGTCTTGGGGCACCAAGTTCTTTGTAGAAGATCCTTTCTTTTGGACAACATAGGATGATGTCTTGAGGAGACAAAGGTAAGAGAAGATCGTCTTCTCTTTAATTTTCTTTCATGTATTTTTTTTATTTTTTTCTTTATAATTTTTGTGTGATAAAAATCTAAGAGAGAGAGGAATAGGTCTTGGGGATAAGTGCTCCAAGTTGTTGGGGCATGATATTTTTTTTTTCTTGAACATGATTTGATCATGTCCTGACGAGAGAAGGAGAAGAGAAGAAATATCTTCTCTTAGGATTTTCTTGAGAATCCTTCTTCTCCTTATTTTTGTGAAAATTTTTTAGAGTAAAAATTAAAGATGTTAGATCTAGAAATATAAAAAAAATCTATAGGAGAAGGTCTTCTCTTGAGCTAGCATAGAGATGTTTTTAGGACATCAACCATTGATGTCCTAAAAGAGAAGATTTGTCTTCTTCTAGGATTTATTCTTTTATATTTTATTTTTTGATTTATGAAAGATCCAATGGTTGGATTCTTCCCCTATTCTTCCTCATATTCTTCATCTCTTGGAGTGTTCAAGAGATCTAAAGAATATGTATTTTATTTACCATTAGGAGGGATCCACGAAAAGCTAGTACTTTGAGTGGATCTTCATTCGACGAACCTCCAATCTGTATTGCAGGTTCATGTGGATCACCTATAGAGGTCGGATGCATGTGTAGCTCTGAAAGTAACAACAAAAATCAACCATAGAGTTCTTGACCCATGTAAAGTTAAGAGATCTGATCTCTTGGTGACCTAGTATGATCTAGGATTAGATGTAGAATTAATCTAGATCTAGATATTGATATGAACAATACCACTTATGATTAATTTATTTTTAAATTTATATTTTCATCATGACATGTTATAGATCCTTGATGTATGGTTTTGTAATTTGATTACATGCATATTATAGATTAAACAATTTAATCTATATCTTCTGCTGCTTTAATTTCAAAAAAATTTTGAAATCTATGTATGATACCCTACATGTTTTTCATCAGTGGTATTAGAGCCAGGTTCTTTTATAACATGTTCATGTATACTTAAGAATAAATTTAAAAATTAAAATTAATTAAAGATCACACATGCTGTCATAAAGTTGTCCTGTTGTAAGGTTTATTCCTTACAGCAAAAAAGTTGTCCTAGTATGTACTGATTTGAACCTGAATCATGAATTATTTAGATTAAATTTAAGAAAATTTATGATTTAATTTTTTAATATAAATTTAAATTTAAATAAATATTAGATCTATTTTAGATTATTTAGATTAGATCTAAATAATATCGGATTGCACATACTGTCATAAGGTTGTCCTGCTGTAAGGTTTACCACTTACAGTGAAAAGGTTATCCTAGTATGTGCTGATCCAAGAAACCAAAATTATAAATATATTAGATGAGATCTAAAATAATTTATGATTTATTTTTAGATTTTAAATCTAATATTAAATAGTTTATGATGTGATTTTGATCATTTAGATGAGATCCATATGATATATTTCATGTTTTGATCCAGATCTTCATGTTGCATATTATTAGTGTAGAATCTGATTGATGTCAGATCGAGCTAGAGTGGAGGAGGAATAGGTCACCATCGGTGACCTGCAAAATAAAGTTTCATCTGAAATTGGTGGTGGTGGCTCCGACAGGATCCTCCGACGATCAAGTCAGCTCTTCTGGTCAACAAAAATGGAGTGCTTAGGCAAGAATTCAGTAGAATTTTGGAAAGAAGAAGAGAGCTTCGAAAAAATATATCTGAAGGATCCCTTTTTATAGATGAAGCTTATTATTGCCATCCGATCGTGGGCCGCTCGAAGCCACATGGAGTTTGTTATGGAGAGAGGTGTTCGTTGTTGTGATGTGGCCATTCGGTAGTGGGCTACTCGGGACTACGTGGAGTTTGTTATGGAGAGAGATATCCATTATTGTGATGTGGCTGTTCGGTAGTGGGCCGCTCGGAGCCGCATGGAGTTTATTATGGAGAGTGGTGTCCATTACCATAAAGTGGCCATTCGTTGAGATTTAATAGTCAAAGTTCGAAAGAAGTAGACATTGGTTGGTGAAGAGCATTGACATACATCAATTTCAGAAGAGTTCAGACTCCTAAAGGGAACACAGCTAGAGGAGATCATCCGGAAGGAATGCTAGTTGAAATCTGAAAGTAATTCACTAGAGAAATCCGTATGGAGTTTGATTGATGGAGAAATCTAGGAGTCTGACTGGTGGAGAAGTTCGACCGAAGGAGAAGTTTGAAAGAAGTTCGGCTCCTATAGAAATCTGACTGAAGGAGTCTGAAAGGAGTTCGACTCCTAGAGGTATCCAATTGAAGGAGAGATTCGAAAAAAGTTTGGCTCCTACAGATGTTCGACTGAAGGAGAAATCCGAAAGGAGTTTGGCTCCCATAGGAGTCCAACAAAAGGAAAGATCTGGAAGGAGTTTGGCTCCTGTAGAAGTCCGATTGAAGGAGAGATCTAGAAGAATTTTGGCTCCTATAGTAGTACGACTGAAGGAGAGATCCAAAAGGAGTTCGGCTCCTAGAAAAGTTTGACTGAAGGAGAAATCTGAAAGAAGTTCGACCATTGGAGAGTTCGGCTGGGGATCGACCGTTGAGGAGTTTGGTTGGGATCGGCCGCTAGAAGAGTTCGGCTACTGAATGAGTTCGACCGCTGGAGGAGATTGGATGGCCTCGATTGCTGAAGGAAGAATTATCGATTGAAGCTCTTCCATGATTATCGGTTGTGTTAGGCTAAGCATCAGGCTAGACTTCGATCGGAGTGGGATTTATCCCTAACAATAGTCCCCCCACTCCCATGTTCAAAATTCGAAGGAAGAAAGTACAAAAAAGGTGACTGCCAAAGTTCTTTTCTAGACTCTATACCCATTGGGGTTGAAGCTCGGAGGAGACCTTATCTCCAATCGAGGTTGACTTTGAAGTTGAGGCTCAGAAGAGATCTTTCCTCCAGCCGAGGTCCAAAGAGATCTTGTCTCCTGTCGACATTGCGGTTGAAGCTCATGGGAGATCTTGTCTCCAGTAAAGGTTGAAGTTAAAGTTGAAGCTTAGGGAAGATCTTGTCTCCAGCTGAGGTTGAAGTTGAAGTTGAAGCTCGGAGGAGATCTTGTCTCCAGCCGAGGTTGAAGTTGAAGTTGAAGCTCGGAAGAGATCTCATCCTCAGTCGAGGTCTAGAAAGATCTTATCTCCTGTTAACGTAGACGTTGAAGGAGCTCGGCAGAGATCTTATCTCCAGTCGAGGTTGAAGTTAAAGTTGAAGCTTGGGGGAGATCTCATCTCCAACTGAGGTCTAGGGAGATCTTATCTCCTATTGACATAGACATTGAAGAAGCTCGAGAGAGATCTTGTCTCCGATCGAGGATGAAGTTGAAGTTGAAGCTTAGGGGTGATCTCATCTTCAGTCGAGGTCCAGGGAGATCTTATCTCCTATTGACGTAGACGTTGAAGGAGCTCGAGGGAGATCTCATCTCCAGTCGAGGTCTAGGAAGATCTTATCTTCTCTTCTCACCTCATCTAAAATCAACAAGGCCTTCGACTTTGGTCATGTTAGGATGAGATTCTCCTCCTATTTCTAATGGACTGTAGGGGCACATAAGGGCCATTGTCAAGCCTCTCCCCCCATCTCATCTAAAATGAGCAAGGCCTTCGACTTTGCTCGCATTAGGAGGAGATTCTTCTTCTATTCATAATAGGCTGTTGGGGCACATAAGGATCGTTGTCAGGGCCTCTCCTCCCATCTCATCTAAAATAAACAAGGCCTTCGACTTTGCTCGCGTTAGGATGAGGTTCTCCTCCTATTTCTAATGGACTGTAGGGGTGCATAAGGGCCATTGTCAGGGCCTTTCCTTTCATCCCGTCTAAAATGAATGAGGCCTTCGACTTTGCTCATGTTAGGATGAGGTTCTTCTCCTATTCCTAGTGGGCTATAGGGGCACATAAGGGCCGTTGTCAGGGCCTCTCCCTCCATCTCGTCTAAAATGAACGAGGCCTTCGACTTTGCTCATGTTAGGATGAGGTTCTCCTTCTGTTCCTAATGAGTTATGGGGGCACATAAGGACCATTGTCAGGGCCTCTCCTTCCATCCCGTCTAAAATGAACGAGGCCTTCGACTTTGCTCGCATTAGGATGAGGTTCTCCTTCTGTTCCTAACGGGCTGTGGGGGCACATAAGGGCCATTGTCAGGGCCTCTCCCTCCATCTCATCTAAAATGAATGAGGCCTTCGACTTTGCTCGCATTAGGATAAGATTCTCCTTCGATTTCTAATGGACTGTGGGGGCACATAAGGGCTATTGTCAGGGCCTCTCCCCCCATCTCGTCTAAAATGAACGAGCCCTTTGACTTGCTCATGTTAGGATGAGGTTCTCCTTCTGTTCCTAACATGGCTACTATTGATTGCTTCTTTCCCATCATTAGGTAGTTTTTGCACCGAGAAGCAATAATGTTGAAATAAAAAAGTTTTATTAAAGAAAAATTACTGATGGTATATTTTTAGATTCTTTGAGTCTCAAGTTTGTGGGAGCGTTGTTCCTCCGTGCTTCTTCCAACGGTAAGTCCCAGACCGGATGACCTCCTCTATTTTATATGGGCCTTCCCAATTCGAGGCAAGCATCTCCTAGTTCTGAGGTTGAGAGATGGTGACTCACCAAAGTACTAGGCCCCTAGAGATAGCGTCGATGATGCCAGGAGGTGGTCGATGTCATTGTTGTTCTTCTCTTATTGATGGTTCTAGCTACAGTAGCGCCATTGGCTTGCTTCAGGCCGATGTCTGTGGGGCATTGAAGGGCATAGTTATGAAACCTTCTGGGAGGAACTTGTTCGCACCCTTCTGTCGGAGCTTCTTTGATGATGAGCTCGAGGAGGAGTTCAGCCTCGCTTGCGCTCGGGGGTAGTCCATGATAATGGCCAAGCTTCATTCAGCCTTCTACTAGTGATGTTGAAGAATTTCATTCGGTCCTCCCTGATATTCATCAGAAAATCCAAACTTCAGCATGGACGTTGGCTGTTGATGAAGTGAGCTGCAAACTGATAGCTCATCGGATCAAAGAAGAAGATCATACCCAGCTTCAACACTGAGTACTAGTTTCTTGCTGCTTCCTTCAAGGTAGACGAAAAACCTTGGCATAAGATAGCATCAAATATGCCATTGAGCAGCATCATAGTTTGGATGGTCTTCAAGTGATCATTCGGATCAAAGGTTCCATCGTAGCTTTCAAACCAGAGGAAGCTCGAAGTTCGGCAGAATAGGCTCTTGCATAATTCGAGAAGAGAAAGAAAAATCGGTGTGGACATCGTAATGGTGATCTGGGGTGATGTGGCCGAGCTCCTCAATCCATCGATCCATCCCCCATAGTTTCTGATCAAGGACGTCATCTCAATCACAGACCTTGGATGGCTGCCGATGGTAGATGGGGAAGGTTTCTTCCGAAGAAGAATCACGATCCAAACAAGGATCCTCTACTCTCTATTTTCCCTTCCCAAGGGCAACGGGTATGCTAGTCCAAGTGCTCCTCCTTGGGGCCGATTCCTAACATCTTGATGGTGGGTTTCCTGATGGAATCACCACCGAAGGCTACCGCATGGCCCGCACCATCTCAATAAGGCCCTGAACCCATTGCATTAGTAGATTGAATTGCTCTGGATCTACCATGGCCGTTGGTGGAGGATGAGGTTGAAGTGCCAACGATGGAGTAGGGACAGACAGATCTAGCCTAGATCTAATGGCAGAAGTGGTAGATCTCTGGATAGTCATCCTCCTTGGAGGCATTTCTTTGGATTGAGAGAGAGGATGGAGATGAACCTTGAAGAAGAAGATCGGCAGGGTCGATTAAGCACTCCTTTAAGAACAAGGATACCTTAGGAACAGAGAGCCCTCCTTCTAGCGCCAGTTCTATTGGTGCAGAATTTGATTGACGTCGGATTGAGCTAGAGTGGAGGAGAAAGAGATCGCCATCGATGACCTACAAAATAAAATTTCATCTAGAGTCGGTGGTGGTGGCTCTGGTAGGACCCTCCGATGATCAAGTCAGCTCTTCTAGCCAATAGAAATGGAGTGCTCAAGCAAGAATTTAGTAGAGTTTTAAGAAGAAGAAGAGAGCTTTGAGAAAACGTATCTGGTGGATCCCTTTTTATAGATGGAGCTTGTCATAACTATTCGATAGTGGGCCGCTCGGAGCCACATGGAGTTTGTTATGGAGAGTGGTGTCCATTATTGTGATGTAGCCATTTGGCAGTGGGTCGCTCGAGGCCATGTGGAGTTTGTTATGGAGAGAGGTGTCTGTTGTTGTGATGTGGCCGTTCGATAGTGGGCCACTCAGGGCTGCGTAAAATTTGTTATGAAGAGTGGTGTCTGTTGCTATGAAGTGGTTGTTCATTGAGATTTAATTATCAAAGTTCGAAGGAAGCAGGCGTTAGTTGGTAAATAGCTTTGACATACATCAATTTCAGAAAAGTTTGGACTCCTAAATGAAACACGGCTAGAGAGGATCATCTGGTAGGAATGCTAGTTGAAATCTGGAAGTAATCCACTGAAGGGAATCCGGATGGAGTTTGACTAATGGAGAAGTCCAGGAGGAGTCTGACTGGTGGAGAAGTTAGGCCGAAGGAGAAGTTCGAAAGAAGTTCGACTCCTGTACAAATCCGACTGAAGGAGGAGTCCGGAAGGAGTTTGGCTCCTAGAGGTATCCGACTAAAGAAGAGATCTAAAAAAAGTTTGGCTCCTGCAAGAGGTATCCGACTAAAGAAGAGATCTAGAAAAAGTTTGGCTCCTGCAAAAGTCTGACTGAAGGAAAAATTCAGAAGAAGTTTGGCTCCCATAAAAGACCGACAGAAGGATTGATCTAGAAGGAGTTCGGCTCCTGCAGAAGTCCGACTGAAGGAGAGATCCAAAAAAATTTCAACTTTTGTAGGAGTTCGATTGAAGGAGAGATCTAGGAGTTCAGCTCCTACAAAAGTTCAATTGAAGGAGAATTTTGGAAGGAGTTCGACCGCTGGGATGTTCGGTTGGGGATCGACCGCTGAGGAGTTTGATTGGGATCAACCATTGGAGGAGTTCGGCTACTGAATGAGTTCGACCACTGGAGGAGATCAGGTGGGGCTCGACCACTCAAGGGAGAATTATCGATTGAAGCTCTTCCTTGATTACCGATTGTGTTAGACTAAGCATCAGGCTAGACTTTGATGGGAGTAGGATAACTTTGGCTGTGACTGTAGGGCAACGCTTGAAGCTGGCTAAGGCATAGGTCGGTTTTTTAGTCGTAAGGGCTCCATCAACCTATAATGCTATTCTCGACTGACCTGGTCTAAATGCACTTCAGATAGAGGTATCAACTTATTATTTGAAGATGAAGTTTTCGACAAGTCATGGGATCGGAGAGGTCGGGGGAGATCAAGCTTTAGTAAGGCACTGCTACTAAATCACCCTGCATAGGGAAGAACGCTCCGATCCTTATCCTATTGATGGGCTGGATGTCCGCGATAACCTCACCGAGGAGTAGGGTGAGCCTATAGAGGACCTCATATCTGTGCCCTTAAATGATAGAAATGTGGAGCACACAGTGCAGATTGGCTCAAACTTTGGGGATGAGGTTCGGAAGCAACTCGTTGCCTTCCTCAGGAAGAATGCGGACGTCTTTGCTTGAGTCCCATCGGATATGCTAGAAATTGATGTCGAGATCATGGAACATCAGATGGCCGTTTATCCTAAGTATTAGCTGGTAAAAGAGAAGATGAGTGCAACCACGCCTCGAAGAGGTAGAAAGTGATCACAGAAGAAGTAGACAAGCTCCTCAAAGCTGGATTCATTCGAAAAGTTAACTATCCAACCTGGGTCTCAAATATGGTCCTCGTCAAAAAGGCAAACAACAAGTGGAGGATGTGTATAGACTTCAAAAAGCTAAACAAAGCCTACCCAAAAGACATCTACCCTCTTCCCAAGATTGATCAGCTGATAGACGTAACCTTGGGCCATGAGCTCCTTACATTCATGGATGCCTTCTCCAGCTATAATCAGATACAAATGGCATCAGATGATGAGGAGAAAACTATTTTTATTACTGACCATGGTCTTTACTATTACAGGATTATGCCCTTTGGACTCAAGAATGCAGGGGCAACATACCAGCGCTTGGTTAATAAGATCTTCAAGAAGTAGATCGACCGTAATATGGAGGTGTATGTGGATGGCATGCTCGTCAAAAGTTGAGCTTCTATAAACCACCTTGCCGATCTTGAAGAGACCTTCAATGCACTCAGGAAGCACAAGATGAAGCTGAACCCGACTAAGTGCACCTTTGGTGTGACCTTAGAAAAGTTTCTAGGATTTATGGTGCCAAGATACGAGATTGAAGCAAATTCAGAGAAAATCCGAGATATTCGAGAGATGACTGCTCCAAGAATAATTAAAGAAGTTCAGCGTCTGATTGAAGAAGTGGCATCCCTAAATTGCTTCATCTTAAGATCGGTCGAACGATGCATGCCCTTCTTCCAAGTTCTCAAGCAATCAAAGAACTTCTGCTAGACGATGGAGTACCAATGGGCATTTGAGGAGCTCAAAAACTACCTCAGTCCACCTCCACTGTTGGCAAAGCCTGAATTCGGAGAAGAGTTATTCTTGTACCTAGCAGTCTCCCCGACGGTCTTGGCAGCAGTCTTGGTCAAGAAGGAAGTGAAGATGTAGCGACCGATCTACTACATAAGCTGGGTCCTGAGGGATGCAAAGACCAGGTACTATAAGCTGGAGAAACTGATCTACTCTCTTCTAATCACTACCAGGAGACTCCGACCTTACTTTCAAGGGCACACCATAATGATCCTCACGGATCAACCAATAAAAGTAGTTCTTCATCTAATGGATGCTTCCAAAAGAATTGCAAAATGGGCGATCGAGCTCACGGAGTTCAACATCAATTATCGACCCCGACCATTCATCAAATCCTAGATATTGATAGATTTTATAGTAGAATGTACCATTCCTAATGATGCCGAGCTTGAACAGAATGAGGTCGGCGCTCTATTTTCGCAATCGAGCCTCCCCAAAGAGAGTGCTGATCTTCTTGAAGGTTTTTGGGTCCTGTATGTGGATGGTTCATCTAACTCCATCAGAGCAGGTGCTAGGTTAGTCTTAGTCAGTTTCAAGAGAATCATCACCGTGTATGCGCTACGCTTTGAATTTTCTATAACTAATAATGGGGCCAAATATGAAGCACCGATCATCGAGTTAAAAATAGCAAAAGAGTTAAAAGTATATTGGCTTTAAGTCTATAGTGATTCTCAATTAGTGGTTGGCCAAGTTGGTGGCAACTATGAAGCACTGAAAGAAAGTATGATGAAATACCTTGAGAAAGTAAAGAATTTGACTCCAGCCTTTGGTAGTTTTGGCATTCGATAAATTTTGAGGGCAGAAAATACAAGAGCCGACCTCCTCTCTAAATTGGCCACTTCAGCCCCAGCCGAACTATCCAAAAAAGAATTTTTCGAAATCCTAAAATGCTCAAGCTCAGAGGAAACATAGGACGATATGCAGACCGAGCTCGAGTCGAGCTGGATTGACCCATTGGTTGCCTACCTCAAATAGTGAGTTCTTCCTTGTGATCCAAAAGAAGCTCAAAAACTCAAGAATCAAGCCTCTTGGTACATTTTGTATGAGGGCAAATTGTATAAGAGGTCGTATTCGCTATCGCTGCTGAGATGTCTCCAACCTTCAGAGGCCAACTTCGCATTATGGAAAGTGCATGAGGGAATCTATAAAAGTCATGTAGGAGCCAGGTCCCTATCACAAAAACTACTTCGGTAAGAAAACTATTGGCCAACCTTGTACCATGATTTTGTGGAGTATGTCAGAAAATATGATCGCTGTCAAAAGAATGCAAACATACAAAGATGGTCTGCCTCCAAGCTTACTCCACTAAGCGCAGCTTGGCCATTTGCGCAGTGAGAAATGGACATACTTGGTCCTTTCTCAATGGCATTCGGACAACGAAACTTTCTTCTGGTCGCGATCGACTACTTCACCAAATGGGTCGAAGCCGAACCACTAGCAAAAATTACCTAGGCCAAGGTATAAGACTTCATCTAGAATCAATAATCTATCGGTTTGGTCTGTTCCAAACTCTCATAACATATAATGGGCGATAGTTCACTGGGATGAGATTCGTCGAGTTCTGCCATGATCTAAACATCTTCCAACACCTCACATCAGTAGCTCACCCACAAATAAATGGAAAGACTGATGTGACCAACTGAATCCTGCTGTATAGCATCAAGACAAGGCTCGATATAGTAAGGAGTCCCTAGGTGGATGAACTCTACTACATACTCTAGGCGTACCGAACTACTCAAAGGTTGCCAATTGGGGAAACACCATTCACCTTGACCTTTGGAATGGAGGTAGTCATCCCAATCAAACTTAAGCTCCCATCCACATGGGTCGTAGCCTTCAATGAGCAGCATAACCCATAGGATCTCAGAGTCAACCTCAACCTGCTGGAAGAAAAAAGGGAGGAAGCCTAGGTTCGAATGGTAGCCTACAGACGAAGGATGGCTTGATACTATAACTCTAGAGTTAGAAGTAAAATATTTAGAGTGGGGGCGTTAGTACTTTGATGAGCCACCATCTCTCAGCGTCAGAGCTAGGGAAAGCTTACCCTAAATTGAAAAGACCTATATGAAGTAGAGGAGGTCGTCCGATCCAAAACTTATCATCTAAAAGAGCTCGAAGGAACAATGCTTCTTCAACCTTGGAACTTAAAAAACCTAAGGATATACTATCAATAATTTTCTATCAATAAAACACCCTCATTTCAAAGATATTGTTTCTTGCTGCAAGAACTATGTGATGACAAGAAAGAAGCAACCAAAAGTGGCCATGTTAGGAACAGGAGGAGAACTTCATCCTAACATGAGCAAAGTTGAAGGTCTCATTCATTTTAGACGAGATGGAGGGAGAGGCCCTGACAATGGCTCTTATGTGCCCCCACAGTCCATTAGGAATAGGAGGAGAACCTTATCCTAACATGAGCAACGTCAAGGCCCATTTATTTAGATGGGATGGAGAAGAGCCCTGATAATGGCCTTATGTACCCCCAAGTCCATTAGGAAAGGAGGAGAACCTTGCCTAAAGTGAGCAAAATCGAAGATTCATTCATTTTAAATGAGATGAGAGGAGAGGCTCTGACAATGGCCCTGATGTGCTCCTATAGTTCGTTAGAAATAGGAGGAGAACCTCATCCTAACATGAGCAAAGTCGAAGGCCTCATTCATTTTAGATGAGATGAGGGAAGAGGCCTTGATGTGCCCCTATAGTCCATTAGAAATCGAAGGAGAACCTTATCCTAACATGAGAAAAGTCGAAGGCCTCATTTATTTTAGACGAGATGAGGGGAGAGGCCCTGACAACAGTCCTAATGTGCCCTTACAGCTCATTAGAATAGGAGGAGAATCTCATCCATTAGAAACAAGAGAAGAACCTCATCCTAACGTGACCAAAGTCAAAGACCTCGTTCATTTTGGATAAGATGGGGGAGAGGCCCTGAAATGGCCTTATGTAAGCCTGCAGCCGTTAGGAATAGGAATAATCTCATCCTAAATGAGCAAAGTCGAAGGCCTTATTCATTTTAGACGAGGTGAGAAGAGGAGATAAGATCTCCCTAGATCTCGACTGGAGATGAAATCTTCCCTGAGCTCCTTCAACGTCTACATTAATAGGAGATAAGATCTCCCTGGACCTCTCGGCTGGAGATGAGATCTCCCAGAGCTTCAACTTCAACTTCAACCTCGGTTGGAGACAAGATCATCCCTGAGCTCCTTCAACGTCTATGTCAATAGGAGATAAGATCTCCTTGAACCTCGGCTGGAGATGACATCTTCTCCAAGCTTCAACTTCAACTTCAACCTTGGCTAGAGACAAGATCTCCCCCGTGCTCCTTCAATGTCTATGTCAATAGAAGATAAGATCTCCCTGAACCTCGATTGGAGATGAGATCTTCCATGAGCTTTAACTTCAACTTCAACCTCGATTGGAGATAAGATCTCCCTCGAGCTTCAACTTCAACTTTAACCTCAACTGGTGACAAGATCTTCCCCAAGCTTCAACTACAACTTCAACCTCGACTGGAGATAAGATCTCCTACGAGCTTCAACCATAACGTTAATAGGAGATAATAACTCTTTGGACCTCAGTTGGAGGCAAGATTTCTCCCGAGCCTCAACTTCAACGTCAACCTCGGCTGGAGATAAGGTCTCCTTTGAGCTTCAATCCCAACGGATATAGAGCCCAAAAAAGAACTTCGCCAATCATCTTTTTAGTACTCCATTCCATCAAATTTTGAAGTCGAGAATGGGGGGACTATTATTGGGGATAAATCTTGCTCCTACCAAAATCCAGCCTGATGCTTAGCCTAACACAACCAGTAATCATGGAAGAGCTTCAACTGATAATTCTTCCTCCAGCGATCAAATCCCGCCCGATCTGCTCCAGCGGCTGAACTCATTCAGTAGCCAAACTCCTCTAGTGACTGATCCCAACCAAACACCTCAATGGTCGATCCCTAGTCGAACTCCCCAACGGTCAAACTCCATTCGAATTTCTCCTTCAATCGAACTTCTGTAGGAGCCAAACTCCTTCTGGATCTCCCCTTCAGTCGAACTCCTACAAGAGATAAAATCTTTTTGGATCTCTCCTTCAGTCGAACTTCTGCAGGAGTCGAATTTCTTCTAGATCTCTCCTTCTATTGGACTCCTACAGGAGCTGAACTCCTTCCAGATTTCTCCTTTAGTTGGACTTCTGCAGGAGCCAAATTTTTTCCGAATCTCTCCTTCAATCGGATACCTCCAGGAGTCGAACTCCTTTCGGACTCCTCCTTTAGTCAGATTTCTATAGGAGCCGAACTTCTTTCGAACTTCTTCTTTGATCAAACTTCTTCACCAGTCGGGCTCCTCCTGGACTTCTCCATCAGTCGAACTCCAACCAGATTCCTCCAGTGGATTACTTCCAAATTTCAACTAGCATTCCTCCTTGATGATCTTCTTTGGCCGTGTTCCCTTTAGGAGTCTGAACTTCCCTAAAATTGATGTATGTCAAAGCTCTTCACCAACCAATGCTTGCTTCCTCCAAACATCGACTATTAAAATTCAATGAATGGCCACTTCGTGGCAATGGACAACACTCTCCGTAACTAACTCTACACAGCTCCGAGCGGCCCACTATCGAATGGCCACATCATAATAATGGACACCTTTCTCCATAACAAACTCCACATGGCCCCAAGCAGCCCACTATCGAATGGCCACATCACAACAATGGACATCTCTCTCCGTAACAAATTTCATGTGGCCTCGAGCGGTCCATTATCGATGGTTACGACAAGCTCCATCTATAAAAAGAAACCCTCCAGATACATTTTCTTGAAGCTCTCTTCTTCTTTACGAAACTCTACTAAATTCTTGCCTGAGTACTCCATTTCTGTTGGCTAGAAGAGCTGACTTGATCATCGGAGGGTCCTGTCGGAGCCACCACCACCAACTCTAGATGAAACTTTATTTTGTAGATCACTGACGGCGACCTCTTCCTCTACTCTAGTTCGATCCGACGTTAATCAGATTCTGCACCAACACATATGTTGATATGTAGCTTCATTTTTTAATCTAGTTTGCATATGTATGACATATAAGTTTTGTAGAATTTAAATTACATACTTACTTTCTACAAAATCCTAGATTCAAAATCCTAGGACATGATTGAAACATTGAAACAAATCAAATTTAAAACCATCATTTGAATTTAATTCAAAGTAAAGTGTTTACAATTTGAAAATATTTCAAATTATCAAATCAAAAATTAGTTCTAAGGTTCCATAAATCCAAACTCATAAGCTCGAACTTAGTTGATAATTAAGTGATTGTTTAGGATCTAGGTTTGTAATTTGAAGATCCTATGATAATTTCATAAAACATGGGTTAATGGGTAATGTGTTAGCCTTGATCAGATCCTTAACTGAGTTAGACCTAGGGTTAGATTAAATATGAACTTAGTTAAAAAATTGATCAAAGCTAATTAATAGTTAATTAGGATCAGATCATTTTTTTAGATTAATTCAATAGTTGTAGTTGATCAAAGTCCATACATCTAATAAATCGATACTGATCGTGGCTCAGTGGTCGAGCTCGAGTCTTTAGGCAAACCAAATCAAAACTGATAAATCAATTGGTGTGCAAGATAAGTCTGGCATTCCATACTGGTAGTTTTTAATTGGTAGCCTGCTTACCTGGCCATTTTTGATGGTGTCTAAGGCAAGCCTTAGCAAACCCTCCCACCGATCTCACTTACCTGGCCGAGGCAGTTAATCAGGTCTTGATTAGGTTGTTTATTGATTCAAGCTAACCCATGTCACATAGAAAATCAGTGAGACTGATTTCATTCAGTGAGGCTAATCTAGGTGCCTATGGACCGAAATTGATCCTAGTCCTCATCAGTGACTTGTGAAGTCAGTGGAAGACTTGTGGAAGACTTGACTTGGTGGAGTCAGTGAAAGCAAATTGGTCCATATCCTTTCTATCCTTAAATCACTAATAGTTTAAATCCTCTAAAATTATTAGGTCCTTAAAATGATAAAGTTATGGAGAAAACTGAATCATAGCCTCCCATTAAGGTGTTTGATAATGGGTCCATTAACTCAAAAATCATTGCAGGCATGAAGGTTTGATGCTTAATGACTAATGAAATTATAATCCATCATATGACGACTTGGATGTGTCTCTCTAATGGTGGTTAAGTTGGCCAACCAAAGTTTGGCTTAGTCATTCATTGCTTAGATGCACTAAGTATGGTCATGTTAATGGTTGGACATAATCGGATCCTTACAGTGGAGGCCAAAGCCTATTGATTAGATTTCTGGGGCAAAATTAAATTACTAAAAATTATTTGAAGAAACAATTGGATATGAACCTATCATTAAATGTACATGAGTTAGCCAACCAAAGTTGGGTTCATGTGCAGTTAATGTGGATTCTAGTACCTACTAGAAAATTAAAGTAATTTCTCGAATTGGAGGTAGAGACTACCAATTCGAATCAAATAGTGGGAGAACCTTAAGACTAAAGTCCAAGTCTCTAGGCTTAATATAATTTATATAATTAGGTCATTATTCTCTTTTCTCAAAATAAGGCTAAACCCTAATTGCTCCTATCACTATTAGATAGTGATGACTTATGGGACCCAACTTTAATAATTAGTATCGAACGTTGAATTTGGTTCAGTAGTATGAATGGGTTTATACTAGGGCCTCTTAGCCCAGTAAAAATAATTAATCTAAAATTGATCCAAATTAGGTATAGTGCTTCTACTGTTAGATGTAGGATCATAGGAAGGAGAATTGTCTTACTTTCCATAACCATAACAGGCTAAACATGAGAAATGAGCAAGAGTTGCTTACCAAGGATGTTACATGATGACACCTTGAAATTTCTCTTTATGAAATTCTACTATCTGGGTATGAAATACTGATAGTTCTATGCAATTTGTTGCAAGAACTACAAGTAAGTGGAATGTTTGAAAATGGTGAGAAATACTTAAACATTTTAGATGGATGTCCTATTCTAATCCTAGCTTTAGGAATTGTCAAGCTTATTTTCAAAGATGTCATTTTGAGTGATTGTCACTATTGTCCATCTTTATGATAAATGTGTTCTCTATTGGCCTTTTGCCTAGAGATGCTTACATTTATCAATAAAGAAGATTATTATGATATTATTATGCATAATATTATAATAATATATGGATAATAAAAAAATAATATTTAACATTTACACAGCTTGTTAAGTATAATGTATACACCCAAGTTAAATTATGTCATGGATATCTATCTTTGGCATTATAGGCTTAGTCATCTTGACAAGAACAGGATAAATGGGTTAGCTTGAGAGGAAAACCTTGACATCAATGATTGTGAATCATTGATAGCCTGTGAATCTTGTTTTCTTAGAAAGATGATAAAATCATATTTTACTGAAAAAGATGAAGGAGCTGATAAAGTTCTAAGTCTCATACATAGTGATATATGTGGACCTTTGAACTTAAGTACCAAAGGAAGATATTAATATTTTATTATAGATGACCATCTGGTCATGGGTGCGTCTAGCCTGAATTATTTAAAATATTTAAATAATTTAATAATAAAATAAAAAAATAAACTAGATAAGATATTAAAACTCTTCGATCAGATCAAGGAGGCGAATACTTATCTAGTGAGTTTGTGACATATCTAGCAGAGAATTGGATTCTCTCTTAGTGGATTTCTTTTTGAAACATAATATATCTGAAAGAAGAAATTGAACTTTGTTAGACATGGTTCAATCCATGATAGGGTTCACTAGTCTACCTATTTTAGGGTTGTGCTCTTGTGATTACTTGTTTTACTTTGAAAATTTATACCGAGTGAATTTGTTGCGTAGACTCCATATTTGATCTGGATCAGGCATAGACCTAGACTCTCTCACTTTCGAGTTTGGAGTTGATCGGCCTATGTCAAAGGTTTGCACATAGATAAACTTGGATCATGGTCCAATAAGTGTTTAAGGATTATTAATTCTATTATGGTAAAGAACATAAGATGTTCATCAGTAGTAGGGCATTCTTTTTGGAAAGGAGTTTCTTAGAGAAGGAACTGATGCCTGTCAAGTTGAACTTATAAAAGTTTGATTGGTAGAAAAGAACCGACGTTATCTGGTAAACCTATAGAACTAGATTTGATCAGATCAAATCTAGAGCCCATTAAAATGTCACCTTTAAGGAGATTCGATAGAGTACCGCATTAGCTGAACAGATACTTTAGTATCTAGGTTCAAGATGGTGATCCTATTGAGTTCGATAAGAACAACGAGGATCCGATCATCTATAGGGATCAATGCAGTGGCCTGATTTTGAGAAGTGACTTGGAGCCATATGATCCAAATTGAAGTTTATGAAAATCAATAGTATATGGACACTAGTTGATTCACCTGAAGGAATAAAATCCATTAGATGTGAATGGATTTTTAATAGGATTAGAGAAGCACAAATGGGAAGGTAAAGATCTATAAGGCCCATTTGGCTATTATCTCAATTTTCGAACATACGTTCTGAATGTATATCTTTGTTATGAACAAAGACAAATCCTACATTTATAGTTGGGCAAAAATATTTTGTAGTGTTATTTCTTGTGATATTTGAGGATGAAATTCTCTTAATTGGGAATGACATTTCTATTAGGAATTCTATCCTAAAGCCAATCATTTAGGTTGTAGATGGTTGAGCTTAATGTAAAATGTACTTGAATTATAAATAAAATTATTTTTTGGTAATTCATCATTTTTGCATCTTTCTATAATGAACTCTTCTATTATGAAGTCCTTAGGACTATTTAGATTCAATAAAGGAGGATTCATTGTTGAATCCTTAAATTAGTTCATGATCAAATGATATGCTGTTATCTAGGATGATAACATATCGAGTGTAGGTCATTGTGTGCCATATGTGTTGATTGTCCTCTTAACTAAGAAGTATGGAAATACTGTTATAACATGCAGGTAAAGTGTAGGGGTATAATTCACTGAACATGACCCAACTGCATAGCTCTCTGCTGCCAAGAATTGCTCATAATGGATATGGGTATAAGTATCTCTTAGACCTGAGATCACCATGGTGGCTTACAAGCAACTCATTATACATATGTACCAAACTATCTGAATTTTTAATTTAGTGATAGAAGGCTACTGGGTGTAGTCAAGTACTTATGAAGTCGATGCGTCTGTCAAGATAGGATTTTTTAGGGTTGATAGTTAAACGCTAGGTCATCTTTTGAGCATTGAGGTCAAGGGGACGAATTATATGGTAACCATATTCCATTGGTTCATTGATGTTGCATTGTAATAAATTTGATCTTTTCGAATGTTGGGTACAATTGCTAGATGGTCATATCGATTGGTATAGAAAATCAATTTCTGTGCTACCGGCTTAGAATTCGAACCATGCGGTCACACACAATAGGAGTTACTACCTGATCTGATGGCTGATCTAGAATTCTGATGGATTGAAACTTTGAGTCCCACTCATCTCGAACTCTTTGATCAAGAGTCCTAGTAATCTAGGACTCTATGATCATGAGTTCCATTCATTTGGGATACTGGATTCATGAGTCCCATTGGATTGGAACTCTTCGAGAGTTTCATAGTGATGGAACACTATTGCCCAGACTCCCACCCGATTGGGACTCTGTTGTCCAGACTTTTCTCCATGTTTATTATAGGATTAATTAGCAATTTGATTATTGATTAGCTTAATTGAGTGATGAGGATTTGATCATGTTTGATCGAATTGGATTCGATTGGGTTTGACCCGATTAGGTCATGAGTTGACCTAGTCATTGTGACAGATTTGATCCAGATTTGATCAAGGGTAGGACCAAATTAATTTCTAATTTTATTAAGAATTAAATAGGTTGAATTAAGTAAAATTTAGTTGGGTTTAATTTGATCTAGTTGGTTTTAAATTAATTTGGTTTGGTTGAAACCAACTTGGACTAATTCAAATCCTGTTTGAATTCAAACCTCCCCATGCGCCACCTCATGTTTAACTTTTCTACCTTGCCCTTGCCCACCTTTGTTTTTACATAAGTTTCACTCATGAAGAAAAGGAATTTACACCCCCTTTCTTTCTCTCTTTGATCTGGTCCAAGTGTTGGACCAGTTCAAACTCTTTTGAATTTTGATTTAAAGAGGTTGGTTTGGTTGAAACCTCCCTCTCCCTCTTATCCTTATCTCCATGCCCTTTTCTATTTATGGTTTCCAATTTTTCTAAAAAATGGTGCATGCACATAGAAGCAAAGTCCTTCTACATGTGAAATAAGTGGTATGGGTGTTGGAATTGGATAGGCTTGCATTTGAATTCAAATACTAGAACTTGGTTGAAACTAGTTCAACCAATCTTAACCTATCCACTCCACATGGCATTTCCACTTATTTTTCTTGCAATAAATTATGAGGATTTATTTGTGTGAAATAGAGGGGAATATCATTTTGTGGTAAAAATTTGAATTTTATTGGGCATTGTTTCTGGGCAAGAAAAATCTTGGAGTGAAGGTGAGCAGGGTCCTATAGCACTATATTTTTCCCTCATGCCTCTATTCTCTTCTAATTTTCATCTCTATGGACACCTAATTTTTAGATATGATTTAAATAGGGTTTATAGATTTGAAATTAATCTTTCTATAAAAACTTATTTCATAGAAAACGTCCACACAGAGAGGGCATGAAAGAATTTTTAGTGTGTTAGGATTTTTGGGCCGAGTGAAACCCTAGATTTGGGAATCTAGGTTCGGGTGGAGAGAACGAGTGCTATATACATCAGATCACCACCAAACTTTGTAAACCATCTCATCATCCTCCAAAGAATGAGTTTTGTTTCTCTAGAGCATCTAAAAAATTAGAAAGTGGATGATCAATTAGATCAATCATGATCAGTCGTCGAAGGCCCCATCGAGGAGCTAGCACTCCGATGGGGTTGATCGGGACCAGAAGCTCTGTGTGGACCAACCATAGAGGCCGGACATGTGTGTAGCTGTGATGCAATACTAGTTCATTATTTAGTGGATTCAGATTATGGTAATCAGCTACCCATGAAAAGATATTATGTTCTAAATAGGTAGATGTATTAAAGAGTTTACTACATAGTTTTATTTTTTAGATCTGTATTAATGCATGCATATTATGTTTAGATTCTTAGTGTAGGACATAATATTCTGATATGATCAGTAATTAATTAATTAGATTAATAAATTTTTTACTATATTTTAGCTATTTTTTTAAAAAAATTTGAAAATAGTACTGCAAACCATGCACTACTTCCTTCAAATGGTATCAGAGCCAGGTTCCCCTAACATGATATGCTTGAATGTTTAGATTGATAATTTAGATTTGATCTAAATATTATTCTAATATTTTGATTAATTAGATCTAAAAATTAAAATTAAGATCGCACAGACTGTCGATTATTCTGCTGTAGGGTTTACCCTCTACAGTGCAAAGGTTGTCCTTGTACGTGCTTGATCTTGTAGTTGATCATAAAATTTTTAGATTAGATTTAATTTTTTTATGATATATTAAATTAGACTTTAACTTAATTTTTTATTATGAATGCATGTTTAAATAGGATCTAATATTTGATTCATGATTTAGTATTATGTAGTGTACATAGTTTCGGATTAAACCCTATAATAATTGTTGTTTGTAAATTGAGCCATTCAATTTTGAAGTGAGTCGACTCAATTAGTGAACATTCCTAAGTTGTAAAGAATCTTTCTAAAATTAACAAATATTTTTGAAATGCCAAACCCTAACCCTCAGCCTATAAATTTAATTATAATTTTAGTATAATGATTTAGTGTCTAGAATTATGAATTAAGACTCTAAGTCATTAATCATAAACTTCTGGGTTATTGGGTTAGATGAATTAGGTCCATAAATTAGGTTAAACATAAGGTTAGTTGAAGATTGGACTTAATAAGAGTAATTGATCAAATCTAACCAAGTGTTGACTTAGATTAGATTAAGGACACTCTTGATTCAACTTCAATAATTGTAGTTGGATGGGTCCATGTCTTTAACAAGACCAAAATAGACTTAATTCATGGCTACACGGTTAAGCTCAAAATTACTAGGTTGATTGGACTGAATCTAATTAACCAGTTGGGGTCTAAGGTAAGTTTGGTAGTAAAGACTAGTGATTTTTAATTGGAAGCTAGTCACACTGATTCGATCTTTGATGAGTTAATGACATATTCCTTCCACTGATCTCACTTACCTGGCCAACATGATCGATTATAGTTTGATTAGATCACTGGGTGATTTGAGCTAACCCATATCACTAGGAATCTATTTAACTGATTTCAATCAGTAAGACTATATTAGGTGCCCAAGGACTTAAATTGATCCTACCCTAACCTATTGACTTGTTGAAGTCAGTGGGATGATTTGACTTAGTAAAGTCAGTGGGAGAAATTGGTCCGTATCCTTTTTATAATTAAATCATAAGTAACCTAAATCCTCTAATTATTAGATCCTTAAAATGACTAAGTTATGGGGATAAATGAGTCATAGCCTCCCATTAAGGTGATTAGTAATGAGTCCAATCATCTGGGTGGACATTGGAGGTGCTTTACACTTGGTGTTCATTTGGATATTAAAATTGCTATCCATCATATGATGATTAGGTCACACTCTCTTAATGGTGATCAGGTTAGCCAAATTTTTCTTTGGGACTGATTATCATTGGTTTGATGCACCGAAGTCAATCACGTTAATGGTTGGACCTAAACAGGCCTTTTCAGTGTAGGTCATAGCCTATTGAATTAGCTTCTAGGGTAAAATCTAATTATTGAAAATTATTTAAAAAAATAATTGATTATGAACCTACTTGTAAATACACAAGGATTAGCTAGAGCTTTCCTCGAGCTCATTTGTAGTCTATGTGGATTTCAGTATCCACTAAGGAGTTAGTGTAATTTCTCGAATTGGAGGTAGAGGCTACCAATTTGTTAAAAATAATGGAAGAATCTTTAGACTAAAGTCCAAGTTTTTAAGATTAATTAATTTGAGTACTAATAAAGTTTCATATTTTTCTTTCAGATAATTAGAATGGCTAGTGTAAGTGAAGGAAAATCCTAATTTCCCGGTCCAGGTTCATTCAGATCTGATCAAATCAAGAGATATATTTCAAAAAATTTTTCTTTGATCTGTATTAGATCTGGGATGTTTCAAATCTAATTAATATTATTTTAATAAATAAAATAAATAAAGATAAATTAAATAAAATTTAATTTACCTGATTTGGGTAATCCTATTATCCTGTTGATGATCTTGTATGCAGTGAATGGTTCTGGATCTAGCTATGCAAGTTCCTGGCCTCTATCGGTATCCACTCAAGCTGGATCTAGAGATCCTCTTCTTCTCTATCACATCTCCAAAAATCATATCTGGATCTGATTTGGAGGATCTTCAAAACTCCTTTTAAAGATCAGCAGTCGTCCTTTGCAGCAGCGCAGCCTTCTTGCTTTTGATCGCTTTTCTCTTGCTTGAATCGCACCAGCAAAAATCCAAAACTCCTTTTGGACATGGAGAGCAAGGGGAGAAGGTGGTTTGGCATGGAGAAGGAGGGGAGAAGCAGCCTTGGGGCATATGGAAACTCTTACCTTCAATCTCATGTCGATCTGAGTTGGGTACAGGGTCTTATTTATAGACTAACTATGATCCAACTCCTCTTCTTCCCAACCAATCACAACCCTTTGTGAAATCAGATCTAAATCTGATTGGTGGGAATAGAGTCCCCTAGATTCCTCCTTAGAGGGTGCCTAAGACCAGTCAAAGTTGGTTCTTAGAAGAACTCTAATTGGAATCCAAAAAGGAGATGGAGTCCTTGTCCAACAAGGACTCCTAGGCGCCTCCAACTTGGGCACACACCTAGGGTGGCCTGTGCCCTTCTCCTTACTAGGTTCTGGTAGGGGGACAGACCCCCACCAGCTCTCCAATAGGTGCGTGACATGTGGTCAAAAGTCAAAGTGTCAATGGTCAACGTTTGACCAGTCAAAGGTAGACTTTTGACCAAAGTCAAAGAATAAGAAATGGTAGGTGACCAAAAATGGCAGGTAATGTCTTACAAAATAAGACAATCTATTCTAACTTGGGCTACCTCCTGTCAGACCATATGAAGGCCTCTGATTGAGCACAAACTCCTTTGGCTCAGATAGGACAACTTATTTATGATAGCAAAAGAAGAACGTTAGGTTCAATTGAGTGCTAGCACGATTTCCTTGAACCTAATTGAATCTCATTCAGATCAATTGAACTGGATCAGTTCAATTGATGATCACCAGATTTAAATCCTTGTTTGTGTGACCCAGTTAGGTTCAGTTCTGTATGGTAATGGGATATGTCATGATCTCTATTATCGACATCATCGAAACTCCTTTCGATGGATCAGAACTCTTCTGATTCGAACAGCTAGAATGATCGATCATCTAAATCATTCTAATTGCTCCCAAAATCCACCAATGACACCTAGCAGTATACGGTGGCAACCCATTAGAGCTGAATGCGAACCTCTTGGTGTAGCTACTTGTATGATTAAGTTCTTCTATCTTGAGCCCCGATCAGATTAGGGTTAACGTAAACTCGTCAAACCCTAGTTTCTGTCATATGATGTAATCATTCGATTCGAGTCCAATGTCAAAATCTAAATAGAAACTCTTTCTATTATTTCACTCTACCATGGCCATGGGCTTCTGAACTTGATTCTCATGATTATCATAGGGCTGCTCCTCTACCACCGAGGTAGATAGATTCCATCTTGATGCCATCCAGTTCCTACAATGAACATGCTATAGCCAACATACACCTCAGGGTTCCATATGGCTAGGAGACAAAGTAATGGTGTAGTCAAACTATAACACCCTCAAGGTGAACTGCCGATGCACCTCAGGTCAAAGAACCAGACACACTACTGTAGCATCGAGTCAGTCATTGACGAGAAGGTAGACTCCCTAATGACTACTCGAGTTGGTCACGCTCAGTGCCCTCATTCTCTAACGAGTATCTGTACTCTCACTCCGATGTCTCCACACCGTAGACTCAAGACTCATCTACTAAAGAGAAGCGATTGTACACCAACCTTCTAGATCAATCACCATCCTCGTGATGATCCTATGGTCAGGAGCAATTTATGAGTTAATAATGATTATTCATGTCTTAAATTTTCAACTCTTGAAAAAATGAATTATCATTGCCATTAACTCAAAGGATGTATCACAGACACTAAATACACATATATGATCGAAAATAATCCATTTATTGATTTTAATCAAAATTACAATTTTGCCCCTAGAAGTGTATTACAAGTGTCAGCCAATTCTGGCTTCTAGGACACATATATCTAACAATCTCCCACTTATCCTAAAGCCAATTGGCTACAAGTCTAAGTCCCATCTTCTCAAGGTGGGCTTTGAACTTTTGCTGGCCCAACGGCTTTGTAAGTGGGTCTGCCACATTATCTGTGGAGTCGACTTGCTTGACCTCGACGTAACCCTTTTCGAGGTAATCGTGGATGGGGTGGTATCACCATTTGCTTGGAACTCTTCCAACTGACAGCACCACCATTGCACATAAACAATCTGCCAGATGTCGACTTTCGATCATCTATATCAAACATGAAATCTGAGTCTGTGTATCCCTGGACTTGGAGTTCTCCATTACCAAAGACCAACATTATATCCTTAGTTCTTCTCAAGTACTTAAGGATGCATTTCATAGAAGTCCAGTGTTCTTCACCTAGATTTGACTGATATCTACTTGTGACACTCACAGCATGGGCTATATCAGGTCGTGTACATAGCATGGCATACATGAGGCTCCCTATTGCAGAAGCATAAGGGATCTTGCTCATGCATTCTATTTTCTTAGGTGTGCTAGGGCACATCTTCTTGGAAAGATGAATACCATGTCTGAAGGGTATTAATCCCCTCTTAGAGTTTTCCATACTAAACCTCTTTAGTACTTCCTCTACGTACATCTTCTATGAAAGTCCTAGCATCCTATTCGGTCTATCCCTATAGACCTTAATTCCTAGAATAAAGGATGCTTCACCTAGGTCTTTCATAGAGAATTTCTTGGACAACCATAATTTGACTGTCGTCAACATGGGAATATCATTCCTAATAAGGAGGATGTCATCCACGTACAATACGAGGAAGACAACAGCGCTCCCACTGACCCTTTTGAAAACACATGGTTTCTCTTCATTTTTGATGAAACCAAACTTTTTGATCACATCATTGAAATGAGTGTTCCAGCTCTGAGATGCTTGCTTAAGTCCATATATGGACCTTTGCAGCTTGCAAACCTTGTGATCAGTATCACTGGATGTGAAACCTAATGGCTGTTCCATATAGATATCTTCCTCAAGATATCCATTTAGGAATGCCATTTTCACATCCATTTGCCATATTTCATAATCGAAATAGGCTGCAACGGCAAGCAATGTGTGGATGGATTTTAGCATAGCCACTAGGGAAAAGGTATCCTGATAGTCAATGCCTTCGTGTTGACTATAATCTTTTGCCACTAGTCTAGCCTTGAATGTCTCCACATTCCCATCTGCACCAATCTTTCTCTTGAAGATCCATTTACACCCAATAGGTACTATACCTTCTGGTGGATCTACCAAGGTCCAGACTTGGTTTGAGTGCATTGAATCAATTTCTGACTGCATTGCCTCTAGCCATTTCTCGGAGTCGATATCTGATATCGCCTCGTTGTAGGTTTTGGGATCATCACCATGAGCACCATTACCTACGAGGAATATTTTCTCTACTTTCTCTGAAATAATACCTAAGTATCTCTCAGGAGGATGGGAAACTCTTTCCGATCTACGAGGTGGAGGAGGTAGTATTCTTATTGGCTCAAACTGATTTAGGTTCCATTTGGTCCTTAGCTCGTTCTACTTGTGAGACTTTCTCATCAAGCTTGATCTATTTTCCAATGCCGCTGTCTTGAATAAACTATTTTTCAAGAAAGATGGCATGTCGACTCATAATCACATTGTGGTCTTCTGGAATGTAGAAATAGTATCCTAATGACTCTTTAGGATATCCTATGAATCGAGCTCTAAAGGACCTAAACTCTAACTTGTCCGCTTGTTGTCTTTTGACGTGAGCCTGGACAACCCCAAATTCTGAGATGACTCAGACTTGGTTTCTTACCGTGCCATATCTCATATGGTGTGGTAGGAACGGTTTTATAGGGAACCCTATTCAGTAGATAAATTGAAGTTAACAATGAGTGTCCCCAAAGGAAATCAGGGAGGTCTGTGAAGCTCATCATGGATCGAACCATATCCAATAGGGTCCGATTTCTCCATTCTGAAATCCCATTGAGTTGAGGTGTTCCTGGTGGAGTCCATTGAGAGACTATGCCATTTTCCTTGAGATAGTCTAGGAAATTCCTGGCTAAGGTATTCACCTCCTCGATCTGATCGAAGAATCTTAATGGGTTTTCCAGTTTGCTTTTCTACTTCATGTCTGAATTCTTTGAACTTTTCAAAGGCTTCAGACTTATGTCTCATAAGATACACATACCCATACCTAGACAGATCATCAATAAAGGTAATGAAGTAGACAAAATTGCCTCTAGCTGGCACATTAAATGGGCCGCACACATCTGTATGTACTAGGGCAAGGAGATCTGTGGCCCTCTCCCCATGTCCAACAAAAGGGAGTTTAGTCATTTTGCCTTGAAGACAGGATTCACAAGTTGGATATGACTCGGAAGTCAATGGACTCAATAGCCCATTTTTCTCCAATTTGTTGATTCTATCTTCTGCTATATGACCTAATCTTAGGTGCCATAGATATCTGTCGTTTGGACTATCCCTAGGTCGTTTGGCATTCATGTTTTGCTCGACAGTTAGAATAGGTACATCAATATGTAGCTGATAAAGACCATTAATAAGGAAACCATTTGCAATTTTATTTCTTTCATAAAGAATGTTACAATGGTCCTTAAAGAAGGTGATCACATAACCTTCTTGTGCTAAGCATGAAACAGAAATCAAATTCCTGCTAGCTGTAGGCACAAAATAACAGTCTTTTAAAACTAAGTCTAAATCAGATGGTAATCGAAGAGGGTATGTTCCCACGGCTACTGCAGCAACTCTTGCTCCATTACTCGATGCATAGGATCATGTCTCCATCCCTTAGCCTCTTACTATCCTTAAGACCCTGCATGGAAGTGCACAGATGAGCACTAGAACCTAGAGTCAAGCACCCAACTGGATGCAGAAGAAATCGTAAGGTTAGACTCAATAACGAGCATACCTCCAGAAGGACCTTCCTTCTTGTTCTTCAGGGTGGCCAGGTAAGTAGGGCAGTTCCGCTTCCAATGGCCATCGCTGTTGCAATGGAAACACTTTCCTTTGACATCGGCCTTCTTCTTCGGCTCTGCCTTCTTCTTCTTTGATCCTTCCACCTTTTAGCTTTTTCACAGACTTCTTTTTCTTTCCTAGAAGACTTTCTTTTGGAAGAAGTCCATTCCATAGCAAGAACTGAGCCTTTAGAACCTTTCATAGAAAGCTCAGCGGTAACCAGCATATTCATTAATTCGGCCAAGGAATTCTGAAGTTTATGCATGTGGTAATTCATGATGAATTGCCCATATGCATCAGTCAAGGATTGCAGAATAATATCGTTCTGTAGGTCCAAGTCCAACTTCACACCAAGCTTCTCAAGCTCTTCCATGTCCTTGATCATTGTCAGACAGTGATCTTGGACTGACTACCCATCACGCATCTTAGCCTTAAAAAGTCGTTTCGTGACTTGATATTTGGCTGCGCGACTCTGTTCACCAAACATCTCCTGTAGGTGAGCCAACATTTGGCGAGCAGTCCCGATATCCTCATGTTGGCGCTGGAGCTCATCAGACATCGAGCCCAACATGTAATATCTGGCCTTATTATCTTCATCTATCCATTTTTTCAGAGACGCTCTCTGTTCAACAGATGGACGGGCTGGTAAGGTGGGAGGGTCCTGGTCCAAAATATGGGTTAACTTCTCAGAACCCAAAATAATTTTATAGTTCCTGAGCCAATCTTTATAATTAGGTCCGGTCAGTCTATGTGTGTCCAGGATACGTGCCAATGGGTTGGACGCAGATATTTTCTGTAGAGAGTTAAAGATTCTAGTTAGATATTGTAATTTTGACTTGACCAATTTATTTAGAAATTTTATTTTTAAACAAATTAGCTTCCACTATTTTCTCGGATCCCTACACTCCCTCTGTAGAGATGCGAAAATCTCCATGATTAATGATTTCTAGTGGGTGGTGCGGTCTCACCAACTGACTCATCACCTCACCTAACAGTTATTGGTGATGGGTTAGCCAATGAGTGAACAACTCTTGTTCAATGATTCTCTAATCATGGTGCACCCAAACTTGATCTCTAATTCATGAATCTCACCATATCCGGAATATTGATCCACTCCTTAGTTAAGTCAGACCCACCATTTGTATAGACTGGGTTCCTAATTGAGTCTCTCACCGTATCCAAAATATTGAGCCCAACTCATCCTCCAGCCCATAGCATCCAATGCCTAATAGACATGGTTGCGTCTTCCCGGTGCAACTGAGCCACTGTATCCAGCCTGAGAACAATCAACCCTGGGAAGGGCCCGCACATCTACAATGGTGGAAGACCTCAGACTTAATCTTTTCTTAGGAAGAATTGATTCAGATCTCATTAAACTAGACTTAGCTTAGTCATAACAATTATGACTAACCTAGTGGCATGGGTTAGCTCGGATTATTGACCACCTCAGATTAGAACTGTGTCAACAAATATGGCCAGGTAAGTGAGACCAGTGGAAGGAATATGCCATTAACTCATACAAGAACGCATTCAGGTCGAGTAGCTGCTAATTAAAAACTAGTCGGTCGTATGTGCCAAACTTACCTTAGACACCAAATTATTGATTCAGAACCAATTGGGTTAGCCTACAATCCAGACTCTAACCTCTGAGCCTAATTAGGTCTTACATTTGATCGGATCAGATTTATAGCAAAATAATTTTTAAAATTTTTTCTATAATCTGGTTAGACCTGAGAGTTCTCAAATTTGATTAGATTGATCTAAAACTTGAATTAAAATAAAAATAAAAATAATAATAATAATTATCATATGATCGGATAAACTATTTATCCATTGTGATGATCAGACAACTGATTCGAGGTTCTGATTGAGCGACGCACGCATTTGACCTCTACCAATATCCACTTAGGTCAGATCTTAAAGTCTCCTCCTTTTAGATCTGATCTCCAAAGATCAAATCTGATGTCTTCCCATAGAACATTCAAAACAAACTCCGAAGGCTGCGTGTTCGTCTCATGAACATGGTCATCTCTCGCTGATCTTCGTGCCAACAGGACTTGATCTTTGCTCACAGGTTTTGCCCAACTCTTAGGCATGGAGAAGAAGGAGAGGATCAGATGAGGGAGGTGTGGAGATGAATATTTTGGTAGGGCTTCAGCATAGAGAAATCATGATTGCACAATAGCTTGCGCAATGCCCTATTTATAGACCTAGTCAAGAGTCCCTTTGCATATAACTTTGAATAGATCAATGATTAACATGCAGAAGGACTCCTCCATGATCTCCACAACCCACACCCCCTTTTTCAAATTTTTGTAACACAAAAATGAAGGAAAATGGTGTGGAACAATTTTTTATAAGATTAAGTTGGTGCACAACTCTTATCTGTCAAGAGTTTGAACTATTCAAACTTTTGACCCATTCAAACTTGATTTGAATGGTACACCTCCATACATATCCATATGGGGTGCACGGTCAAAAAGGGAGTGCACCCCATATTCCTCACGTAAATGCCATATCTCTTCTTTCCTACATATTAGGTCAAAATTTGACCTTTGTCCTATTCCCATTTAATGGATTTATGTCAAGTCCTAATCAAGTTAGAATAAGCCTTGATCAGACCAGAACTCGGTCAAGTCATTTCAAGAAAAATCCATCTAGAATTTTTAGGAGAGGCTTGTCTAAATTTCTTCTTGTGATTATATGACAAGCCCTAATATGGTAAGACAACCCTTGTCTTATTTCCATCTTAGGGAATTTAGGACAAGTCTTGAATAGGCTAGGACAAGGTTCGGTCAAATCAAGATAAATTCCTATAGAGTTTCCAGATAAGTCTTGTCCAAATAGTTTCATAAATTAGTAGATCTTGTCCTGTTTTCATCCGATGGATTAGGACAAGCCTAGATTAGGTTAGGATAAGACTTTTCTGACTTGGACAAGTTTCAGTCAGATTAGGACGAACCTATACAAGGCTCCTAGATGAGCCAAATCCAATTTGGATCAATCGAGATGACCCAAAAAAACTACCGAAGGAGAATGTTAGGCTCAATTATGTGCTAGCAAGATTTTCTTGAACCTAATTGGATCTAATCCAAATCAAATGAACTGGGTTAGCTCAATTGATGACATCTAGATCCAAACCCTTGTTTGTGTGATCCAGTTAGATTCAGTTCTGTATCATAATGGGATATGTCATGATTTTTATCATCAACATCATTGAAATATCTTTCGATGGATCAAAACTCTTTCGATTCATCTAATTAGAATCGTCGATCATCAAGATAATTCTAATTGATCCAAAAATCCACCAGTGACACCTAGTAGTATATGGTGGCAATCTATTAGAACCAAATAGCAAATCTCTCAATGTAGCTACTTGTGTGATTGGATTCTTTTATCATAAACTCCGACGAGATTAGGATTAAAATGAACTCATTAAACCCAACACCCATCATATGAATGAATCATTCGATTCGAGTCTGATGTGAAATCCTAATAGAAACTCTTTTCTATTATTTCACACTACCATGGCCATGGGTTTTAGGACTCAATCTTATAATCATCATAGGACTACTCCTCCTTTATCGAGGTTGATAGATTCCATCTTGGTGCGATCCAATTCCTACAATGAACATGCTGTAGCCAACATATACCTCAGGATTTTGAATGACTAAGAGATCGAGTTATGGTGTAGTCAAACTATAACACCCTCAAGATAAATTATCGATGCACCTCAGGTCAAAGAACCAGACATACTGACTGTAGCATCGAGCTAGTCATTCGACGAGAAGGTATGACTTCCTTAATGACTACTCGAGGTGGTCACGCTCAGTGCCCTCATTCTCTAATGAGTATTTGTACTCTCGCTCTGATGTCTCCACACCTGTAGACTCAAGACTCATCTATCCTAAAGAGAAGCGGTCATACACCAACCTTCCTGGATCAATCACCATCCTCATGATGATCCTATGGTCAGGAGCTAATTTATGAGTTAATTAATGATTATTCATGTCTTAAATTTTCAACTCTTGAAAATATGAATTATCATTACCTATTAACTCAAAGGATGTATCACAGACACTAAATACACATATGTGATAGAATAAATAACCCATTTTAATTAATTTATAAGTCAAAATTATAAAATTTTGCCCCTAGAAAGTGTATTAACAAGTGTCAGCCAATTCTGGCTTCTAGGGCACATATATCTAACAATCTCCCACTTGTCCTAAAGCCAATTGGCTACAAGTCTAAGTCCCATCTTCTCAAGGTGGGCTTCGATCTTCTGCTGGCCCAACGGCTTTGTAAGTGGGTCTGCCACATTATCTGCGGAGTTGACTCTCTTGACCTCAACGTAACCTTTCTCAAGGTAATCGCGGATGAGATGATATCGCCGCTCAATGTGCTTGGACTTCTGGTGAGACCTCGGCTCCTTAGCAAGGGCTATGGCGCCATTGTTGTCGCAGTAAAGAGGAATGGCATCTGATGGCATTACTCCAATTTCTGCAGCAAACTTCTTGTACCAGAATGCTTCCTTTGCAGCCTCTGATGCAGCTATATATTCTGCTTCCATGGTGGAATCTGCTATCACAGTTTGCTTGGAACTCTTCCAGCTGACAGCTCCACCATTGCACACAAACAGACTTCCAGATGTCGACTTTCGATCATCTATATCGGACATGAAGTCCGAGTCTGTGTATCCCTGAACTTGGAGTTCTCCATTACCAAAGACCAACATCATATCCTTAGTTCTTCTCAAGTACTTAAGGATACATTTCACAGAAGTCCAGTGTTCTTCACCTGGATTTGACTGATATCTGCTTGTGACACTCACAGCATGGGCTATATCAGGTCGTGTACATAGCATGGCATACATGAGGCTCCCTATTGCAGAAGCATAAGGGATCTTGCTCATGCGTTCTATTTCCTCAGGTGTGCTGGGGCACATCTTCTTGGAAAGATGAATACCATGTCTGAAGGGTATTAATCCCCTCTTAGAGTTTTCCATACTAAACCTCTTTAGTACTTCCTCTATGTACATTCTTCTGTGAAAGTCCTAGCATCCTATTCGGTCTATCCCTATAGACCTTAATTCCTAGAATAAAGGATGCTTCACCTAGGTCTTTCATGGAGAATTCCTTAGACAACCACATCTTGACTGATGTCAACATGGGAATATCATTCCCAATAAGGAGGATGTCATCCACGTACAATACGAGGAAGACAACAGCGCTCCCACTGACCCTTTTGAAAACACATGGTTCCTCTTCATTTTTGATGAAACCAAACTTTTTGATCACATCATTGAAACGAGTGTTCCAGCTCCGAGATGCTTGCTTAAGTCCATATATGGACCTTTGCAGCTTGCAAACCTTGTGATCAGTATCACTGGATGTGAAACCTAGCGGCTGTTCCATATAGATATCTTCCTCAAGATATCCATTTAGGAATGCCGTTTTCACGTCCATTTGCCATATTTCATAATCGAAATAGGCTGCAACAGCAAGCAATGTGCGGATGGATTTTAGCATAGCTACCGGGGAAAAGGTATCCTGATAGTCAATGCCTTCGCGTTGACTATAACCTTTTGCCACCAGTCTAGCCTTGAATGTCTCCACATTCCCATCTGCACCAATCTTTCTCTTGAAGATCCATTTACACCCAATAGGTACTATACCTTCTGGTGGATCTACCAAGGTCCAGACTTGGTTTGAGTGCATCGAGTCAATTTCTGACTTCATTGCCTCAAGCCATTTCTCGGAGTCGATATCTGATATCGCCTCGTTGTAGGTTTTGGGATCATCACCATGAGCACCATTACCTATGAGGAACATTTCCTCTACATCCTCTGAAATAATACCTAAGTATCTTTCAGGGGGACGGGAAACTCTTTCCGATCTACGAGGTGGAGGAGGTAGTGTTCTTATTGGCTCAACCTGATTTGGTTCCACTTGGTCCTTAGCTCGTTCTGCTTGTGAGACTTTCTCATCAAGCTTAATCTGCTTTCCAATGCCACTATCTTGAATAAACTATTTTTCAAGAAATATGGCATGTCGACTCACAATCACATTGTGGTCTTCTGGAATGTAGAAATAGTATCCTAATGACTCTTTAGGATATCCTATGAATCGAGCTCTAAAGGACCTAAACTCTAACTTGTCCGCTTGTTGTCTTTTGACATAAGCCGGACAACCCCAAATTCTGAGATGACTCAGACTTGGTTTCTTACCGTGCCATATCTCATACGGTGTGGTAGGAACGGTTTTAGAGGGAACCCTATTCAGTAAATAGATTGAAGTTAATAATGAATGTCCCCAAAGAAAATCAGGGAGGTCTGTGAAGCTCATCATGGATCGAACCATATCCAATAGAGTCCGATTTCTCCGTTCTGAAACCCCGTTGAGTTGAGGTGTTCCTGGTGGAGTCCATTGAGAGACTATGCCATTTTCCTTAAGATAGTCTAGGAATTCCCGGCTAAGGTATTCACCTCCTCGATCTGATCGAAGAACCTTAATGGGTTTTCCAGTTTGTTTTTCTACTTCATGTCTGAATTCTTTGAACTTTTCAAAGGCTTCAGACTTGTGTCTCATAAGATACACATACCCATACCTAGACAGATCATCGGTAAAGGTAATGAAGTAGACAAAATTGCCTCTAGCCGGCACATCGAATGGGCCGCACACATCAGTATGTACTAGGGCAAGGAGATCTGTGGCCCTCTCCCCATGTCCAACAAAAGGGAGTTTAGTCATTTTGCCTTGAAGACAAGATTCACAAGTTGGATATGACTCAAAAGTCAATGGACTCAATAGCCCATTTTTCTCCAATTTGTTAATCCTATCTTCTGCTATATGACCTAATCTCAGGTGCCATAGATATCTGTCGTTTGGACTATCCCTAGGTCGTTTGGCATTCACGTTTTGCTCGAATAATGAGCATACCTCCAGAAGGACCTTCCTTCTTGTTCTTCAGGGTGGCCAGGTAAGTAGGGCAGTTCCGCTTCCAATGGCCGTCGCTGTTGCAATGGAAACACTTTCCTTTGCCATCGACCTTCTTCTTCGGTTCTGCCTTCTTCTTCTTTGATCCTTCTACCTTTTGCTTTTTCACAGACTTCTTTTTCTTTCCATAAGACTTTCTTTTGGAAGAAGTCCGTTCCATAGCAAGAACTGAGCCTTTAGAACCTTTCATAGAAAGCTCAGCGGTAACCAGCATATTCATCAACTCGGCCAAGGAATTTTGAAGTTTATGCATGTGGTAATTCATGATGAATTGCCCATATGCATCAGTCAAGGATTGCAGAATAATATCGTTCTGCAAGATCCAAGTCCAACTTCACACCGAGCTTCTCAAGCTCTTCCATGTCCTTGATCATTGTCAGACAGTGATCTTGGACTGACTGCCCATCACGCATCTTAGCCTTAAAAAGTCATTTCGTGACTTGATATTTGGCTGCGCGACTCTGTTCACCAAACATCTCCTGCAGGTGAGCCAACATTTGGCGAGCAGTCCCGATATCTTCATGTTGGCGCTGGAGCTCATCAGACATCGAGCCCAACATGTAGTATCTGGCCTTATTGTCTTCGTCAATCCATTTTTCCAGAGACGCTCTCTGTTCAGTGGATGGACGAGCTGGTAAGGTGGGAGGGTCCTGGTCCAAAACATGTGTTAACTTCTCTGAACCCAAAATAATTTTGTAGTTCCTGAGCCAATCTTTATAATTGGGTCCAGTCAGTCTATGTGTGTCTAGGATACGTGCCAGTGGGTTGGACGCAGACATTTTCCTGTAGAGAGTCAAAGATTCTAGTTAGATACTGTAATTTTGACTTGACCAATTTGTTTAGGGATTTTATTTTTAAACAAATTAGCTCCCACTATTTTCTCGGATCCCTACACTCCCTCTGTAGAGATGCGAAAATCTCCGCGATTGATGATTTCTAGTGGGTGGTGCGGTCTCACCAACTGACTCATCACCTCACCTAACAGTTATTGGTGATGGGTTAGCCAATGAGTGAACAACTCTTGTTCAATGATTCTCTAATCATGGTGCACCCAAACTTGGTCTCTAATTCATGAATCTCACCGTATCCGGAATATTGATCCACTCCTTAGTTAAGTCAGACCCACCATTTGCATAGACTGGGTTCCTAATTGGGTCTCTCACCGTATCCGGAATATTGAGCCCAACTCATCCTCCAGCCCATAGCATCCAATGCCTAATAGACATGGTTGCGTCTTCCCGGTGCAACTGAGCCACTGTATCCAGCCGAGAACAATCAACCCCGGGAAGGGCCCGCACGTCTACAATGGTGGAAGACCTCGGACTTAATCTTTTCTTAGGGAGAATTGATTCAGGTCTCATTAAACTAGACTTGGCTTAGTCATAACAATTATGACTAACCTAGTGGCATGGGTCAGCTCGGATTATTGACCACCTCAGATCAGAACTGTGTCAACAGATATGGCCAGGTAAGTGAGACCGGTGGAAGGAATATGCCGTTAACTCGCACAAGAACGCATTCAGGTCGAGTAGCTTCCAATTAAAAACCAGTCGGTCGTCTGTGCCAAACTTACCTTAGACACCAAATTGTTGAGTCAGAACCAATTGGGTTAGCCTACAATCCAGACTCTAACCTCTGAGCCTAATTAGGTCTTGCTTGATCGTGACTCGATCTTGACCCAGACTTAATCCTATTAGGCTGGTCAATTTAAGCATTGTTGATCCCATCTAACCAACTCTTGATTCGGTTTGATCAACCGCTTAGACCTAATTGAGCTACCCAAGCCCGAACCCAGTATTATGAATATGTCTTAGATCTGAAATTCTCAATTTTAGACCTAATTAATATTCCATAAACTTAATTCTTAATTAAGTTGGGTTCATAAACAAAATATGCACAATAAATCCTAGGGTTTCAGGATCTAGGGTTTTGCAGAAAGTAAGTTTTGGGTTTCTGATTAAGGACGAACACGCAGCACCCCTACACGTCATAAGAACACCCCATCGAATGGGAAGAGAGGGCCTTTAAACCCTTCTTCGTTCTTATGACCGGACGGCCAAGAGGAACGCCTTAATCAGGAACATGTAAATCTACAAAACAGTTATAGATCTATATCATATATCTCATATACAAATTTAGATCTAATCAAGGCATATTTTGCATACATCTCATGTATCAAATCATGCATGTTTTCAGATCTAAATTATCACATAATAATCTAAAAAATTAGATTTAAATTGATCTAATCAAAATAAATTCTAATCTAGACAATTATGTAGAACTATTCTACAACTAGTCTAGTCATGCATCTATCATATCTCATATGATATTTAAAATTAAATAATTTTTATTTGCTGTTTATCAGATGTTATTATAACACTTATAATATCAGAAAATAGTAAATAAGAAGATCTAAAATATGATTTAATCAGATTAAATCAAAGACATGCAAAACTATTCTATAGAACTATTCTATTCTAGAACTAGTCATGCATATCTTCATGTTCTTAGATCCAAATCATTTAATTTTAATTTTTTCTGATTTCAGATCTGATCACATCTCATGTGACATCTGAAATCACTTTATTTTCTAATTAAAATAAAATTAAAATCAGATCTAAACAATTTTAGAACCATGGCTCTGATACCAGTTGAAGGGAAATCCTGATTTCCCGGTCCAGGTTCGTCCAGATCTGATTAGATCAAGAGATATATTTCAAAAATTTTCTCTTGATCTCAATCAGATCTTGATATGTTTCAGATCTGATTCTTATTATTTTAATAAATAAAATAAAATAAGATAAATTAAATCAAATTTAATTTACCTGATTTGGGTAATCCTATTACCCTGTAGATGATCCTGATTGCAGCGGAAGGTTCTGGATCTTAGCCACGCAAGCGCCTGGCCTCTACCGGTATCCACTCGGGTTGGATCTGGAGATCCTCTTCTTCTCTATCACACCTCCAAAAATCAGATCTGGATCTGATCTGGAGGATCTTCAAAACTCTTTTGAAGATCTGCAGTCGTCCTTTTGCAGCAGCGCAGCCTTCTTGCTTTTGATCGCCTTTCCTTGATCTGAATCGCACCAAACTAAGTCCAAAACACCTTTTGGACGTGGAGAGCAAGGGGAGAAGAGACTATGGCATGGAGAAGGAGGGGAGAGGCAGCCTTGGGGCGTATCTAATAGCATTGGAATTAGGGTTGGGCGCAGGGTCTTATTTATAGACCTCTTGTGATCCAACTCCTCTTCCTCTCAACCAATCACAACCCTTTGTGAAATCAGATCTAAATCTGATTGGTTGGAATAGAGACCCCTGGATTCCTCCTTAGAGGGCGCCTAAGACCAGTCAAACTGGATTCTTAGTAGAACTCTGATTGGAATCCAAAAGGGAGGTGGAGTCCTTGTCCAACAAGGACTCCTAGGCGCCTCCTACTTGGGCTCACGCCACCCTTGGCGTGCGCCCTTCTCCTTGCCAGGTTCTGGCAGGGGGACAGGCCCCCACCAGCTCTCCAATAGGTGCATGACATGTGGTCAAAAGTCAAAGGGTCAATGGTCAACGTTTGACCAGTCAAAGGTAGACTTTTGACCAAAGTCAAAGAACAAGAAATGGCAGGTGACCAAAAATGGCAGGTAATGTCTTACAAATAAGACAACCTATTCTGACTTGGACAACCTCCAGTCAGACCATATGAAGGCCTCTGATTGAGCACAAACTCCTTTGGCTCAGTCAGGACAACTTATTTATGATAGTAAAAGAAGAACGTTAGGTTCAATCGAGTGCTAGCACGATTTCCTTGAACCTAATTGAATCTCATTCAGATCAATTGAACTAGATCAGTTCAATTGATGATCACCAGATTCAAACCCTTGTTTGTGTGACCCAGTTAGGTTCAGTTCTGTATGGTAATGGGATATGTCATGATCTCTATCATAGACATCATCGAAACTCCTTTCGATGGATCAGAACTCTTCTGATTCGAACAGCTAGAATGATCGATCATCTAAATCATTCTAATTGCTCCCAAAATCCACCAGTGACACCTAGCAGTATATGGTGGCAACCCATCAGAGCTGAATGCGAACCTCTTGGTGCAGCTACCTGTGTGATTAAGTTCTTCTATCTTGAGCCCCGATCAGATTAGGGTTAAGGTGAACTCGTCAAACCCTAGTCTCTGTCATATGATGTAATCATTCGATTCGAGTCCAATGTGAAAATCTAAATAGAAACTCTTTCTATTATTTCACTCTACCATGGCCATGGATTTCTGGACTTGATTCTCATGATCATCATAGGGCTACTCCTCTACCACCGAGGTAGATAGATCCCATCTTGATGCAATCCAGTTCCTACAATGAACATGTCATAGCCAACATACACCTCAGGGTTCCATATGGCTAGGAGACCGAGTAATGGTGTAGTCAAACTATAACACCCTCAAGGTGAACTGCCGATGCATCTCAGGTCAAAGAACCAGACACACTACTGCAGCATCGAGTCAGTCATTGACGAGAAGGTAGACTTCCCTAATGACTACTCGAGGTGGTCACGCTCAGTGCCCTCGTTCTCTAACGAGTACCTGTACTCTCGCTCCGGTGTCTCCACACCGTAGACTCAAGACTCATCTACTAAAGAGAAGCGATCGTACACCAACCTTCCGGATCAATCACCATCCTCGTGATGATCCTATGGTCGGGAGCTGTTTATGAGTTAATAATGATTATTCATGTCTTAAATTTTCAACTCTTGAAAATATGAATTATCATTACCATTAACTCAAAGGATGTATCACAGACACTAAATACACATGTGTGATAGAAAATAACCCATTTCATTAATTATAGTCAAAATTATAATTTTGCCCCTAGAAGTGTATTACAAGTGTCAGCCAATTCTGGCTTCTAGGGCACATATATCTAACAAGTCAATTTTATAATTTTGCCCCTAGAAAAATTACAAGAGCCAATCATGGCCCCTTATGCAATCAGATCTAAATCTGATTGGTGGGATGACATCATTTTATCCAATTAGATTAGAGACCCTCAAAACTATCCTTAGGTGGTGCCAAGATTGGGTCAAACAAGTCTTCTTGGCGCCACCTAATTTAATCCCCTGAAGTAACTGGAGTCCCATATCTATGGGACTCCATCTTCTATCCTCATGGGCCGCACGCCTCCCAAGCATGCACCCATTTTCTATCTACTTTTTAGTAGGAGGACAAGTCCTCAGGTTCTCTTCTATGGGTGCATGACACATGGGCAGATGTCTAAGTGTCTAGGGTCAACATTTGACCAATGTCCAAAGACAAGATTTAGCAAGTGACAAAAAATGGTAGGTGTTGTCTTAAATTTATCTCATAAATTAAGATAACCCTTTTCTAACCTAGATAAGCTCCAGTCAGACTAAGTAAAGGTTTTTGAGTAAGCCCAAATACATTTGGCTCAGTCAAGACAAGCTATAATGATTGTTAAAGGAGAACATTAGGCTCAATCATGTACTAGCACGATTTTCTTGAACCTAATTGAATCTTATTCAAATCAATTGAACTGGATTAATCAAATTGATGATATCCAAATCCAAACCCTTATTTGTATGACCTAGTTAGATTTAGTTTTGTATGGTAATGGAATATGTCATGATCTCTATCATTGACATCATCGAAACACCTTATGATGGATCAGAACTTTTCTTATTCAGACAACTAGTATGATCGATCATCCAAATCATTCTAATTACTCCTAAAATCCACTAGTGACACCTAGCAGCATATGGTGGCAACTCATCAAAATTGAAAGCGAACCTCTCGATGTAGTTACCTGTGTGATTAAGTTTCTATATCTTCAGCTCCGATCAGATTAAGGTTAAGGTGGTCTCATCAAACCCTAATATTCGTCATATAAATTAATCATTCGATTCAAGTCCAATGTGAAAACCCTAATAGAAAATCTTTCTATTATTTCACTATGCCATGGCCATGGGCTTATGGACTTGATTCTCATGATCATCATCGGGTTGCTCCTCATCTACCGAGATAGATAGATTTCCTATTGGTGCAATCCAATTCCTATAATCAACATGCTATAGCCAACATACACCTTAGGATTCTGAATGGCTAGGAGATTGAGTTATGGTATAGTCAAACTATAACACACTTAAGGTGAACTATCGATGTTTCTCAGATCAAAGAACTAGACACACTACTGCAGCTTCGAGCCAGTCATCGATGAGAAGGTAGACTTTCTTATGACTGCTCGAGGTGGTCATGCTCAATGCTCTCGTTCTTTAATGAGTACCTGTACTCTCACCCTAGTATCTCTACACCGTAGACTCAAGACTCATCTATCCAAAAGAAGCGATCATACACCAACCTTCTAGATCAATCACCATTCTCATGAAGATCCTACGGTCGGGAGCATTTTATGAGTTAATAATGAAAATTCATGTCTTAAATTTTCAACTCTTGAAAATATGAACTATCATTACCATTAACTCAAGAAATATTTCACAGATACTTTCAAATACACACTATGATAAAAAATAATCTATTTTATTATTTATAGTTAAAATTATAATATTTGCCCTTAGAAGTTTGTTATATGTGTCAGCCAATCAAACTTTTAGGGCACACATATCTAACAGTTTCTAGATCTAGTACATACTGATGTATGTGGGCCTATGAACACATGTGCTAGAGGTGGGTATTACTACTTCATTATATTTATCGATGACCTATCTTGGTATGGGTATGTCTATCTTATGAAGAATAAATTCAATTCATTTAAAATGTTCAAATGATATCGAAATGAGGTAGAAAAGTAAATTGGAAAGAGTATTAGAACCCTTCGATCTGACTGAGGAGGTGAATACCTTTTCAACAAGTTTCTAACATATTTAGAAGAGAATGAGATTCTCATATAATGGATCCCTCCTGAAATACCACAGCATAATGGTGTATCTAAATGGAGGAATCGAATCCTATTGGACATGGTTCGATCCATGATGGAGTTTACAAGTCTATCAATTTTATTTTAGGATTATGCACCAGAGACTGCCAGTTTTATTTTGAATAATATTCTGAGCAAGTCTGTTGCAAAGACTCCATATGAGATATGGACTGGGCGTAAGCCGACACTCTCACTTTACAGTTTGAAAATGTCCAGCTTATGTTAATCATTTGCAGCTAGAAAAGTTTGGACCTAGGTCTCATAAATGTTAATTCATAGGGTACCCCAAGGAAACTAGGAGTTATTACTTCTACCTTGCAGAAGAATAAAAGATGTTCATTAGCAATAAAGCAGTTTTTTTGGAAAAAAGATTTCTTAGTGAAAGAATAGCTATCTCTAATATTGAACTTAATGAAGTTCGATAGGTGGAAGAACTGACACATTCTCGCAAACCTGCGAACTGGATTTGATAAGATCAAACCTAGAATCCATTGAAGTGGCATCAAAAAGATTTGATAGAGTACGGCATCAACTGGATAGATACTATGATTTCGTGGTTTTGGATGGTGATCCTATCAAGCTTGATGAAAACAATGAGGATCCGATCACCTACATGAAAGTCATATAGAGGTCTGACTTCGATATATGGCTAGAAGCCATGAAGTCCAAAATGGAGTCCATGAAGTTCAACAGTGTATGGACATTGGTTGATCCACCTAAAGGGATACAATTCATTGGGTGTAAGTGAATTTTCAAATGAAAAAAGGGCATAAATGAGAAGGTGGAAACCTAGAAGGCCCATCTGGTTGCCAAGAGATATCGTCAGCATTATGGTATTGACTATGACGAGATGTTTTTCTTCGGTTGCAATGCTCAAATCTATTCGGATCATGCTTGCGATAGCGGCATACCTAGACTATGAAATCTGATAAATGGTTGTGAAAATAGCTTTCCTAAATGGAGAGCTGGATGAAGAGGTGTATATGATATAGCCTAAGAGTTTCACATCCATAGATGAGTCAAAAGTGTGCAAGCTTCAAAGATCCATCTATGGATTGAAGTAGGCATCGCGGAGTTGGAACATGCATTTTGATAAAGTAATCAAAATATATGGCTTCGTTAAGAGTGGAGAAGAACCCTGCATATATAAATGCACTAACAATTCTATTGTTGTATTTCTTGTACTGTATGTAGATGACATTCTCTTAATCGAGAATGACATCCCTGTATTATAGAAAATAAAGATTTGGCTATCATCTCAATTCTCTATTAAGGACTTAGGAGAAGCTTCCTACATCTTTTGGATGAAGATGTATAGGGATCGAACTAAAAGGTTGCTTGGATTATCCCAGTCTATATACATCGATACCATATTGAAGAGGTTTAGTATGAAAAATTCTAAGAAAGGCTATCTCCTGATAGACCATGGAATTACTCTTTTGAAGAAGGATTGTTCGATAGCCACACAAGAGAGAGAGTATGAGTTGAATTCCATATGCTTCGATAGTGGATTCTATTATGTATGCCATGACATGTATGTGACCAAATGTGGCATACTCACTAGGAGTAGTGAGTAGATACCAGTCTGATCCAAGTAAGAATCACTGAAAGGTTGTAAAAGCTATCCTTAGGTATTTAAGAAATACTAAAGACCAATGGCTCATCTATGGAGATTCTGACTTGAAACTTATGGGATATACTAATTTTAGTTTCTAGTCAAACCATGATGATAGCAAAAGTGTGTCAGGTTTTGTGTTTATCCTATATGGTGGAGCAGTCTGCTAGAAGAGTTCCAAGCAGCATACTATAGTTGATTTTGTGTACGAGATGGAGTATGTCGTAGCATCTGATGCTGCGAAGGAAGCTGTGTGGCTGTGGATGTTCATTGATGAGCTAGAAGTGGCACCCTCCTTGGATGGTTCGATTCTACTATACTGTGAAAGCAAGGAGCCATAGCTCAAGCAAAGGAGCTGAAGGCACATCAGTGTACCATAAATATTCTATGTTGCTACTACCTTATACAACAAATCATGGATCGAGGTGATGTTAAGCTTCAAAAGATCGATCGAAAGGAGAACTTGGCAGACTCCTTTACTAAGGCTCTCAAAATCAAAGAGTTCGATAATCATAAATGGAAGATGGGTATTCGATACTATTCTGAGTAGCTTTAGTATAAGTGGGAATTGTTAGGAATTATATCCTAACACCAATCATTTAGATTGTAGATGGTTGAGCTCAATGTAAAATATACTTGAATTATAAATAAAATTATTTTTTGGCAATTCATCACTTTTGCATGTTTCTATAATGAACTCTTCTGTAATGAAGTCTTTAAAACTATTTAGATTCGACAAAGGAGGATTGCCATTTAGTCCTTAAAATATTTCACGATCAAATGATACGCTGTTATTCAGGACAACAATGTATCAAGTGTAGGTCATTGTGTAACATAAGTGTTGATTGTCCTCTAAACCAAGAAGTATGGAGATACTATTATGGCATGTAGGTGAAGTATAGGGATACATTTCATTGAACATGACCCAACTGCGTAGCTCTCTACTGCCAAGAATTGCTCGCAATGGATATGGGTATAAGTATTTCTTAGATCTGAGATCATTATGGTGGCCTACAAGTAACTTACTATATTTAGGTATTGGACTATCTGAATTTCTAATTCAGTGATGGAAGGCTACTAGGTGCAGTTAAGTGCTTGTGAAGTCGGTGCGTGTGTCAAGATAGGATTAACCCCTCCAAGTGTTGGAGCAAGTACATCAATGTATTTCAATTTAGTAAAACCTCAGTTGGGCTAGTCCATTCGATGGACATTGTAATTTGAAATACACTATTGATGATTTTTAAGGGTTAATTATTAAACCCTAGGTCATCTTTTGAGCATTGAGGTTAAGAAGATGAATTATACGATAACCATATTCCATAGATTCAACGATGTTGCATTGTGATAAATTCAACCTATATGAATGTCAGGTACCATTGGTAGATGGTCACATCAATTGGTATAGAAAATCAGTTTCTATGCTACGGGCTTAGGATTCGAACCTATAGGATCACACAATAGGAGTTACTATCTGATCTGATGGCTGATCTAGAGTTTTAATGGACTAGAACTCTAAGTCCCACTCATTTTGGACTCTCTAATCAAGAGTTCCACTAATCTGAAACTCTATGATCATGAGTTCCACTCATTTGGGATACTAGGTTCATGAGTGCCACTGGATTGGGACTCTTCGAGAGTTTCATAGTGATGGGCACTAGATTGGGACTCTTCGAGAGTTTCATAGTGATGGAAGTCTGTTGCCCAGACTCCCATCCGATTGAGATTCTGTATTTACTAAATTATTAATTAGTAATTTAATTATTTATTTGCTCAATTGAGCGATGAGGATTTAATCAAGTTTGATCGAATTGGATTTGATTGGGTTTGACGTAATTAGGTCATGAGTTGACTTAATTGTTGTTGGAGATTTGACCCTGATTTGATCAGGGGCTAGATCAAATTAATTTCTAATTTGATTAAGAATTAAGTAGATTGGGTTAAGCATAATTTGGTTGGATTTAGTTTGGTCTAGTTGATTTTGAATTAATTTGGTTTGGTTGAAACCAACTTGGACTAATTCAAACCCTGTTAGAATTCAAAGCTCCCCATGCACCACCTCATGCTTGACTTTTCTACCTTGCCCATGCCCACCTTTGTTTTTATGTAAGTTTCTTTAATTAAGAAAAGAAATTTATGCCTCCTTTCTTTCTCTCTTTGACCTGGTCCAAGTGTTGGGCCAGTTCAAACTCTTTTGAATTTTGAATTCAAAGAGGTTGGTTTAGTTGAAACCTCCCTCTCCCTCTTATCTTTATCTCCATGCCCTTTTCTCTTTATGGTCACTAATTTTTCTAAAAAATGATGCATGCACATAGAATGAAATTCCTTCTACGTGTGAAATAAGTGGTATGGGCATTGGAATTGGATATGCTTGCATTTGAATTCAAATACTAGAAGTTTGTTAAAACTAGTTCAACCAATCTTAACCTGTCCACTCCACATGGCATTTCCACTTATTTTTCTTGTAATAAATTATGAGAATTTTTTTGTGTGAAGGAGAGGGGGGATACCATTCTATGATAAAAATTTGAAAGTGATTAGGCATTGGTTTTAAGCAAAAAAAATCTTGGAGTAAAGATAAGCAAGATCCTGCAGCACTATATTTTTCCCTCATGCCTCCATTCTCTTCTGATTTTCATCTCTAAGAACACTCAATTTTTAGATATGATCTAAACATAGTTTATATATTTAAAAGTTATCTTTCCATAAAAGCTTGTTTCATGGAAAAATGCCACATAGAGAGGGCATGAGAGGGTTTTTAGTGCGTTAGGGTTTTTGGCCCGAGTGAAACTCTAGATTTGGGAATCTAGGTTCGGGTGGAGAGATCTAGTGTTGTGTACATTGGATCACCACCAAACTTTGTACACCATCTCGTCATCATCCAAAGAATGACTTTTGATTTTTTAGAGCATATGAAAAATTAGAAAGTGGATGATCGATCAGATCGATCATGATCAACCGTCGAAGGCCCCATTAAGGAGCTAGCACTCTAGTAGGACTGATCGGGATTAGGAGCTCCATGTGGAGCAACCGTAGAGGTCGGACACATGTATAGCTATGGTACAACACCAGAGCATTATTCAGTGGATTTAGATTATGGTGATTAGCTATCCGCAAAAAGGTATTATGTTCTGAATGGATAGATGTAGTAAAGAGTTTGCTGCATAAATTATTTTTTAGATCTATATGAATGCATGCATATTATGTTTAGATCCTTAGTGTAGGACTTAATATTCTGATATGATCAATAATTAATTAATTAGATTAATAAATTTTTCACTATATTTAGCTATTTTCAAAAAAAATTTTGAAAGTAGTACTGCAAACCTTGCATTGCTTCCTTTAATTTTAGTATTGCGAGGAATAAAGGTTTAACTGTCATCTTATTTCTCCATGTAGGAGATCAGACATGGTATGCTCACTAGAGATAGTGAATAGATACCATTCTAATCCTTGTAAGAGCCATTAAAAGATTGTATAGATAATTCTTATGTATTTAGAAAATACTAAGATTCAATGATCCAAATATGAAAGTACTGACTTAAAACTTATGGATGTTTCAATTTCAGTCAAAACAAGATGACAATAAGAGAAAGTTGGATCATACTCTAATTGTAGGAGCAATATGCTGAAAAGGTTTTAAGTAGTATACTTTAGTCTATTCAGTTAGTGATGTAGATTACATCATGGCATATGATGCTGCCATGTAAGTTGTGCAGTTGCTAAGGTTCATTAGTTGGTTGGGAGTAGCACCCTCCACCAATGGTCTAGTCCTATCATAGCACTGGAGCCATAGCTCAGGCTAAAGAACCTAAGAACCAGCATATTCTGCATCACTTTCACCTAAGATGTTAGATCTGGGTGATATAGATCTTTAGAAGATTGACATAAAAGGAGAAGTTGACTGACCCATTTGCTAAGGCCTCGAAACTATGGAGTTCTATGAACTCAAGTGTAGGATATTTGATATCATTCTAATTTACTTTAGTCCAAATGGAAGTTGCTGAAAAATATATCCTAAAGCCAATCATCTATGTGGTATATAATTAAAATTAGTATATTAATTATCTAATAATAATAGTTATTTGGTTGATTCATCATAAAAGTTCTATCTTCCTTAAATAAACTCTTAAATTATGATGAAGTTCTTATAACCATAATCAATAGATAAAGAAGGATTTATCAGATAGTTCTTAAATTATTCACGATCAAATGATAAGTTATTAATAACGATGATAACTTATCGAGTGTAGGTTGCTGTATGCCATATGCGTTGGTTATCCTCATAACTAAGAGATGTAGAGACACTAGTGTAGCATCTAGGTGAGATATAGGAGTACACCTATACTAAACATGATCAATGTAACACTCTGCTATCAAGAGTAGCTAGCTAAGGTCAATGGGTATAAGTGTCCCTCCGATCTGAGATCACCATGATGACTTGCAAGCAACTCACTGTACTTTGGTGCCAAACTGCCTGTATTTCTAATATACGTTCGAAGGATTTTTAGATACAGTCAAGCACTTGTGAAGTCAGTGTGTAAGTTAAGATGGGATTGACCACTCTTGATTAGCTTCAGGAAGAGAAAGTCTTATTGTATTTCAATTTAGCAAAATCTAGGCTTGGATAATCCTCGTGAGGTGTCATGGGATTTGCAAAACTTTGAGACATAATAGAGATGACTTGTATGAGTATTTGATAGCATACTCGAAGTCATCTTGAGAATTATTAGTCATCGGGATGAATTATATAGTTACCATGGGCCAGGGTTTTAAAAATATTGCTTTGCATACATTCAACCTATCCGGACGTCGAAAACCATTGCTATATGGTAACTTTGACTGGTACAAGAATTGGTTTCTATACTACTGGCATAAGGTCAAACCTATGGGGTCACATATATTAGAGATTGTAACCTAATTAGATGGTTAATCGATGATTGAGAATCATTTTGAGGTCAAACATTCAATGCGATTGATGTTTGACCTAATGCAAGTATTGCAGGATGATCGATTAGCAATTGGATTACTAATTAGCATAATTTGATTGACCAATTAGGCTGAGATCAAGTCTAATTGAACTAGATTCAATTAGAATTAGTTTGGACTTAATTAGATTAAGTCTAATTAGTTTATTGGATAAGCTAATAGCAAGAAAGAATAATGTTTTGTTTGACTAGGACTTGGGTGCACCTAATTAACATAGGATTTAAATCAGATTTAAATCTTGATTTAATCTGATTTAATTAAGCTCTTAGTTGAACTAGGATTATTGTTAATTAGATTACATTTAATCTAGTTTAAATATGATTTAAATTATATTCAAACCTATTTTGACTTAGTCAAACAAGAGGAGTCCCCGTTGGATTGGGACTCTCTCTCTTTCTCTTATGCCTAAGAAAGCCCACGCCCACCCATTTTTTTCTGATGTTTATGTGAAATATTCCCATGCCTGAGAGGCCTTCCATGCCCCATATTCTAATTTTTTGGAATTTGTTTTGACTTGGTCAAAACTAGAAAGAGGTTAGGATTTGTTTCCTATTTGATAGAGTCCCCTTTGACCAAAACTCTTCCCTCCTTTTGTTATTTTCCCATGCCACCCAACCTTTTGTTCCACCCTTTCTCCCTTGGTTTTGTGCATTGGCCATCAGGTTCTCACATCTAAAAATCAGGGATGGGGCATCCAAGAGTTGGACACCCCATAGAAGTCCTTTTAAGACTAGGTTTGACCTAGTCTTCCTCATCTAATAAGGATGCCTCCTTCTTTGACCAACATGGTGCCAACAATACTTGGTTTTCCATTGTGAAAATCAGAAGAGACGTGCTAGGAGGTGTGGGGTCTTGGGGTGCCATGTTCTTTGCAGAAGATCCTTTCTTTTGGACAACATTGAATGACGTCTTGAGAGGACAAAGGTAAGGGAAGATCATCTTCTCTTTAATTTTCTTTTATGTGTTTTTTTTCTTATTTTTTTTATGATTTTTATGTGATAAAAATCTGAGAGTGAGAGGAATAGGGCATGGGGATAAGTGCTCCATGTTGTTGGGGCATAATGTTTTTTTTTTTTTTTGGACATGATTTGATCATGTCCTAATGAGAGAAGGAGAAGAGAAGAGAGGTCTTATCTTAGGGTTTCTTTGAGAACCCTTCTTCTCCTTAATGTTGTAAAAATTTTTGAGGGTAAAAATCAGAGATGTTAGATCTAGAAACATAGGAAAAATCTAGAGGAGAAGATCTCCTCTAGTCCTAGCATAGAGATGTTTTCAGGACATCAATCATTGATGTCCTGAAGGAGAAGATTTATACTCTCTTAGGATTTATTTTTTCTTATTTTATTTTTTTATTTATGAAAGATCCAAGAGTTAGATTTCTCCCTTATTTCTTCTCATATTCTTCATCTCTTGGAATGTCCAAGAGATCTGAAGAATATATATTTGATTGACCATCAGGAGCAATCTGCGAGAAGTTAGCACTTCGAGCAGATCTTCATTCGATGAATCTCCAATCTGTGTTGCAGGTTCATGTGGATCACTTGTAGAAGTCGGACATGTGTGTGGCTCTAGAAGCAACAACAAAAATCAACCACAGAGTTCTCAACCCATGCAAAGGTAAGAGAACAGATCTCTTGCTAACCTAGATTGATCTAGGGTTAGATCTAGAATTATTCTAGATCTAGGTATTGATATGATCAGTACCACTGATGATTAATTTATTTTTAAAATTATATTTACATCATGATATATTATAGATCCCTGATGTAGGGTTTTGTAATCTAATTACATACATATTATAAATTAAACTATTTAATCTATATCTTTTGCTGCTTTAATTTCAAAAAAAAATTGAAATCTATGCATGAAATCCTACATGTTTTCCATCATCTTCCTCTTCTCCATGCCCAAGGGATTGGATGAAAATCAGAGATCAATGGTTGGTCCCTAATCCTGCAAAGGCTATACGACTAGTTCCCAGATCAAGAGATGAAGGTGCTGCCCTCGAAGATCAGTTTGAAGGCTCTACAAAATGACTTCAGATCTGATCTTTAGAGATCCAATCCAGTAAAAGTCGATATCTAGATCTGACACAAGTGGACATTGGTAGAGGCCGAGCGCATGCACAGCTAAAGTCAGAACCTCGACCATAATAGATCATCACTGCAGGATAAATGGTTCACCCGATTAGGTGATATCAGATATCACTATTTTCAATTTATTTTTGCTTCTAATTTTATATCAATCTAATCAGATTTGAGAACTCTCAGATCTGATTAGATTGTAGAAAAAAATTTAAAATATTCTACTATAAATCTCATCCGATCAGATGGATCCTATGGTGGGAAAATCTAGTTTTTCCTTCAAAACTCATACAAGGCTCCTCGGTAAGCTAAATTCAATTTGACTCAAATGAGATGAACTAGAAAGACTACAGAAAAAGAATATTAGACTCAATCATGTGCTAGCATAATTTTTTAGACCTTGATTAGATCAAATTTAAATTGATTAAACTGGATTAGTCCAATTGATGACATTCAAATCCAAATCCTTATTTGTATGATCCTGGTAGGTTCTATTTTATTAGGTAATGAGACATGTCATGATCTCTATCATCAACATCATCGAAATACCTTTCAATGGATCAGAACTCTTTCAATTAATCCAATTAGAATTATTGATCATCAAGACCATTCTAATTGATCCAAAAATCTACTAGTGACTCCAAGCAGTATATGGTGGCAACCCATCAGAATAAAATATAAATCTCTTGGTGCATTTACCTGTGTGATTTGATTCCTACATCATGAGCCTCAACTGGATTAGGGTTAAGGTGAACTAATCAAAACCAACACCTCATCATATGATTGAATTATTCGATTCGAGTCTGATGTGAAACCCTAATAAATTTTTTTTTTATTTTTTCACACTTCCATGTCCATGGGCTTAAGAACTCAATCTCATGAACATCATAGGGCTACTCCTCTACTGAGATAGATAGATCCTCTATTGCTACAATCCAATTTTTACAATGAATATGCTATAGCCAACATTTTTCTTAGGATCCCAAATAGCTAGGAGACCGAGTTATGGGGTAGTTAAATTATAACATACTCAAGGTGAACTACCAATTCACCTCAAGTCAAAGAACGAGACACGCACAACTATAGTATCGAGCTAGTCATCAATGAGAAGATAGACTTCCTTATGACTGCTCGAGGTGGTCATGCTCAGTGCCCTCATTCTCAAAGAATACCTGTACTTTTACTTTTGTGTCTCCATACCATAAACTCAAGATCTATCTATCCTAAGAAAGTGATCATACACCAACCTTTCGAATCAATCACCATCCTCGTGATGATCCTATAATCAGGAGCAGTTTATGAGTTAATTATAAAAATACATGTCTTAAATTTTCAACACTTAAAAATTTGTATTATCATACCTATTAACTTAAAAGATGTATCACATATACTTTATACATAATATGATAGAAGAAAATAATCTTTTATTAATTTTAAGTTAAAATTTTAAAAATGCTCCTAGAATGTGTATTACAAGTGTCAGCCAATCTAGCTTCTAGAGCACTCATCTAACAAACTTCCACATGATCTAAAGTCAATTGACTACAAATCCATGTCCCATCTTCTTAAGGTGAGCTTCATTCTTTTGCTGACTCAACGGCTTCATTAGTAGGTCAGCAACATTATCTATGGTGTCGATTCTCTTACCCTCGACATATTCATTCTTGAGTTAATCATAGATGAGGTGATACCTCCGCTCAATGTGCTTGAATTTTTGGTGAGATCTCAGCTCCTTATCTAAGGCTATGGCACCATTGTTGTCACAATATAGAGGGACAGCGTCCAATGGCATCACTCTAAACTCTATAGTGAACTTCTTGAATTAGAATGCCTCCTTCATAGCTTTTGATGCAGCGATATATTCTGCTTCCATGGTGAAATATGCTATCACGACCTGCTTGAAACTTCTTGAACTAGAATGCCTCCTTCACTATTTGCCGAATGGCTATTACCTTTTTTAGCTTGAATATCGGATAGATATCATCGATGAGGTCCCTTTATTGTTCAAATTCTTCCAATCTCTGCTCATGACATGAATTGACTGGACCTATAATTGTTTAGAGGGAAGGAAGGAAATTGGCCATTTTCAAGGTCAGCTACTAAACATAAAGTAGAATAAAGAAATTCAGCTAGGATGGAGTTCGATTAGAATAAAGTTTATGATATAAGGTTGGTGAGATCTTCCATCAACCATAAGAGAATTCGACCGTCATCGAGGTCAGCCGACAGACAAAGTCAAGCTCCATTTTGTGAGGATTGGTGGTGCTCCCAAGCCTTGGAAGGCCACAAGAGGAGTCAGGGTGTTGGCTTCGGGGATTCTAGGATAAGTGTGGTCCTAGGATTAGGACAGGAGCTATCCTAGGGTGGAGATGGTGTTTACCCTACACAAGCTTGAGGTCCAAGTGTTGAGAAACTTAGGAGGCTTGGTTGGTGCTTTAGAGACCTGGGACACATGATGGAGTAAGAAACCAAAGCTGGAGACTAAAGACTATAGAAAAAAACTTTTTTGTAGGTTAGCTGGCTTAGTCTGATATTGGGTCAACTAAGTCTCAATGGATAGGCCAAATAGAAAGGTCCACATTCGGGACTGCAAGCACGACATGCAATTAGGTCGGCTTAGTTTGAAACAAAGTCAACCCAGTCTCAAGATTGTCGGCTCAGTGCTAAGACTAAGTTGGCTCAGTGCTAAGACTGAGTCGGCTCAATGCACGGAAAGAGTTATGCAGAGGATCAATTTGGGACTGGGATAGAAATTTATCGTAAGGGTCTTAAAGCTTAGTTTGAGAGGTCTTAAGGAGGCTAACTGATGTATGGATTAGATTTAGATTTAGGGCGTGAGAGCATGGAAGACATGGGTGTACATGGGCTTGGTGAGTACTTTCATGTATTGGATTAGCTAGGAGAGTTTTTGGTCGGGCCTAATAACTATCTATAAATATAGGTTGTATTAAAGTTTTCATTGGTATAGTGAATATAGATCTTTTCTTTCTCAATTTCTCTTCTCTTTTCTCTCTAGTGTTATTGTCCTAGGTTCTTGAAGAAGCCCTAGAGAGAGGAGGCATCTTCCTCATGTCCTAAGAGGGAGGCGCCCTAGCATAGATCTAGGTGATGGATCTATGGTATGCTACCTTTAGAGAATGAAGGTCTTTCCATATCCATGCTAAAGATTAGGGGTTTTCGCAGAATGGTATTGGAGCTAGGTGATGCCAAGATAATGTGCCAACATTTGGTATCAAAGCAGTACCATGGATCACAACAATTGGTACCAGAGCCTGATGGTATGTGGAAGAGAAGGAGAAATCATATAGGGTGAAATAAGGAATCTGCACAATTATTCCATGCTATGTCTTAGATCTACCTTTGTTATTGTTGTGGTTTGGCCAATCGGGAGCAGTAGGTTGAAGGTGGAGATTGAGAAGATTAATAAGAAGAATTTTTCTCGAGGTGGAAGGTTTGGGTGCATGATTGGCTAGTCCATCTTGGTAGAAAAACCAAGATGTATGACAGTAGACAAGGCGGGGAGCGCTGGATTGCTGCAACAGTGCTTTCTTTAAGATGCAGGGCTAAGAGTGGCTCGACAGTGCAGTAGTAGAGGAAGGTATCTCGATAGAGAGGATCAGATTTCTCTAGGAAGATGGGTAGTGTGGAGCTATTTGATTAATGAAGAGAGATTTTTTAAGGGTTAATGGTCGAAGAAAGGCTAAAGAAGTGACTATACATCCTTCGATTATAGGATGGTGGGAAAGTAGTTGGAGATGTATTCAGCGATTTGACCAGAGCATGGATTTATGGAGCCTTGGAGGTGATGGAGATGGATGATCCATGGAGGTCCAGCATGTTACGACTAGATGGCTGATCTTGGATCAGATTTCTTCTATAGGAGCACTAGAAAGAGTTATGGTTCAGGTGGAGAATGGATTCTGTGTAGCAAGAGAGGATCCAGATACCAATGAGGAGATGGTGTTGATATGAGAAAGGGAGTGCTGAAGTGCTATAGTAGTGCTTCTCTAGAGGCATAGGGGCTGAGAGAGGCTCAGTCGTGCAGTAGTCGAGGAAGGTATCTCAGTAGAGAGTGTCAAGAGACATCTTAGAAAGACTGGAAGTAGGTCTTAGGGAGAGCTAGGGTGTCTCAGGAGCCTTGGGATGAGATAGGTGGGTTTGAGCCAAGGATAGGATTTGAGTTGCAGGTTCTTTGGATGCAATTGAAGTGATGGTTGGTGCAGGGGTGGAGGATGAGAAGTACTAGGGTGAAATTTTCTAGGGTTTAGTTGCTAGATTCAAAATAGTTGGATGAGCTCTTGGATTTTAGAGGTGCCCGTAGGTTGTGGAGGTATCTGAGATAACTTCAGAGGAATCCATGGAGTGCGAAGGATCCGAAGGAGCGGCGACTCTATATGAGGTGCAGCGGCAGGCTTAGCAGTACAACATTGAGTGGTTGGCCTCTGGTGACTTGGGTGCAAAGTTGGCTTCTACGACATCAGGTGGACTTTAATTTTAGATGGAGCACCAAATAGAGATGGCTTCATTGGTGGAGATGTGACATGAGGTCAAAGCAGGGAGGTGTGGGATGACCTATATCCTAGCACCAGTGCCAGAGATACATAATTTTAGGTGGAGCAGCATATGCAGGTGGATAAACATAGCTTTGAGGAGATCATGTCAGGTGATACTGCATATGCTAGTATAGGGATGATGCGGGTTCTCTAGGAAAGTTCAGGATAATTGATGCAGCTACAAAGTAGAAGGGATCCTACAATTCCAGGATGGTGCAAAGTGCAAGCCAAAATTTTTAGTGGTGGAGGCGATCATCCCAAAGGCCTCAAGGATGCACAATAGCTAAAGAAGATTGTCAGAAGTGATGTTTGCACAAGGAGCTGTCAAGGTGTGCAGCGATAATGAGATTGTGTAGGATGACATTGTCAAGGGGTTTGCCAATGCTTGGGGCACCAAGATGGAGATTGTGAGGATTGATGGTGCTTTCGAGTCTTGGGAGGCCATAGGAGTTAGGATGTTGTTTCCAGGGATTCTAGGATGGGTGTGGTCCTAGGGCTAGGATAGGAGTTATCCTAGGGTAAAGGCATTGTTTAGCCCTCCATAGGCTTGAGGTCCAAGTGTTGAGGACTTTAAGAAACTTGGTTGGTGCTTCGAAGATCTAGGACATAAGATGGAGCAAGAAACCAAAGTCGGAAAATGAAGACTACAGAGAACGAACTTTTCTGCAGGTTAGCCAGCTTAGTCCGATACTGGATTGGCTATGTCTTAATGGACAGACCAAATAGAGAGGTGCACATTCGAGACTGTAGGTAAGACACTCAACTAGGTAGGTACAGTCTGAAACTAAGTTGACCCAGTCTTATGTTAGCCGGCTCAGTGCTGAGACTGATCTGGATCAGTGCACAGGTAGAGTTACATAGAGGGTCTATTTGGAACTAGGATAGGGACTTATCCTAGGAATCTTAAGGCCTGGTTTGAGAGGTTTTAAGGAGCTAACTCATGTATGGATTGGATTTACATCCAGGGGATGAAAGCATGGGAGACATGGGTGTACATGGGCTTGGTGAGTGCTTTCATGTATTGGATTAGCCAGGAAAGTTTTTGGTCAGGCCTAATCGATATATATAAATACATAGGTTGTATTAGGGTTGGTGCAGTGATTACAGATCTTTTCTTCCTCAATCTCTCTTCTCTCTTTTCTCTAGTGTTGTTGCCCTAGGTTCTTGAAGAAGCCCCAGAGAGAGGGAATGCCTTCCTCAAGCCCTAAGAGGGAGGCACCCCAGTATAGATCTAGGTGGTGGATCTATGGTATGCTATCCTTAGAGAATAAAGGTCTCTCCATATCCGTGCTAAAGATTAGGAGATTCCACAATATGGTATTGGAGCTAGGTGATGCCAGGATGATGTGCCAACATTTAGTATAATAGCGGTACCATGGATCACAACACATTTGGGTGTCTTGTTGTTCATCTTAGATCCAAGATCATGATCAACCGAATGGAGACTTTTATTAATGTTCAAGTTTGTCTGGACAAAATTTATCATGCCTTGGTTGCATTCTATAGTCGTTAAAAGAGAGTGGATGGTTACAACTAAGAAGATCATCTAGCATACATAATCTGATGGTTGATCTTCTTGAATTGAATTAGAGTAGGAGATCAGCTTAGTTGAAGTTCAGTCATGATTGCCGCAACTTCAAATGAAATCATATTAAGATCAGACTTCTTATTAGACTTCGGTGAGAGTTATTTTATCCCCAACACTTATCCCTCTACTCTCGAGTTCAAAGATCGAATGAAGAGAGTATAGAAATTGTGACTGCCAAAGTCCTCTGCTAGTTTCCTGCTTCCAGAAAGTGAAAAGTTTTGGCTTCCTCTGACTGGCACCGAAGCTTCTAAATGAGCAAATGACTTTGAAAAGATTTTTGTTTCAAAATTCTCTCCAGTACGGTACTCTAAGTATGGCATAATTACTACTTTGCCAGACGTCGGCTATGAGTGGGACACATGGCAGGGGAGGGGTTGCTGGAGAGGATCAGCAATCATAACCTCTCTCAATTCTTCTCTAGCTATTCAAACTCCTTCACCCTAACTTACCATCTTCACATGTGCTTGTCTTCTTCTCCTTCTGCTTTTCATCTCCTCTAGATATCCTGATCCTCTTCTATTGCAACTCCTCCAGTCGTTGGCATCATCTTTTTTGACTGCCTACTTGAGTCCTCCAACCGACTTAGGTTAGTCTCCCGATCCCTTTTTTCGCATTTCTTTTTTTTTCTTCTATCTTTGTCCTTTCGATTTCATCGTAAAAGTTTACTATTCTTCTTGGGTTCTTTCAAAAATTTCATAGCCATTTTCATCTTATTTTTTGAAGATTTTTCAAGTTATGTTTAATCTAGATGTCTATCAAAATATCTTGATCCTCTAGTTCTAGGAGTCCAGCCCACCCAAGCTTGCTAGATCCTAGCCTTAGGAAAACTGCAGAACTCATTGAGGCATCTTGGTCGACTTTCATCCCTGAGACTATTTCCTACTCCTTGCATTCTGAAGACCTTTCCTTTACAAGGATCCAATATAGAATTCCTCCTGAATATGAACTAAAACTTTTCGGACCAAGTGGCCAAGCTTTTGCCCCTCCCCTAAGTAACTTTTGCTTGCACTTGGAGGCCTTTCATGCTAGATTAATACTTCATCTTCCCTCCTTTGTAGTAGCATTTTTCTATTTTTCAAACATTTTCCTAGCCTCCAAGTTCTGAACTCCTTTAGATTTATTATAGGGTTCCTCACTCTTTGTATCTCAGCTGAAGTTCATCTTACCATTTCTTTATTCCGCAACAACTTTACCTTCAAATGCCATCCCACCACCAAAGATTGGTGGTATCTCTTCTCCTAATTTGGCAAGAAGGGGCTACTAAAGGGTGCCCCTTCTTCCATTCACAACTGGAAGAGGAAGTTTTTTTTCGTCTCCCGCCTGACCTTAGAATTAGAACTTCCTCCTTGGTGGCACTTAAAAGATTTAGTCCGTCGAGCTCCCAGATTGCAATGATCGGATCATGATTCTGTCAATAAGCTAAGAGATTATAAAGTTCCTTTATTGTCTGAACTCAATGACAACAAAATTTTGTTCAACCTCAATTTAAGCCTGCTTGACCCCAAAGGTACTTATATTCATCTTCTTTTATTCTTCTTGTTTCTCTTCTAACTTTGGCTTCACTGTTATTGTAGATATGACTACTAAAGAAATTGAGATGCTGTCGAGGGGGCTTCAGGCTTAGAAAAGGAAGAAGAAGCCCTCCGGAGAACCGACCAAATGAGCAAAAGTTAGAAAATCAAGCTCCACCACCAGTAGAAGGAGTCCCCGTTCTAGAAGCCGCGATGCCATTGATGACGTTGAGCCCACCTACCGAGATCTCTATTTCAGCTCCTCTCTTTGATGTGGAAATGAGGAAGAAGAAGAAGACAGTTGCAAGAAGGGCTCGATCCCAAACAAATTCTGGGGAATCCAGTGATGATAGCATCGATTAAGGTTATACTTCCTTTGATGACTGGAGGTCATTAAGGCCTTGGTCGATGCATGTATCCTTCCATACATCATCAAGAGAAACACCTGCACCAACCTTGATCAGCAGGTCAAGGACTCCCTCGAGGCATATCTCAAGGTAGTAATTTCTTTTCCTGTTTTCAAGTTTGATTACAAGTTCTTCAATAGTATAACTAATTTTGTTGCTTGCAAGTTAGCCATCAATTGATTGCTAATATTGTGACGATCAATGCTGAGAAAGACAAGGCCTTGAAAGCTATGGAGGAGGCCTAAGGATATAAGGTTGAGGTGAGCTATCTCTCGGCCGAGATTGGGCATTTACAGGGGGTGCTCAAAAAGGAGTAGACATCCGCTAACTTGAGGGCAACGCTGACATCAGAAGAAAGAAAGAGGAAGGAGGTTGAGATGAACTTTGCTAAAGAGAAGAGGTGGGTGGAAGAAGAGGCCATTTCCTCCTTCAAGTCTTCAGGAGAGCTGAGGGATATCAAGGTGAGCTTCACTCAGGAGGCCTTCATCAAAGGATAGGATGTCTACCATTCAAGGGTCATAGAGATGTTCCTAGAATTGAATCTCAGCTTCTTAACAGGGGAGCCTTTCAAGGATGAGGTAGAACTTGCTTCGGTTGAGGCTACACTTAAAGATGCTACCACTAATCCTACCGTGTCTACCCCCATAGCTGCTGAAGGATCTGCACGAGCTAAAACTGCACCAAGCTCCTCCACTACTCCCACAGAGGTCTGAGACATCTGACCATTGTACTTTTTTTTTCTTTTTATCTCTCATGTATTTGGATATTTTAATTAATGAAAGCAAAATCTTTTTTTTCTTCACCATTCCTCTTTGTCATTGTGTTTTTATGTGTCAAGTGTAGTCTACTGTTGAAGCTAAACCTCTGCCTCAAGGTATCCCATTAAAGGCTAATATCAAAGATTTAAAAAGAAAAGTTCATCAACTTAAAAGGAAGTTAGGAAAGATAGAAGACAAACTTAAAAAATCAAAGAAGGGTTACACTAAAGCTACAATTGAAATCAACCGACTCCATCAGTTATCCAAGCAATTCTTCAAGGAATACACCATCAAGAAGTACCATCTTACCGAAGATTTAGAATAAGCAATGAAACTTGCTAGTGATAAGGCTTGGACTTTGATCGCAAAAATTTTCTCTTGAAGCCGAACTTCGTGAAACAAAAGAGAAGATTGGCTAGTTGGAGAAGGGTTCGGCTTGGATCTAAAGTAAGGCAAAATATGGATGGGACAGGTCGAAGAAATTCTCTGACCTTAAGCAACAACTGTGTGATGCCGAGAAAGCGTACGACACCTACCGAATCGACTAGTGTTGGCAGATTGATGAGATGAAAAAAAATCTTCAAACAGCTAATGCTGAGGTGTCCCGACTTCAAAAATAGTTGGCAGATAAAGCTCAAGACCGGTCCAAAGGAGGATCCAGAAGAAATTGCATCTTTAAAGAGGACAATCAGAGATCTTTCAGTGATCTATGAAAAGAGTATGGCCAAACTCCTACAGCTTAAGATACAAATAACTAACAATGAGAGTGCAGTGAATAACATCGAACCTGAGTCTGCAGTTTTAAGGAAGAGGCTAACAGAAATGAAAGATGATATGTAGAGAGCCAATAAATTACTTGGTGAGAGTTTAGCGGCGAGGAGAGATCTTGAAGAAAAGGTTAATGACTTGAAACATGCCCTTGTATTAGCTAGAGTCGGAGGTCCAAAGTTGGATTCTGAGTAGGTCTCCAACCTTTCTTTCTCCCCTCTTTTTTTGTAATTGATCTTAAGGACCTATGTAATGAATCTTTATCTTTAAAGGAATAATGTTTCTTTAAGTTGTCCCCTTGAGCTATATCTTAGATTGATGCTTGCTGCTTTCGTCATTTTCTTATTATGCCTTATATTAATACCATCTTGAAACAATAGCCTCCACCTAGTACCTTGTAAGTATGTCCCCCTTGTTTATGAACAAGGGTCCTTGGACTTGATTCGGGGCAAATTTATCTCTGAAAATTTTTAGACTTGTACTTAACCTCCTGTTTAAGAACTAGAGGCATTTGATCCCCTATGAGTGCTCTTATCCATGTCAGGACGAGGTTCACCTCCTTTTCCTAATATGGTTGGCTATTATCCTTATTAGGATGAGGTCCATCATCTATTCTTAATAAGATTACTGGGATGCAAAAGGACTGTTGGGAGGGCCTCTCCCCTTTACCTCCTATTTAAGAATCGAAGGCCTTCAATGCCTTCAATGCCCCCTGAGGGTCTTCATCCATGTCAGGATGAGGTTCACCTCCTGTTTCTGATGTGGTTGGCTATTATCCTTGTTAGGATGTGGTCCACCTCCTATTCCTAAAAAAGTTGTCAGGGTGCAAAAGGGCCATTGCAATGGCCTCTTTTCATTATCTCTTTAAAAATCGGTGGCATCCACCCTCATTAAGATGAGGTTAACCACCTGTTTAAGAACCACAGGCCTTCACCCTCGTTAAGACGGGGTTAACTTTCTATCTAAGAACTGGAGGTCTTCATCCTCGTTAAGATGAGATTAACCTTCTATTTAAGAGCCGAAGGCCTTCTATTTAATTTAAGAACAAAGTTTGATTGAATAATTTCTTGTTATTACACAGTTTTGCAACAATGACAACGATGTTAAAGTAAGAAAATTTTGTTGAAAATGAGGTTATTGATGGTACATTCATAAGTTTTTTGAGTTCCAAGATCATGGGAGTGTAGCTCTTTCGAGCTCCTTCAGATAATAAGCTCCTAGTTGAATGATTTCCATGACCTCATATAGGCCTTCCCAATTTGGGGTAAGCTTTTCTTGATTTTGCGACTGTGAGATATCTGGCTGCCGTAGCACTAGATCTCCTCCTTTGAAAATTTTTCTTTTGACTTTAGAGTTGTAGTAGCAAGCCACCTTCTATTTATGAGCTGCCATCGAATTTGGGCCTTCTCTTACTTTTTTCGAATAGATCAAGAATTGCTCTGAGATTCTATGAATTGTTCTATTCATCAAAGGCTTCAATCCATGCTGAAAGTATTTTCAGTTCAACTAGAATAACTGCCTCTATCCCAAAAGCAAAAGTAAATGGAGTCCCTCTAGTTGGCAACCTTTAGATGGTTCTATAGGCCTAGAGCATATGATAAAGTTTGACCACCCATATTTCTTTTGCCCTTCCAAGCCTTGCTTTTTTTTCTTGTAATAGGATCCTATTAGTTACCTTGGCCTCTTCATTTGCTTGTGGGTGAATTACTGATGTAAAGTGATAGAAAATATTCAAATCTTCAAAGAACATGGCAAACATTGTTCATGCAAACTAGCATCCGTTATTAGTTATGATAGTTCAAGATGGGTCAAACTTGTAAACTATCTGCTTCCAGATGAAGTCTTATACTTTAGCTTCAGTAATCTTTGCTAGTGGTTCGGGCTCCACCCACTTGGTGAAGTAGTTCACTGCCACCAAAAAAAATTTTTGCTATCCAAATGCCATGGAGAAGGGCTTAAGTATATCCATTCCCCACTATGCAAATAGCCATAGGTCATTTAGAGGTGTGAGTTATGAGGCTGGTTGTCTTTGGATGTTGGCATTCCTCTGGCATCGATCATATTTTCTCGCATACTCTATAGTATCCTGATGTAGAGTTGGGCAATAATATCCTTGCCAAAGCAATTTGTAGGATAGAGATCTAGCTCGAAGATGATTTTCGCATATTCCTTTATGCACCTCCTTCAATGCATAATCAGCTTTAGAAGGTCGAAGACATTAAAGGAATGGTATGATGTACGAATTTTTGTACAACTTATTCTCATGTAGTATATAATAGGAAGTTTGGTTTCTAAATTTTCGAGGTTCTTTAGAATCTCTAGGAAGAATTTCATCTTTGAAGTATAGAATTAGAAGGTCAACCTAGCCGGGCTCATGGTCGATCTACATTACCATTTGGGATTCCTCCGAACTTGGATATTGCAAAACCTCAAAAAAGACTTCTTTCAGCAAGTCACTCAGAGCCATGGTGCTAATTTTGAGAGAAGGTCGGCCCTAGTATTTTCTGCTCTAGGGGATTTGCTGAATGTTAAAGCTACTAAAGGCTGAGATCAAGCACATTATCTTTTTCAAGTACTTTATCATACTTTTCTTTCAGGCTTTATAGGTATCATTGACCTGTCCCACTACCAATTGAGAATTACTATAGACTTTCACATAGTCTGTTTCCAATTCTTTAGCTAATCATAATCCAACAATCAAACCTTCATATTCTACTTCATTATTTATTGCTAGAAATTCAAAGCATAGCATGTATTCAGCAATAATTCCTTCTAGATTGATCAAAATCAAGCCCACACCCAGTTCAAAGGCATTGGATGAACCATCGATATATAGGGCCTAGAAGTGTTCAGATAGATCTATTCTTTCTTTAAGGGGGTTTGGCCACAAATTGGGAGCACAAACTTTCTACTATTTAGGTTTGGTTGCGTCCAAGATGGTGCATTCTACCATGAAGTTAGCCAATATCTAAGCTTTAATAGATGGCCGATGTTGGAAATTGATGACAAACTCAGTGATCTCAATTGCCCATTTTGTTATTCTCTTAGAAGTATCAGATCGATGAAGGATAGCCTTGATGGGCTGATTAGTGAGAAGTGTGACCGTTTGGCCTTGAAAATAAGGTTGGAGCTTCCTGACTGTAATCAACAAAGTATAAGTTAGCTTTTCTAATTTTATATACCTTATTTCTACATCCCTTAGGACTCGGCTTATTTAGTAAATTGGCTTCTAGATTTTTGACTCTTCTCAGATCAGGATAGCTCCAATTGCCATAGGTTACCCGACCAAATACAAGAATAGTTCTTCATTAGGTTCAAGTTTAGCAAGCAAAGGTAAGCTGAGGTAGTTCATTAATTTCTCAAAAGCTAGTTGACATGCTGGGGTCTAGCAGAAGTTCTTTAGCTGCTTAAGCACTTTAAAGAAGGGCATGTAGCATTCAACCGACCTTAAGATGAAGCGATTCAGAGCTACAACTTTTCCTATCAGGTGTTGAAACTTTTTTATCATTTTTGCTGCTAATGAATCCTAGGAACTTTTTCGAAGTTACTCCAAAAGTGCATTTGGTTGGATTCAGCTTCATTTTATGCTTTTGGAGGATGTTGAAGGTCTCTTCCAGATCAGCAATATGATTTGATGAAGGTTAGCTTTTAACAAGCATGTCATCCATGTAGACCTCCATATTATGGTCGATCTGCTCCTTGAAGATCTTATTTACCAAGCACTGGTACATCACACCAATATTTTTACACTCGAAGGATATAATCTTATAATAATAAAGACCACGGTCAATAATAAAAATAGATTTCTCCGCATCTTCTAGTGCCATTCGGATTTGGTTGTAGTTAGAGAAGGCATCCATGAAAATGAGAAGCTCGTGGCCCGAAGTAGCATCCATCAGTTGATCAATTTTGGATAAGAGGTCCATGTCCTTTGGACAGATCTTGTTTAAGTCTATGAAGTTTATACATATCCTCTATTTGCCATTCATCTTGTTGACAAGAACTATATTTGCGATCCAATCTAGGTAGGATACCTTCCAGATGATCTTGGATTTAAGGAGTTTATCAGTCTCATATCCCATAATGGCTTTTTACCATTTTGGTGCAAAGCTGCGCTTCTTCTATTTCATAGGTCAGTGCTTGAGATCTACAGCAAAATGATGTTTCATTACTTCAGCATCGATTCTAGGCATATCTACAAGTACCCAAGCAAAAATATCAGCATTCCTCCACTAGAAGATGATGAGCTGCTTTCGGACTTCTTTTACCAAGTTGGAGCCAATTTGAACAGAATGGTCCTCATGCCCATCGTTTAAAGAAACTTGAACATGGTCTTCAATAGGTTCTCCTTGTTCCTCAGTCAAGTCATCATGGGCATCAAGTCTATCTGCTAGATAAGATTCTATCTACTTTCCTCCTTGTAAAGCAATGATGCAGTAGTGCCGTGCTAGAGCCTAATCTCCTCTGACTTCTTCAATCCCATGACTTGTTAGAAATTTCATCTTCAAATAGTAAGTTGAAACCATTACCTAGAGTGCATTCAAAATTAGGTCACCCAAGAATTGTATTGTAGATGGAGAAAGCTTTCATTACTAGGAAATCAACTTGGGATTGGATTGCTTTGGATACCGACCATAATAGGCAAGGTAATTATTCCTTCCATTGGCATGGCATCACCAATGAACCCCACTAATAGAGAATTCATTGGTCTTATTCAACTATCAGGTATAGACATTTTGGAGAATGCATCATAAAATAAAATATCGATGGAGCTTTTGTTATCAATGAAAATGCAGCATATAACATAATCAGCAAAATTTAAAGTTGCTACAACCATATCATTATGCTGAAATTGAATGTCCTATGCATCATTTTCAGTGAAAGCGATGGGCTCCTTAGTCCTCTACCTCTTTGGTGGCTCCTTGATCTCATCTTAAAGCTGCATACATTCCTCTGTATCGTGACCATGGTCATGATGGTAAAGAAAGTACTTATTGGGGTTGTACTTGACTGGATGAGACCGCATCTTTTCTAACCTCGATAACTGCTCCTTGATCTCCATCGATACTTGGGACTTCGGAGTGTTCAAAGAGACATAATTGTGAAATCTTTTGGGAGGGGAGTTCTACCATGCCCTTCGATCTAAGCTTCTTGGTCAACATGCCTGAGGTAGAGTTTGGGCTTGTCTATGCTTAGGAGGGGTTCTGGAGAGCGATCGAGCTTCACTTGGCTTCTCAACAATTATGGGCTTACTAGATTCACCTATTGGCCACTCTCCCATAGCTTCTTCATCTTTCAGCTTGAAGGCTTCTTCCACTCGAGCGTAGCCTTCTACTCGGGCCAACATGTCAGCAAAATCTTAGGGATACTTCTTCTCTAGGAAGAAAAGAAGGTCATTCTTCTAGAGGCCGCTCTTCAATGCAGCCATAGTAACAGACTAATCCAAATTTTGGACCTCCAAGGCAGCAGCTTTAAAGCAGCTGGCATAAGCTCAGATGGACTTCTCTTTGTTCTCCTTGATATTGACAAGGGAGTTCAAACCTCATCTCTAGGGCCAGCTGCTGATGAAATGAGCCATAAATTGATGGCTCAATTAATCAAAAAAAAAAGATGGTTCCTAGTTTGAGGCTCGAGTACTAGTTTTTGGCTGCTTCCTTTAAGATGGAAGGAAAATCTTAGCATAAAATGGCATCAGGTGCACCATGAGCAACATCATAGTTCTGAAGGCCTCGAGGTGGTCAACTAGATCAGTGGTCCCATCATAACTTTCAAACTAGGAGAGTTTATGTTGTGATATCAACTCACTTTGATACACTTATTCAGGATCTAGTAATAGATTATTATAGTAAGAAAGAAAAAAATAAAATAAGAATAATTAAGTACGTGGATCAGCCTAAAAGCTTGCCTCCATGAGGCATGCAAAGCTCCACTAGAAAAAAAAAGTATAAGAGGACGACACCCACTCTCAACTTGCTGTACATAAATCTCTCTCAACTAAAAGCTATCCTCATAAAAGCTCTCTTAGAATTCTTAAGGTGATCCTCAAAAGCCATAAGATGCTCTGCTCTCATGGCCTCCGCATCGAGTGTTATGCACCTATTACTTCTCTCACATGCACTGCACATACTCTGTGCTCTACCAAGCTCCTCTTTGTGGCTGCCAAAGCCTCCCTGCATGCTTTTGCTTGCCACACACATCACACCATGCTCCGAAGCACCTCATGCCTTTAAATAGGATGCGAATCCTTTTCTCAATAATTCACAGGAGTCCTAAGAGGGCTCTATCTCCTAATTATTAGAAATAGTATTCCAAAGCTAATCATTAGCCTGCTAACGGTTGAGCTGTCTATTGTAATTATATATGAACTATTAATAAATAAAATTTATTTTGAAAATTTTCATCATAAATTCTCCTATCTTTTGATGAACTCCTGTGTTATGGTGAAGTCCTTAGAACTATTTAGAATCGACAAAGAAGAATTTATCATTGAGTCCTTAAAACTATTCATGACCAAATGATACGTTTTACTAAGGATGATAACATTTATCAAGTGTAGGTCATTTTGCACCATATGGGTTGGTTGTCCTATTAACCAAGGAGTGTGGAGATATTGATATGACATGCAGGTGAAATATAGGGTACATCTGCACCAAATGTGACCAACTCTGAAGCTTTTCTGCTGTCAAGATTTGCTCCGATGGAACGTAAGTGTCCCTCTGACCTGAGATCAACATGGTGACTTCTAAGTAACTCACTATGCTTTTATCCTAGACTATTTAACTTTTTAATTTAGTGAGGGAAGGTTTCTGGGCATAGTCAAGTACTTGAATAGTCGGTGTGTGAGTCAAGATGTTATTGACCACACCGATTTAGGAGCTACGTTCAATTGTATTTCAATTTAGCAAATTCTTGGCTAGGTTAGTCCCAGTGAGGGATCATAGGACTAATTGCTTTATGATATCATTTGGATGTATTTTTTTTGGGTTGATAATTTAACTCTAAGTCATCTTCATACATAGAGGTCAAAATGATGAATTATGCGGTAACCATATTTACATAGGTTCTAAATATTGCAATTGCAACTATTCGACCTATCCGGATATTGGATACCATTGCTAGATGGTCACTTCAATTAGTACAGAAAGTGGTTCTTATACTACTAGCTTAGGTTCGAACCTATGGGGTCACATGCACTAGAGGTTCATACTTGATTAGATGGCTAGTGAAGAGTCTCACTCAATTGGGACTCTTTGGTCAAGAGTCCCTCTAGACTGGGACTCTTCGACCCAGAGTCCTACTAGGCTAGGACTCTAAGTCTTACATGTTTGGGACTCTATGGTCAAGAGTCCCAGTAGACTAGGACTCTTTAATCAAGAGTCTTACTGGGTCAGGACTCTAAGTTTTGGTTGTTTGGAACTCTATGGTCAAGAGTCCTACTGGATTGGGACTCTTCGACCAAGAATCTTACTATTGTGGGACTTTGTGTCCTACTTAGTTAGGACTTTATGATCAAGCGTCCTACTTGTTTAGGACTCTGTGATCACATGTTCCACTCATTTTGGACACCGGGATCAAGAGTCCCACTGGTTTGGGACTCTTCGATCAAGAGTTTCATTTTGATGGAACTCTGATGTCCAGACACCCACTAGATTTGGACTCCATATTTATGAGAGAATTAATTAGTGATTTGATCATTAATTAATTTAATTTGATTGAGTAATTAATTTTGGATCAAGTTCAAATGAATTGGATTTAATTATGTTTGATCGGATTAGGTTATGAGATGACCAAATCGTCCAGGAGGTTTGATCCCTGACTTGTTCAAGGGTTGAGCATAATTAATTACTAATTTATTTAACTAAGCTTAATTAAGCCTAAATAAGTTGAATTTAATTTGGTCTAGTTGGACCTAACCAATTTGGATTGGAGTGGTCTAATTGGATGAGATAATTTGAGACTAGTTCGAATAGTCTTCTCATGTGCCAAATAACCCTTATCTTTGCACCATCTTTTCTCTAGGAGAAAAGGATTCTCATGAATGGTTTTCCATAGAAAAGAAGGCTTGTGCTGTTGCTTCTCATTCCCCATAAGGATGGGTTTTATCTGATCAAAATTTGAATTCAAATAGGATTTGAATTCAAATGGCTAATCTATATCCTATCTTACTCCCACACGCAACTTTGTTTTTTGCACCCTTATTAAAGTTTTGGAATTTTTGGATGCATGAACAATAGATGAGAAACCACATTCTATGCATGAGCCCTTCCCCTTTGCATGAGAAAAATCTGAAAAAAAATATGAGGGAAGAAAATCAAAGAGAAAGTAAGGCGCGAAGGTTTGAGTGAAACTGCTGCTCTAGATTTTTGATCTTGGGTTTGGGGTGCACTTTCATGAGATCTGAGTGTTAGATCTTCATAGAATTTTTTGGAGTGCCTCCTCTACCTCTACTGCTAATCTAGAGCATCCAAAATATAGGTGGAGGGAGATCAAATGAGTTTGATTAGATTCAGCTATCAAGATCGTTCTACAATGAGCTAACACTCGTAAGGAGCCGATCGAGATCAGGACCTCATGTGGACCATCCATGGAGACCAAATATGTATGTGGCTATGTCATGATGATTAGATATTCCCGATGATTAGATCGGTGGTGACTTGATTATGGAGATCATCTACCCATGCAACGTAACGTGTTTTGAACACGTAGCATAGTAAAAGTATTTTACTATTCATAGTTTTTATTTTCAGATTTTATTGCATGCATGTATATCATATTAGATTCAGATAATGTAGAATTTGTAGATCAGATCTATATCTCTTTATAAATTAATTAAATTAATTTATATTTTTACTATGATTAATTTTTGAAAAAGTTTTGAAAGTAGAACTAGAAACCGTGCATGCATCCCAGCAATGGTATCAGAGCATCCAGGTTTATTAATGTGATGTATATGCATGTTTAGATTATTTTTTAGATTAGATCTAAATAAAAATCTGGCTTTTAGATCTAAAAAAGAAATCTTGATCTTATGGACTGAAGGTTGTCCTGTTGTAAGGTTTATCCCTTATAGTAAAAAGGTTATCCTTGTATGTTGCTGATCTAAAACATTAATCATAAAACTTTAGATCTGATTTAATATTTTTTATAATTTGATTAAATTAGCTTTAATCTAATTTTTATTCATGAATATGTATTTAGATTTGATCAAAATTGATTTACGATTTTTCTTTTGTAGTGTACATAGATTCAGATTAAATCCAACAACTAGTACTGTTTATGAAATGAGCCAACCCAATTTTTGAAATGGATTGACCCATTTGGTGAATAGTGCTAGGTTGTAAAGAATCTTTTAAAATTTTAAAAAATATTTTTAAAATATCAAACCCCAACCGTCAATCTAAAAATTTATTTAAGAATTAAGGGTTATGAATTAGGATCTAGAATTATGAATTAAAGATCCTAAGTCATTGATCATAAAATTTGGGTTGTTGGGTTAGCTGAATTAGATCCATTAATTGGGTTAGATCAAAGGTTAGTTAAAGAATGGACTAATTAGAGTAATTGATCAAATCTAATCAAATGTTGATTTAGATTAGGTCAAGGACTCTTTAGACTCAATTACAATAGTTGTAGTTGGTCAAGTCCATACCTTTAACAAGAATCAAATGGACTTGATTCATGGCTATGCAATTGAATTCGAGATTACTAGGTTGGTTAAATTGAAACTAATGAACCAGATGGTGTCTAAGGTAAGTTTAGCAGTTCAGACCAATGGTTTTAACTGGAAGCTACTCACACTAATTTCGATCTTTGATGAGTTAATGGCATATCCCTTCCACTGATCTCACTTACCTAGCCACCTGGTGAATTAGCTTTTGATTAGATCACTTGGTGATTTAGATTCACTCATTTTAATTAGGTAAATCAGTATGACTGATTTAGGTGCTCCTAATGCCAGCTTTATTTAGCTCCTTTTTTATCTGACTTAGTGCGGTCAGTGGGAGAATCAAAATTAGTTGGTTCTCTTTTCTCTTCTTAAAATGAGTTAATCAAATCTTCTAAAATTATTAGATCCTTAAAAATGATAAAGTTATGGTGATAACTAAGTCATAGCCTCCCATTAAATTGAGTGATAATGGGTTCATTAGTCTAATAATCATTGGAGGCCCAAGGGCCTGGTGCTTATTGACTAATGAAATTATTATTGATAATATGATGATTTGGTCATAACTTTTTAATGGTGATCAGGTTTGCTGGCCAAAATCGGGCCTGATCATTTGTTGGTCAAATGCATCAAATATGGTCATGTTAATGGTTGGACCTAATCAGATCTTTTCAGTAGAGGCCAAAGCCTACTGATTTGGTTTCTTGGGCAAAATTAAAATTACTAGAAGTTATTTAGAGAAATAATTGGTTATGAACCTACCCATAGGTGCACATGGGTTGACAAACCAAAATTGGACTCGTGTGTAGTCTGTGTGGATTTTATTATCTACTAAGAAATTAAAGTAATTTCTCAAATTGGAGGTAGAGGCTCCCAATTCGTATAAATTAGTGGAAGGACATTTAGACTAAAGTCAAAGTATTTAGGATTAATAATTCATATACTAATTAGGTTTGATTTTTCATAATGTAGATATGGCCACTACCCTATTGCTCTGATCATTGTTAGATAATGATAAATTAATAGGATCCAACTTTGATAACTAGTATTGAAAGTTGAAAATTGCCTTGAGCATGAGTGGATCTTGTATGTTTTGACTGATCCAGCACCTGTCCCGAATGATTGATGGATGGTCAGAGATACTTACCAGAAATGGCTCAATGACCGCACCACCAGTCATTGCATTATGCTAGTAGTGATGAATGATGAGTTCAGCCACAGGTTTGAGAATGCCCAACCTCAGGAGATGCTTCAAATATTGAACGACTTCTTAGGCACGCCTGATGATGTTGAGAGGCACAAGACTAGTCATGCCATTTTTAATGCTCCAATGAGGGATGAGGCATCTGTCACTGATCATGTGTTGCACATGATTGAGATGATTGAGCATCGAAGCAAGCTAGGCTTCTTCCTGTAAGAGCAGCTCGGGAAGGATGCAATCCTTAATTCTTTGCCCAAGTCCTTCCTCATATTCTTTACTCATTTTACAATGACAAAGCCTGCAGTAAACTACCATGACTTATTGGGATTGCTGCAGAACTTTGAGAAGGATCACCAACTCTATGAGGAGATGATGAATGTAGTGGGAGGATCTTCTTCTAATCATCGATCCTTTAAGAAAGAAAAGAAAAACAAGAAGAAGAATAAGAAGGTGCATCCACATGCTATGATGTCTGCACAAGGTCAGACCAAGAAGCACAAGCCCAACCAAAGCCAGGCAAAATGCTTCTTTTGCAAGAAGGAAGGGTATTGGAAGAGGAATTATCGTTAGTATATTTTCTCCCTAGATCTGAATAGGCCGAGGAAGAAGCAAGTTGTTGCTCGATAAGATAATTATATGATAACACCATGCAATTTCTCTATACGTGATACTACTGCCTGGGTATTAGATACAGAATGTCTTTATCATATTTGTAATTTGATGTAGGATTTGTAGGTCAGTAGGAGATTTGATGAAGACAAGAGGTTCCTAAATGTTGGAGATGGAAGATAAGTTTTAGTTCCATCTTTAGGAATCATGAACCTTGTAATCAATTCTCATAGAGTTATCCTTAGTGATTATAACTTTTGTCCCAATTTTTTATTAAATATTATTTATATAGTCCTTTTTGTTGGAAATATGTTTCAATGCTAATCATCAGCCTATTGATGATTGTGCTACTTATTGTACTTGTATATGAATTATTAATTAATAAAAATTATTTTAGTATTTTTTATCATAAATTCTGTTGTCTTCTAATGAACTTCTGTATTGTGATGAAGTCCTTAGGACTATCTAGATTCAACAAAGAAGGATTTGTCATTTAGTTCTTAAATTTTTTACAATCAAAAGATACGTTGTTACTTAAGATGACAATATTTATTACGTATAGGTCATTGTGTGCCTTATAAGTTGGTTATCCTAGTAACCAAAGAGTGTTGGAACATTGGTATGGCATGTAAGTAAGATGTATGGGTACATCTGCAATGAACGTGCTAACTCCAGAGCTTTTCTACTGTCAAAATTTACTCTAATAAAATATGGGTATAACTATCCCTCCGACCTAAGATCACCATAGTGACTTGCAAGCAACTCATTATATTTTGGTACCGAACTACCTAAATTTCTAATTCAGTGATAGAAGATGTTTGAGCATAGTCAGATACTTAAGGAGTCAGTGCGTGTATCAAGATGGGATTGACCACACCTGGTTTCAGAAGCTGTGTTCAATTATGTTTCAATTTAGCAAAGCCTTGGATAGAGTAGTCTTAGTGAGGAGTCATGGGACTAATTATTTTGAGACACGACATAGATGAATTTTCTAGGGTTGACAGTCAAATCCTAAATCATCTATTACATAGAGGTCACAGGGATGAATTATACATTAGACATATTCGTGTAAGTTTTGAATGTTGTGATTATCACAATTCGTCCTATCCAAACGTTAGATACCATTGCTAGATAGTCACTTCGATTAGTATAGAAATTAATTTCTGTGCTATCGGCTTAGGTACGGACCTATGGAGTCACACACATTAGAGGTTTCTACCTAATTTGATGGCTGGTGAAGAGTCCCACTCGATTGAAACTCTATGGTTAAGAGTCCCACTAGACTAGGACTCTTCGATCGAGAGTCCTACTGGGTTGGGACATTGAGTCTCAATGTCTGAGAGTCTGTGGTCAAGAGTCCCGTTGGATTGGGACTCTTCGACCAAGAGTCCCAAAGCTCTGAGACTTTGAGTCCTACATGTCTAGGACTCTATGACTGAGAGTTGGGACTCTACAATGATGATTTCATTTATTTTGAACACTAGGATCAAGAGTCCCACTAGTTTTGGACTCTTCGATCAGGAGTTTCAATTTGATGAGACTTTATTGTCCGAACACCCACCGAATTTGGACTCTAGATTTATAAGAGGTTTTAGTAGTGATTTGATCTCTAATTAACTCAATTTGATTGAGTAGTTATTTTTGGATCATGTCCAATTGAATTGGATTTAGTTGGGTTTGACCCGATTAGGTCACAGTTTGACCTAATCACCGAGGAGGTTCGAACCCTAATTTGATCAGAGGTTGGGTTTGATCAATTTCTAATTTTATTAGATTTCAATTGAGCCTAATTAAGCCTAATTATGTTGGATTTAATTTGATCAAATTGGACCTAACCAATTTTGTTTGGGTTGGTTCAATTGGTTGAAGTTTAAATTCAAAGACTAGTTTGACTAGTCTTCTCTTCCCATGCGCCACATATGCCCCATGCCTCTTTGAATTCAATTTTCTTCTCTTGTAAATTTTTCCATGCTGATTAGAGGTCTCTCACCCAGGTCTCCCACGTTCCAAATGGATTGGGATGGTTGGTTTCATTCAAAAATTCAAAGGGGTTTGAATTTTAATGGCTAACAACCCATGCGCCACCTCACTTTTGTGCACCAACTTTTCTTCACAAGAAAAGGTTCTCATGCTTCATTCTCCATGCACAAAATATTCCATGCCTTTCCTTCTTTTGCTACTTTTTTTTTGATACAAATTAGTTGGAATTTGAATTCAAAACAAGTTTGAATTCAAATTGACAACCAACCCGTTCTAATCCTTTCATGCTTACTCTCCACTATTTTGGTGAAAAATAGAAGGAAAAGAATTTTGGATGTGTGATATAGATCTCAAATAAAAGGAGAGGACTTCCATGATCCTCTGCATGCTTGAGAAAAATAAAAAAAAAATCAAGAGAAAGAAAACAAAGATAGTTGTGTGCAAGATTTTTCTAAGTGCTACCTTGGGTTTTAGAACCTGGGATTCACGAAGAGTTTGTATGTGCTATGAGTGTCGTGAGCCCACAAAATTTTAGAGAGAGCCTCCTCTACCTCTCTATTATGTCTACCAATAATCTGGAGCATCCATGAAGCACGTAGATGAAGATCGAAGTCATTCGATCAAAATAGCTCCTGAAAGACTCCGATGTTGAGCTAGCACTTGTAGGGAGCCAATCAGGACCAAGAACCTCATATGGGTGATCCATGGAGGCCAGACATCTGTGTGGCTACATCATGATTAGCTGACCTCCTCGATAATGATCAGATCATGGTGATCGACTACCCGTGCTAGGTATAGTGTTCAGAACACTTTGATGTAGTAAATAGTTTACTACGCTACTTTATTTTTTAGATCTGATATGTTTGCATTTATATCATGTTTGTATTCTTAGTGTAGTATATATTTTCTAATATGATCAATAATTAATTAATTAGATTAATTAATTTTTTACTATAATTTATCTATTTTTGAAAAAGTTTTTGAAAGTAGCACTGTTTATCCTACACTGGTTCCTTCAAATGGTATCAGAGCAAGGTTCACTAAACATAATAAGCTTGCATATTTTAGATTGATAATTAGATTTGATCTAAATATTAATCTAATATTTTAAATAATTAGATCTAAAAAATTAAAATTTAGATCGCACAGACTATAGGATGTCCTATTGTAGGGTTTACCCCCTGCAGTGAAAAGTTTATCCTGGTATGTTGCTGATCTAAATCGTTAATCATAAAATCTTAGATTTAATCTAATATTTTATGATCTAATTAAATTAGACTTTAATCTAATTTTTTATCATGAATGCATGTTTAGATAAGATCTAAAGTTTGATTTATGATTTACTATTATGTAATATGCATAGCTTCAGATTAAACCCTACAGCTAGTATTGTTTGTGAATTGAGCTGATTCAATTTTAAAGTGAGTCAACTCAATTGTTGAATAATACTAAGTTGTAAAGAATCTTTCAAAATTTAAAAAATATTTTTGAAATGCCAAACCCTAACCCTAATTCCATAAACTTAATTAAAAATTAAGTATAATAATTTAGTATCTAGAATTATGAATTAAGACTCTAAGTCATTAATCACAAAACGTTGGTTTTTGGGTTAGTTGAATTAGGTCCATAAATTGGGTTAAACCTAAGGTTAGTTAAAGAGTGGACAAAATTAGAGTAATTGATCAAATCTAATTAAATGTTAATTTAGATTAGGTCAAGAACTCTATAGACTAAATTACAATAGTTGTAGTTGGTCAAGTTCATGCCTTTAACGAGGACCAAATGGACCTGATTCATGGCTACGCGATCGAACCCAAAATTACTAGGTTGGTCAAATTAAAACTAATGAACTGGATGGTGTCTAAGGTAAGTCTACTAGTTTGACCAATGGTTTTTAATTGGGAGCTACTTACACTGATTTGATCTTTGAAGAGTTAGTGGCATATCTCTTCCACTGATCTCACTTACCTAGCCATCCTGGTGAGTTAGTTTTTGATTGGATCACTTGGTGATTCGGGCTTACCCATGTTAATTAGGTAAATCAGTCTGACTGATTTAGGTTTTCCTAACATCAGCTTAGATTAGATCCTTTTTATCTGACTTGGTGAAGTCAGTGGGAGGATCGAAATTAGGTCACTATATTTTTTTCTTTTTTTAAATATGTTAACTAAATCCTCTAAAATTATTAGGTTCTTAAAAATGAAATAGTTATATAGATAATTAAATCATTGCCTCCCATTAAGTTGAGTGATAATGGGTTCATTAATTTGATAATCACTAGAGGCCCAAAGGCCTAATGCTTATTGATTAATGAAATTATCATTGATAAAATGATGATTTGGTTATGTTTTTCTGATGGTGGTTAGGTTGGTTGACCAAAGTTGGGTCTAATTATTTATTGGTTAGATAAGATCAAATATAGTCATGTTAATAGTTGGACCTAACTGGACGTTTTCAATGGAGGTCAAAGCCTACTGATTAGGTCTCCAGGGCAAAATTCATATTACTAGAAATTATTTAGAGAAATAATTAGTTTTGAACCTACTCATAGGTGCACATGGATTGACCAACCAAAGTTAGGCTCGTGTGTAGTCTACGTGGATTCTAGTACCCACTAAGGAATTAAAGTAATTTCTTGAATTGGAGGTAGAGGCTACCAATTCGTATAAAATAATGGAAGAACCTTTAGACTAAAGTCCAAGTCTTTAGGATAGTTGATTCATATACTAATTAGATTTGGTTTTCCTTATTATGTAGAAATGGCCACTTACCTGTCGCTCCAGAAATTATTAGACAATGATAAATTAATGGGATCGAACTACGATAGCTAGTATCATAAGTTGAAAATCATCCTGGAGCATGAGAAGATTCTTTATGTCATAATGAATCTAGCACCTGAGGAGCCAGCTCCGAATGCTAGAAGAGCAGTTCGAGACACTTATCAAAAGTGGCTCAATGACCACACCACCATTCGTTGTATAATGCTGGTAGCAATGAATGATTAGTTCAACCGTAGGTTTGAAAATACCTAGCCACAGGAGATGCTTCAAATGTTGAACAACTCCTTTGGCATGCCAATGATGTTGAAAGGCACAAAATAAGTTGTGCTATTTTCAATGTTCGGATGAGGGATGGGGCCTCAATCATCGATCATGTATTGTATATGATCAAGATGATTAAGCACCTTACCAAGCTGGGTTTTCTCCTGCACGAGCATCTCGGTAAGGATGCGATGCTTAATTTCTTGTCCAAGTCTTTCCTCCCTTTTCTAATTCATTTTAGAATGACAAAGACTACAATCAACTATCATGGCTTGTTGGAGTTGCTGTAGAACTTTGAGAAGGATCACGAACTCTGAAAGGAGATGGTGAATGTAGTGGGAGAGTCTTCTTTTGATCATTGATCCTTTAAGAAAGGGAAGAAGAATAAGAGAAAATGAACAAGAAGGTGTTGTCATACGCCGAGATGACTGTGCAGGGTTGGACCAAGAAGTGCAAGTCTGACCAGAGTCAGGTGGAGTGCTTCTTCTATAAGAAGTAGGAGCACTGGAAGATGAACTATCCTCTATACATTGCCTCCCTAGATCCGAATAGGTCGACGAGGAAGTAAGTGGTTGCTAAGCAAGATAATTATATGATAACACCTTGTAATTTTTTTTATTTGATTCTACTGCTTGGGTATTAGATACTAGAAGTTCTTATCATATTTATAATTCTATGCAGGACTTGCAGGTCAGTAGAAGATTTGATCAAGATGAAAGGTTCCTGAACGTTGGAGATGGAAGACAAGTTTCAATTCTAGCTTTAGAAATCAAGAATTTTGTAATCAATTCAAATAAAGTTATTATTAATGAATGTCATATTAGATGTGTGCCCTAGAAGCTAGATTGGCTAATACTTGTAATACACCTCTAAGGGTTAATGGTAATGATAATTCATATTTTCAAAAAGTTGAAAATTTAAGACATGAATTTTTATAATTCACTCATAAACTGCTCCAGACCGTAGGATAGTCACGAGGTTGATGATTGATCCAGAAGATTAATGTACGATCGCTTTCTTTGAGTAGATGAGTCTTGAGTCTATGGTGTGGAGACACCAGAGCAAGAGTACAGGTACTCATTAGAGAATGAGGGCACTAAGCATGACCACCTCGAGCATTCATAAGAAAGTCTATCTTCTTATCAATGACTGGCTCGATGTTGCAGTAGTGTGTCTGATTCTTTGACATGAGGTGCATCGGTAATTCATCTTGAGGGTGTTATAGTTTGACTACACCATAACTCGATCTACTAGCCATTCAAAATCTTAAGGTGTATGTTGGCTATAGTATATTCATTGTAGGAATTGGATTGTACCAATAAGGGATCTATCTACCTTAGTAGATGAGGAGTAGCCCTATGATGATCATAAGAATTGAATCCATAATCCCATGGCCATGGCAGAGTGAAGATGATAGAAAGAGTTTCTATAAGGATTCTACATAAGATTCGAATTGAATGATTAATTCATATGATGGATATTGGGTTTGACAAGTTCACCTTAACCCTAATCTTATCGAGGCTCAAGATAGAAGAACCCAATCACACAGGTAGCTATACCGAGAGGTTCACTTTTAATTTTTATGGATTGCCACCATATACTGCTAGGTGTCACTGGTGGATTTTGGGAGCAATTAGAATGATTTTGATGATCGATCATTCTAATTATATGAATCAGAAAAGTTCTGATCCATCGAAAGATGTTTCGATGATATCGATGATGGAGATCATGACATGTCTCATTACCATATAGAACTAAACCTAATTGAATCACACAAACAAGGGTTTGGATCTAGATGTCATCAGCTATGCTAAACTAATTTGATTGATTTGGATTAGATCTAATCAGGTTCAAGGTAATCGTGCTAGCACACGATTGAGCCTGACTTTCTTCTTCTGTAATCTTTCTCATTCATTCACAATCAAGTCAAATTTGATTTAACTTATTCCTATATCTTGCATGGGTTTATTTTTATCTGACTGGAATAAGTTCTGATCAGATTAATTATGAGAATTAAATTCATTTCTAGTGCAATTGGACTAGGGTCAATAGTTGGCTTAATTGAGAGAATTAAGGGTCACATGATAAATGAATTTTAGAAACTTCTCTAGAAATTATTTTGCTTCTTTTTTTGGGTATGTGATAGGGAATGGATTATACTTTGGGTGTGCAAAATTTTGTGATTTTTGGAGGTGCCTAGAGTAGGTTTTGATAAAGTTTGATTTTGATCAAACTCTTGGGGGAAGAGTCCTAGATGCACATGGACCCTTCTTTATCCTTTCATGCCACCACCTTTTAGATAGATTTTTGGTCACAAAACTAGATGGGGTCTGAGGTTTTTCATGGAGATCAAGTCTAGGAGTCCCAATGGTTGAATTAATAATGTTTTTGGTCAAAAAAGGACTTTTTATGGCGCTATGTCTTGTATATGAACTCTTCTTATGAAATTGCCTCAATGTAATTTATTTTTTCCACATCCAAAGGAGCCTTCTCTCAGATATCCACACCCCCTCTACCTCTCTCTCCCTCTTTTCTACATGCCTAAAAAGTTAGGCATAAATCTAAGTTAAAGGTCCAAGGTTTTTGGCACAAGATTCAGCATCTATTTAATGGTATTCGTTAGATGAATAGGCTGCCCTCAGAAGTCATTTTAAAGGCTGTTCAAATCAGATCCAAATCTAATTTTTAGAAGAGAGATTCATGAGAAGAAAACATTCAGATCTTGCCCAAGTAGATATCGGTAGAGGCCAGGCTTGTGCATGGCTCCTTCCAGAACCTCAAGAATCAATAGGATCATCATAGGATAATTAGATTACCAAATCATGTACTTAAAATTAAATCTAATTTAATTTTATTTTTAACTTTTAATATTAGATGTCTATGACTAGATCTAAGAAGTCATAGATCCGATTAAGATTTTAAATTTTTTTTTTGAAATATTTCTTCAAATTCAATCAGGTCTAAAAGATCCTGTGCCGGAAAAATAGATTTTTTCTTCAACTGATATTAAAGCCAGGTTGTAGTTCTTCAGATCTATTTTAGATATAATTTTATTTTTATTTTTTATTAAATATTAAAAATTTTAGATATCACATCAGATATGATTAGATCTAAAATTAAAAAATAAAATTAAATCATTTAGATCTAATCTGTATGAGATGCATGACTGACTAGGAATAGAATAGTTCTATGTGTAGTCTAGTATAATCATGTTGTTAATTTGATTAAATATAATTTTAGATCTATTTAATTTTTATTTTTTTAATATTATAATTATTTTAATCAGATCTAAAAAATAGAAAATAAAATTTTTAATTTTTGATTTATTCATATGTGATATGAAAAGATGCATGTTTAGACTAGTTGTAGAATAGTTCTACAAATTATCTAGAATAGTTTTATTTTGATATGATCAAATTTAAATCTATTTTTTAGATGTTATATATAATATTTTAGATTTTAAAAATATATATATTTAATTTAGTGATGATACATGAGATGTATGCAAAGCATGTATTAGTTAGATCATTAATCATATATGTGATATATGAACTAGATCTAACTAGTTTTGTAGTTTCAATTATATTTCTGATTAAGATATTTTTTTTGGATGTCCGGTCAGAATAAAATAGGATTTAAAGGCCCTCTCCTCCCATTCAATGGGGTGTTCTTATGGTGTGTAGGGACACTGCACATTCGTTCTTAATCAGAAATCAGAACTTATTTTTCTTCAACATTCTAGATTCTGAAATCCTAGGATTTTGATACATATTTTTTTTGTTTATGAATCCAAACTTAATTAAGAATTATGATTATGAAACTAATTAGGTCTAAGATTGAGAATTTTCATATCTAAGACTTTTTCATAAAATTAGGTTTAGGCTTGGGTAGCTCAATTAGGTCTAGCAGTTGATCAAACCAAATCAAGAGTTGGTTAGGTGGGATCAAGAGTGCTTAGAATTGACTTGTTCAATAGTTGTAAGTTTGGGTTAAGGTCAATTCACAGGCACATGTGATTGATCCAATTAAGATCTAATTTGGCTCTGTGGTTCGAGCCTAGATTATAGGCTAATCTGATTAGTTCTGATTCAATAATTTGGTGTCTAAGGTAAGTTTAGCAGATATGATCGATTGATTTTTAATTAGAAGCTACTCAATCTGAATGTGTTCTTGTCGAGTTAATGGCATATCCCTTCCACTGGTCTCACTTACCTGGCCATTTCTGTCAACCTAGTTCTGATTTGAGTTGGCTAACATTTCGAGCTAACACATGCCACTAGGCTTGTTATAATCGTTATGACTAAGTCAAGTCTAAGAGACCTAATTTGAATCTTCCTAAGAAAAGATTAAGTCAATTAATCTTCCATCGTTGTAGATGTGCAGACCCTTCCCAAGGTTGATTGTTCTTGGTTGGTTACAGTGGCTCAGTTGCACTGAGAAAATGCAACCACATCTATTATGCATTGGATGCTATGGGTTGGAAGATGGGTTGGGCTCAATATTCTGAATACAGTAAGGGACCCAATTAGAAATTCAATTCATGCAAATGGTGGATCTCACTTAATTAAGGAGTAGATCAATATTTCGAACATAGTAAGATTCATGAATTAGAGACTAGGATTAGGTGCACCTTGATTAGAGGATCATTGGATAAGAGTTATCCACTAATCAGTTTATCCATCATCAATAACTGTTAGGTGAGATGGTGAGCCAGTCGGTGGGACCGCACCACCCACTAGAAACCAATTGGTTGCAATGATTTTCGCATCTTTACCTAGGGAGTGTAGGGATCCAAAAAAATAGTGAGAGCCTAATTTATTTAAAAATAAAATTTTTAAATAAATTAATTAAGTCTAGTTACAAAATTTAACTAGAAACTTTGACTCTCTATAGGAAAATGTCTGCGTCCAACCCGCTAGCCCATATCCTGGACACCCATAGACTGATCGGACCCAACATCAAGGATTGGCTCTAAAACTTTAAAATTATTTTGGATTCCAAGAAGTTGACTTATGTGCTAGAATAGGATCCTTCCACTTTACTAGCCCATCCATCAGCTGATCAAAGAGCATCTTTAGAAAAGTGGATGGATGATGGTAATAAAGCCAAGTATTACATGTTGGGCTCGATGTCAGATGTGCTCCAGCGCCAATATGAAGATATTAAGACTAGCCATCAAATATTGGCTTACCTATAAGAATTGGTTGGTGAACAAAGTCACACAACCAAATATCATGTCACTAGAAGATTTTTTAAGGCTCAAATGCATGATAGGTAGTCAGTCTAAGATCATTGTGTGATGATGACCATAGACATAGAAGAGCTTGAGAAGCTCCATATCAAGTTGGATAAGAATTTACAGATTGATATAATTCTACAATCCTTAACTGATGCGTATGGGCAGTTCATCATAAACTATCATATGCATAAATTACAGAATACTCTAGCAGAACTTATGAATATGCTGGTTACTGCTAAGCTTTCTATGAACGATTCTAAAAAGTCAGTAATTATTATGAAGTAGACTTCTTTTAAGAGAAAGTCTTTTGAAAAGAAGAAGTCCGCGAAGAAGCAGAAGGTGGATGGTGAAAAGAAGAAGAAGGCAGAGCCGAAGAAGAAGGCTGCTGACAAAAGAAAATATTTTCATTGCAACATAGATGGTCATTGGAAGCAAAACTACCCCTTCTACCCAACCAGCCTGAAGAACAAGAAGGAGGCAGGTCCTTCTAGAGTTATGATCATTATAGAATCTAACCTTATGATTTCTTCTGCATCCAACTTGGTGCTTGACTCTGGTTCTAGTGCTCACTTATGCACTTCTATGTAGGATCTTGAGGATAGCAGGAGACTGAGGGATGGTGAGATAATCTTATGCATCAAAAATGGAGCAAGAGTTACTGTAGTGGCCATGAGAACCTATCCTCTATGATTACTATTAAGATTAGATTTAGTTCTTAGAGACTATTTTTATGTGCCTGCAGCAAGAAGAAATTTGATTTTTGTTTCATATTTAGCACAGAAAGGCTATGTAATTAGTTTTCTTAAGGACCATTATAATATTCTTTATGAAAGAAATAAAATTGCAAGTGGTTATCTTATATATGGTCTCTATCAGTTATATATTGATATTTCTATTTTCAATATCGAGCAAAATGTGAATGTCATAGGATCAAAATGACCTAGAGATAGTCTAAATAATAGGTATTTGTGGCACCTTAGGCTTGGTCATATAGCAAAATATAGGGTTAACAAATTAGAGAAATCTAGGCTATTGAGTTCGTTGACTTTTGAGTCATATCCGATTTATGAATCAAGCCTTCATGGCAAAATGACCAAGCTTTCTTTTGTAGGACATGGAGAAAGGATCACAGACCTACTTGCCCTAGTACATACTGATGTGTGCGGTCCATTTGATGTGTTGGCTAGCGGCAACTATGTCTATTTCATCACCTTTATCAATGATTTATCTCAGTATGGGCATGTGTATTTAATGCGACATAAATTTAAAGCTTTTGAAATGTTCAAAGAATTCAGACATGAAGTAGAAAAATAAATCAGAAAATCCATTAAGGTTCTTCGATCAGATCGAGGAGGTGAATACCTTAGTCAAGAATTTCTAGACTATCTTAAGCAAAATGGCAAAGTCTCTCAATGGATTTCACCTGAAATATCTCAACTCAACAAAATTTCAGAATGGAGAAACTGGACCTTGTTAGATATGGTCCGATCTATGATCAGCTTCATGGACCTCCCTGAGTTTCTTTAGGGATATAGTCTAATGACCGCTATACATTTACTAAATAGGGTTCTCTCTAAAACCATTCCTACCACACCATATGAGATATGGCATGGTAAGAAACCAAGTTTGAGTCATCTCAGAATTTGGGGTTGTCTGGCTCATATCAAGAGACAACATGCGGATAAGTTAGAGTATAGGTCCTTTAGAAATCGATTTATTGGATATCCTAAAGAGTCATTAGGATATTTTTTCTATCTTTCGAAAGATCATAATGTGATTGTGAGTTGACATGCCATCTTCCTCGAAAAATAGTTTATTCAAGATGGTGGCGTCAGAAGGCAAATTAGGCTCGAGGAGAAAGTCTCCCAAGAGTAATGAGCTAAGAACCCTATTCCAATCAGATTGAGCTAGTCCAATCACTATCTCCTCCACCTTATGGATTAGAAAGAATTTCTCATCCTCCTAAAAGGTACTTAGGTACTATTTCAAAGGACGTAGAGAAAATGTTCCTTACAGAAAATGGGGTTCATGGTGATGATCCCAAAACCTATGATGAGGTGATATTAGATATCAACTTCAAGAAATGGTTAGAGGCAATGAAGTTAGAGATTGACTCAATGGACTCGAACCAAGTCTGGACCTTGGTAGATCCACCTGAAGGTATAGTACCTATTAGGTGTAAATGGATTTACAAGAGAAAGATAGATGTAGATGAAAATGTGGAGATATTCAAGGCTAGGTTAGTGGCAAAAGGGTATAGTCAGTACGAAGGCATTGACTATCAGGATACCTTCTCACCAGTAGCCATGCTAAAATCCATCAGCACATTGCCTGCTATTGCAGTCTATTTTAATTATGAAATATGACAGATGGACATGAAAATGATCTTCTTAAATGGATATCTTGAGGAAGATATCTATATGAAATAGTCGCTAAGGTTCACATCCAGTGATGATGATCACAAGGTCTGTAAGATGTAAAGGTCTATCTATGGACTTAAGCAAGCATCTCGGAGCTAGAATACTTATTTCAATGATATGATCAAATCATTTGGATTCATTAGGAATGAGGAGGAGCCGTGTGTATTCAAAAAGATCAGTGGTAGCACTATTTTCTTCCTCATACTATACGTGGATGACATCCTCCTTATTAGGAATGATATTTCCATGTTGACCATAGTTAAAATATGGTTATCAAAAGAGTTCTCTATGAAAAACCTAGGAGAGGCATTCTTTATTTTAGGAATTAAGGTCCATAGGGATAAACCAAATAAGATGCTCCATCTCTCATAGAAGATGTACATAGAGGAGGTAAGAAAGAGGTTTAGCATGAAAAACTCTAAGAGAGGATTGGTGCCCTCTAGACATGGCATTCATCTCTCCAAGAAGATGTGTTCCAACACACCTGAGGAGATTGAACATAGGAGCAAGATCCCTTATGATTTGGCAATAGGGAGCATCATGTGCGCCATGCTATGTACACAACCTGATATCACCCATGTTGTGAGTGTCACGAATAGATATCAGTCGAATTTAGGTGAAGAGCACTGGACTTCTATGAAATGTATCCTTAAGTACTTGAGAAGGACTAAGGATATGTTCTTAGTTTTTGGTATTGGAGAACTCCAAGTCCAGGGTTATACAGACTCAGATTTTATATCTGATATAGATGATCGAAAGTTGAGATCTGATAGTCTATTTGTGTGTAATGATGGTACTGTCAGTTGGAAGAGTTCCAAGCAGACTGTGATAGCAAATTCTATAATGGAAGTAGAGTACATCGTTGCATCGAAAGCTGCAAAAGAGGCATTCTGGTATAAGAAGTTCATCGTAGAGCTTGAAATGATGCCATCAGATGCCGTCCCTCTGTATTAGGACAATAATGGTGCCATAGCCCTAGCTAAGGAGCTAAGTTCTCATTAGAAATCTAAGTACATCGAGCGGTGATTCTACCTCATCCGCAATTATCTCAAGAAGGATTACGTCGAGATCAAGAGAGTCAACTCCACAGATAATGCGATAGATCCACTAGCGAAGCCTTTAGGCCAGTAGAAGATCAAAGCCCAACTTGAGAAGATGTGACTTAGATTTATAGCCAATGGACTTTAGGTCAAGTGGAAGTTTGTTAGATGTGTGTGCTAGAAGCCAGATTGGCTAACACTTGTAATACAACTCTAAGGGTAATTTTATAATTTTGACTATAAATTAATAAAATGATTATTTTCTATCATAGTGTGTATTTTAAGTGTATGTGATACATCCTTTGAGCTAATGATAATGACAATTCATATTTTTAAAAAGTTAAAAATTTAAGATATGAATTTTTGTAATTAACTCATAAACTACTTCCGACCGTAGGATCATCATAAGGATCATGATTGATCTGGAAGGTTAGTGTATGATCGCTTTCTTTGAGTATATGAGTCTTGAGTCTATAGTGTGGAAACACCGGAGTGAGAGTATAGGTACTCATTAGAGAATGAGGGCACTGAGCGTGACCACCTCGAGCATTCATACGGAAGTCTAGCTTCTCGTCGATAACTGGCTCGATGTTGCAGTAGTGTATCTGGTTCTTAGATCTAAGGTGCATCAATAATTTACCTTGAGGGTGTTGTATTTTGACTACACTATAACTTGGTCTCCTAGCTGTTTAGAATCTTGAGGTGTATATTGGCTATAGTATATTCATTGCAGGAATTAGATTGCACCAATAAGGGATCTATCTACCTCGGTAGATGAGGAGTAGCCCTATGATGATCATGAGAATCAAATCCATAAGCCCATGGCCATGGTATAGTAAAGATGATAGAAAGAGTTTCTATAAGGGTTTCATATAGGACTCGAGTCGAATGATTAATTCATATGATAGATATTGGGTTTGATGAGTTCACCTTAACCCTAATCCTATCGGGGCTCAAGATAGAAGAACCCAATCACATAGGTAGCTGCACCGAGAGGTTCACTTTCAGTTCTAATGGGTTGCCACCATATACTGCTAGATGTTACTGGTGGATTTTTGGAGCAATTAGAATGATTTTGATGAGTGATCATTCTAATTGTATGAACCAGAAAAGTTCTTTTCTATTGAAAGATATTTTGATAATGTTGATGATGGAGATTACGATATGTCTTATTACCATAAGATACTAAACCTAACTAGATAACACAAATAGGGGTTTGGGTTTGAATATCATCAATTGAGCTAACATAGTTTGATTCATTTGGATTAGATCCAATCAGGTTCAAGGTAATCGTGCTAGCACACGATTGAGCCTGACTTTCTCCTTCTACAATCTTTCTCATTCATTTCAATCGAGTTGAATTTGATTTGATTCATTTCTATATTTTGAATGGGTTTATTTTCATTTGACTGGAATAAGTCTAGGTTAGATTAATTATGAAAATTAAATTCATTCCTAGTGCAATTGGACTAGGGTCAATAGTTGGCCCAATTGAGAGAAATGAGGGTCACGTGATCAAAGAATTTTAGAAAATTCTCTAAATATTATTTTGCTCTAATTTTTGGATATGTTATAAGGCACGAGTTATGTTGGAGGTGCCTAGACTGGGTTTTGATAGAGTATGATTTGGATCAAACTCTTGAGGGAAGAGTCCTAGACACACATGGACTCTTCCTTATCCTTTCATGTCGCCACCTTTTAGATGGATTTTTGGTGTCAAAACTAGATGAGATCTAAGGTTTTTCATGGAGATCAAGTCTAGAAGTTTCAATAGTAGAATTAATAAGGTTTTTGGTCAAAAAGGGACTCTTTATGGTGCTATATCTTGTATAAGAACTCTTCTCATGAAATTGCCTCAACGTAATTTATTTTTTCCACACCCAAAGGAGCCTTTCCCCTAATATCCACACCCTCCCTATCCTCTCTCTCCCTCTCTTCTACATGCCTAAAAGGTTAGGCACAAATTTGAGTTAAAGATCCAAGATTTTTGGCACAAGATTCAGCATCTATGTGATCGTGTTCATGAGACGAATAGGTTGCCCTCAGAAGTCATTTTGAAGGCTTTTCATATTAGATCCAGATCTGATTTTTGAAGAAGAGATTCATGAGGAGAAGATGTTCAGATTTTGCCTATGTGGATATTGATAGAGGCCAGGCACGTGTGTGGCTCCTTCTAGAACCTCAAGAATCAATAGGATCATTGCAGGATAATTAGATTACCAAATCAGGTACTTTAAATTAAATCTAATTTAATTTTATTTTTAACTTTTAATATCAGATCTCTATGATTAAATTTGAGAAGTCTTACATCTGATTAGGATTTTAGAAAAAAATTAAAATATTTTTTAGATCAAATCAAATCTGAACGATCTTGTGTCAGAAAAATAGGTTTTTCCTTCATGTCATTTTTCTCCAACCTTCTTATTGAATGTCATTTCTATAGGCCTTTTGGCCATTAATGGTTTTGAAATATTAATAAAAAGAAAATTTGTAATGTCATTTCGAATGGTGTTATAATTTTTGTTAGGCAATTAAGTAATAAAATTTATTTACTTTCTATATCTGTTAACAACATTCAATCCTCCGATAAACACCCTAGAATTAGTGATGTGTCTGATGTCTACCTTTGGCACTGTAGGCTAGGTCATATTAATAAGAATAGAATTAATAGGTTAGTTCAAGAAGAAATTCTTAAGGTTAGTGATTGTGAATCACTTTCGATCTGTGAGTCTTCTCTTCTTGATAAGATGATCATATCACCTTTTACTAGAAAAGATGAATAACCCAATGAACTCCTAAGTCTAGTATATTTGGATGTATGTGGACCCATGAGCTCAAGTGCCAGAGGTGTATACTTCTACTTCATCACATTCATAGATGACCTATCGAGGTATGGTACGTCTATTTAATGAAGCATAAGTTTGAGTCATTTAAAATATTCAAACTATTTCAAAATGGGGTAGAAAAATAAATTAGAAAGAGTATTAAAACTCTTCGATCTGATCGAGGGGGTGAGTATCTTTTCAATGAGTTTCTAACATATCTTGGGGAGAATGGGATTCTCTTCCAATGGATCCCTCTTGAAACACCACAACAAAATGGTGTGTTTGAGAGGAGAAATTAGATCTTGTTGGACATGGTTCGATCCATGATGAGGTTTGCTAGTCTGTCAATCTCTCTATGGAGATATGCGCTCCGTCAGCTTGTTACATTCTAAATAGGATTTTGAGTAAATCTGTTAATAAAATATCATATGAGATATGGATAGGACGTAAGCCAGTGCTCTCACATCTTAGGGTTTGGGGGTGTCTGACTTATGTCAAATGTTTAATGATAGATAAGCTTGGACCTAGGTCTAATAAGTGTAGTTTTATAGGTTATCCAAAAAAAAATCAAAGGGTACTACTTCTACCTTGCTGATGAGCAAAAAGTGTTTGTCAGCCTAAAGGTAGTCTTTTTATAAAAGAAATTCCTTAGTGAAGGAACCAATGCCTCTAAAGTCATACTTGTTGAAGTATGGCAGGTGAAAGAATAGACATAAGTTGTTGAACTTGAGCTGGATCTGATTAGATCAGACCCAGAATCTATTATAAATGCACCCCTGAGGCGATCTGGTAGAGTACCATATCAACTGGATAGATACTATGGTTTGTTGGTTCAGGATGGGGATCCTACCGAACTCGATGAGAACGATCAGGACTGGATCACGGATATGGATGCAATGTAGAGATCTGACTCTGAGACATGGCTTGAGGCCATGAAATCCATAAAGGTCAATGATGTATGGACATTGGTTGACCCATCCGAAGGGGTGAAATTCATAGGATGTAAGTGGGTCTTCAAAAGAAAAAGGGGCGTAGATGAAAAGATAGAGACCTATAAAGTCTATCTGGTTGCCAAGGGATATCGTCAATGTTATGGTATTGACTATAATGAGACATTTTCTCCTATGGCAATGCTCAAATCCATGCGGATTATGCTTGCCATCGTTGTCCATCTGGATTATGAAATCTGATAAATAGATGTAAAAATGGCCTTCCTAAATAGAGAGTTGGATGAAGAGATGTATATGATATAGCCTAAAAGATTTACATCTATAGATGAGTCTAAGGTGTGTAGGCTTCAATGGTCCATTTATGAACTGAAGCAGGCATCTCAGATCTAGAACATATGATTTGTGGCTTCATTAAGAATGAAGAGGAGCCCTGCATATACAAGTAGGCTAATGGTCCAACAATAGTATTCCTAGTGTTGTATGTGGATGACATTCTCATAATCAGGAATGATATCCCTACATTAGAAGGAATAAAGATTTGGCTATCATCACAATTCTCCATGAATGATCTGGGAGAAGCTTCCTACATTCTAAGGATAAAGATCTATAGAGATAGATCTAAAAGGTTGCTTAGATTGTCCCAGTCTACATACCTTGATACTGTGCCGAAACGATTCAACATGAAGAATTTCAAGAAAGGCTATCTACCGATAGGCCATGGAATTTCTCTCTTAAAGAGAGATTGTCCGACAACACCTCTAGAAAGAGAGCGTATGAGTAGAATACCATATACTTCGATAGTGGGTTATATAATGTATGGCATGACATGTATGCAATTAGATGTGGCATACTCACTAGGGATAATGAGTAGATATCAATCTGATCTAGGAAAGAACCATGGAAGGTTGTTAAAACCATCCTAAAGTATTTGAAAAATACTAAGGATTAGTGGCTTGTATATGGTGAATCAGACTTAAAACTTATAAGGTTCATAGACTCTAGTTTTTAGTTTGATCATGATGATAGCAAGAGTGTGTCAGGATATATATTCACCCTTAATGGTGGGACTGTCTGCTGAAAAAATTTTAAGCAGTACACTATGGCCGATTCATTTTGCAAGGTGGAGTATGTCGCTGCATTAGATGCTACCAAAGAAGTGGTGTGGCTAGGAAAATTAATTACCAAGCTTGAAGTAGCATCCTCCCTTGATGGTCCAGTTTAGCTCTATTATGACAACTCTGGAGCTATTACCTAGGCAAAGAAACCTATGGCACACCAGTGGACGAAGCATATTCTGTGCCGCTTCCATCTTGTTCTAAAAATTATGGATCGAGGTGATGTCAACCTTTAGAAGATCGATGGAAAGAAGAACCTAGCCGATCTATTCACTAAAGTTGTTACTGTGAAGGAGTTCAATGACTTAGTCAAAGATAGGTATTAAATACTGCACCGATTGGCTTCAGTGCAAGAGAAAGATTATTTAGAATATATCCTAAAGCCAATCGTCAGCCTATTGATGCTTATGCTACTTATTGTACTTGTATATAAATTATTAATTAATAAAAATTATTTTGATATTTTTCATCATAAATTTTGTTGCCTTCTAATGAATTTTTCTGTTGTGATAAAGTCCTTAAGACTATCCAGATTCAATAAAGGAGGATTTATCGTTTAGTCCTTAAATTTTTCATGATCAAAAGATACATTGTTACTTCAAACGACAATGTTTATCATGTATAGGTCATTGTGTGCCTTACAGGTTTGTTTCCCTTATAACCAAGAACTTTGAGATATTGGTATGGCATGCAAGTAAGATGTATGGGTACATCTGCACTAAACAGGACCAACTCCAAAGCTTTTCTGCTATCAAGATTTACTCTGATGGAATATGGGTATAACTATTCCTCCGACCTGAGATCACCATAGTAACTTCCAAGCAACTCATTATGTTTTGATGCTGGACTACCTGAATTTCTAATTTTGTAATGGAAGGTTGCTGGACGATCAAGTACATAAGGAGTTAGTGAGTGTACCAAGATGGAATTGACTACTCCTGATTTCAGGAGCTGTGTTCAATTGTGTTTCAATTTAGCAAAGCCTTGGCCAGGGTAGTCTTCTTGAGGAGTCATGGGACTAATTATTTTGAGACACGACATAGATGAATTTTCTAGGGTTGACAGTCAAACCCTGAATCATCTATTACATAGAGGTCATAGGGATGAATTATACAGTAACCATATTTACATAGGTTATGAATGTTGCGATTACGAATATTCGAATGTCCAGACATCGGGTACCATTGCTAAATGATCACTTTAATTAGTATAGAAATTGATTTCTATGCTATTGACTTAAGTTCACACCTGTAGAGTGACATACACTAAAGGTTCCTACCTGATCTGATGGTTGGTGAAGAGTTCCACTCGATTGGGATTCTATGGTCAAGAGTCCCACTACACTGGGACTCTTCGATCAGGAGTCCTACTAGGTTGGGACGCTGAGTCTCAATGTTTGAGAGTTTGTGGTAAAGAGTCCCACTAGATTGAGAATCATCGACCAAGAGTCCCACAACTCTGGGACTCTGAGTCCTACATGTCTAGAATTCTGTGATTGAAAGTTGGAACTCTATAATTATGAGTTCCATTTGTTTCGAACATCGAGATCAAGAGTCCCACTAGTTTGGAACTCTTCAATCAAGAGTTTCATTTTGATGGGACTTTGTTGTTCGAGCACCCACCGAATTTGGACTCTAAATTTATGAGAAATTTTATTAGTGATTTGATCACTAATTAACTCAATTTGATTGAGTAATTATTTTTGGATCAAGTCTAATTGAATTGGGTTCAATTGGGTTTGACCCGATTAGGTCACACTTTGACCTAATCGTCGAGGAGGTTCGAACCCTGATTTGATCAGAGGTTGGGCTTGATCAACTCTTGATTTTATTGAGATATAATTAATTATAATTAACCCTAATTATGTTGGGTTTAATTTGATCTAATTGAACCTAACCAATTTTGATTGGGTTGGTTAAATTGGTTGAAGTTTAAATTCAAAGACTAGTTTGACTAGTCTTCTCTTCCCATGCGCCGCATATGCCCCACAGCTCTATGAATTCAATTTTCTTCTCTCATAAAGTTTTCCACACCAATTAGAGGTCTCTCTCCCAGGTCTCCCACGTTCCAAATGGATTGGGATGGTTTGTTTCATTCAAAAATTCAAAGGGGTTTGAATATTAAAGGCTAACCACCCATGCGCCACCTCACTTTTGTGTGCCCACTTTTCCTCACAAGAAAAGGTTCTCGTTCTTCATTCTCCATGCACAAAATATTCCACACCTTCCCTTCTTTCACCAATTTTTTGTTTGAAACAAATTGGTTGGTATTTGAATTCAAATTGACAACCAACCCATTCTAATCATCTCACACATACTCTCCATTGTTTTGGTGAAAAATAAAAGGAAGAAAATTTTGGACATGCGATATAGATCTGAAATAAAAGGAGAGGACTTTAGTGAGCCTCTGCATGTATGAGAAAAATTAAAAAAAAAAATGAGAGAAAGAAAAATAAAGATAGTTGGGTGCAAGATTTTTCTGAGTGCTACATTGGGTTTTAGAACCTGAGATTCGTGAAGAGTTTGTATGTGCTACGAGTGTCGTGAGCCCACCATATTTTAGAGAGAGCTACCTCTACCTCTCTATTGCATCTACCAACAATCTGAATTATTTATGAAGCACATAGATGAAGATCGAAGTCATTCGATCGAAATAGCTCCTAAAAGACTTCGATATCGAGCTAGCACTCGCATGGAGCCGATTAGGATCAGGAGCCTCATGTGGATGATCCATGGAGACCAGACATCTATGTGGCTGCATCATGACCAGTTGACCTCCTCAACGATGATCAGATCATGGTGATTGACTACCCGTGCAAGGTATAGTATTCAAAATACTTTGATGTAGTAAATAGTTTACTGCACTATTTTATTTTTTAGATCTGATATGTACGCATTTATGTCATGTTTAGATTCTTAGTATAAGGTCTATTTTTTGATATGATCAGCAATTAATTAATTAAATTAATTAATTTTTTGCTGCAATTTAGCTATTTTCGAAAAAGTTGTCGAAAGTAGCACTATTTACCCTACATTGGTTCCTTCACTTTTGACCAAGAATAGTTAGCAATTTTTAATAATTTTTTTTTTATAATATCATTTTGAATGGTGTTACTGCTTGTGTTGGATAATTAAATAATGGTATTTATTTACTATCATAACTTGTTAACATGATCCAATCCTCCGGTAAATATCCTAGATTAGATGATATGTCAAAAGTCTATCTTTGGCACTATAGGCTAGGTCATATCAACAAAAATAGAATAAACAGATTAGCTTAAGAAGAAATTCTTGAAGTAGATGATTGTGAATCACTTTCGACCTGTGAGTCCTATCTTCTTGGTAAAATGATAAGTCATCTTTTATTGGAAAGGGTGAGCGAGCCAGTGAACTCTTAGGTCTAGTACATACCGATGTATGTGGATCCATGAGCTCAAGTGCTAGAGATGGATATTTCTACATCATAACCTTCATGGACAACCTATTGAGGTATGGGTATGTCTATTTAACAAAGCATAAGTCGGAGTCATTTGAGGCATGGGTATGCCTATGTTTAAACTATTCCATAAGAGGTAGAAAAGCAAAGTGAAAAGAGTATTAAAACTCTTCGATCTGACCAAGGGGATGAGTACCTTTCTAGTGAATTTTTGACATATCTAGGGGAGAATGAGATTCTCTTTCAATGAACTCCTTCTGAAATACCATAGTATAATGGTGTGTCAAAAAGGAGAAATCAGACCTTATTGGATATGGTTCAATCCATGATGGAGTTTGCTGGTCTATCGATCTTCTTATGGAGATATGTGCTCGAGTCAGCTCGTTATATTCTGAATAGGGTTTTGAGTAAGTCTATTTCGAAAATGCCATATGAGATGTGGATAGGGCATAAACCAGTACTCTCGCTCGCACCTTAGGGTTTGGTGGTGTCTAGCTTATATCAAACATTTAGTAACGGACAAGCTTGGACCTTGGTCTGATAAGTATAGTTTTGTAGGATACCCAAAGGAGATCAAAGGATATTTCTTCTATCTTACTGATGAACAGAAAGTGTTTGTCAGCATTAAGGCTATCTTTTTAGAAAAGGAGTTCCTTGTTGAAGAAATTAACGCCTCTAAGGTCGAACTTGAGAAAGTTTGGTAGGTGAAAAAATTGATACAAGTAGCTGAACTTGAACCAAATTTGATTAAATCAAATCTAGTGCTTGATGAATCTACACCCTTAAGGCAGTTTGGTACAGTACCACATCAGCGGAATAGATACTATGGTTTCTTGATCCGAAAAGATGATCCTATCAAACACGATGAGAATGATGAGGATCTGATCACCTACATGGATGCAATGCAGAGATCCAACTCTGAGAAATGACCTGAGGTCATGAAATCTGAAATGGAGTCTATGAAGGTCAATGATATATGGACATTGATTTAGCCACTTAAAGGGGTAAAACCCATATGGTGTAAGTGGGTCTTTAAGAGGAAAAGAAGTGCAAATGGAAAGGTGGAGACCTATAAGGCCCATCTGGTTGCCAAGGAGTATCATCAATGTTAGGTATAGACTATGATGAGATATTTTCTACTATGGCAATGCTCAAATTTATTCAGATCATGCTTGCAATAGCTGCTCATCTGGACTACGAGATCTGGTAGATGGATATGAAGACAGCTTTCCTGAATGGAGAGCTAGATGAAGAGGTATATATGGTACAATCTGAAGAGTTCACATCCATAGATGAGTCTAGGATGTGCAAGCTTCAAAGGTCTATTTATGGACTGAAGTAGGCATCTCAGAGTTGGAACATATATTTTGATAGGATGATCAAGATGTATGGCTTCATTAAGAATGAAGAAGAGCCCTGCATATACAAGTGGGCTAGTGGTCTAGCGGTAGTGTTCCTGGTATTGCATATGGATGACATTCTCTTAATTGAAAATGATGTCCCTGCATTATATGGAATAAAGATCTGACTGTCATTATAGTTCTCCATGAAGGATCTAGAAGAAGTTTCCTACATCTTAGGGATGAAGATCTATAGAGATAGATCTAAAAGGTTGCTCAAGTTATCCTAATGCACGTACATTGATACTGTGCTGAAGAGATTCAGCATGGAGAATTCCAAGAAGGGCTATCTATTGATAGGCCATGAAATTTCTCACTCGAAGAGGAATTGTCCGACAACACCTCAAGAGAGAGAGCTTATGAATAGAATTCCATATGCTTTAATAGTGAGTTCTATTATATATGCCATGATATGTACGAGACCAGATGTGGTATACTCACTAGAGGTAGTGAGTAGATACCAATTAGATCCAAGAGAGAACTACTAGAAGGTTATTAAAACCATCCTGAAGTATTTAAGAAATCCCAAGGATCAGTGGCTTGTTTATGGTGAGTTGGACTTGAAACTTATGGGGTTTACGGACTCTAATTTTTAATCTAACTATGATGACAGCAAAAGTGTGTCAGGATATGTATTTATCCTTAATGATGGAGCTGTCTACTAGAAAAATTTTAAGCAGCAAATCATGGTCGACTCAGTTTGCGAGGTAGAGGATGTCACTAGTTCAGATGCTACCAAAGAAGCGGTGTAGCTGAAGAAGTTCATCACTGAGCTTATAGTAGCACCCTCCCTTGATGGTTTAGTTTTGCTCTACTATGATATTTCTGGAGCCATTGCTTAGGCGAAGGAACCAAAGGCACACCAATAGATGAATCATATTCTACACTGCTACCACCTTATCCGAGAGATCATGGATCAAGGTGATGTCGACCTTTAGAAGATCGACGAGAAGGAGAACCTGGCCGATCCATCCACTAAAGCCATTGCAGTGAAGAAGTTTGATGACTTCAAGTCAAAAATGGATATTAGATACTATACCGATTGGCTTTAGGCCAAAGAAAGATTGTTGGGAATAGTGTTCCAAAGCTAATTATCAACCTATTGATGGTTGAGCTATCTATAGTAATTATACATGAATTATTAATAAATAAAATTTATATTATTATTTTCATCATAAATTTTTCTATCTTCTAATGAACTCTTGTGTTGTGGTGAACTCCTTAGGACTATTTAGAATCGATAAAAGAGGATTTATCATTTAGTCCTTAAATCTGTTCACGATCAAATGATACATTGTTACTAAGGATGATAATATTTATCGAGTGTAGATTGTTGTATGCCATATGAATTAGTTGTCCTCTTAACCAAAGAGTGTGGAGACACTAGTAGGGCATGCAGGTGAGATATAGGATACATCCACATCAAACGTGACCAATTTTGGAGCTTTTCTACTATCAAGATTTGCTCCAATGGAATATGGGTATAAATGTCCCTCCAACTTGAGATCACCATGGTGACTTTCAAGCAACTCACTATACTTTGGTGGCGAGCTACCTAAATTTTTAATTTAGTGACAGCAGATTTTTGGGCACAGTCAAGTACTTGAGGCATCGATGTGTGAGTGAAGATGGGATTGACCACTCCGGTTCGAGAGCTATGTTCAATTATGTTTCAATTTAGCAAATCCTTGGCTAGGGTAGTCCAAGTGAGGGGTCACAAGACTAATTACTTTGAGATATGATTTGGTTGTACTTTTTAGGATTGATAGTTTAACTCAGAGTAATCCTCATACAAAGAGATCAATGAGATGAATTATATGGTAACCATATTCACGTAAATTCTAAATATTGCAATTGTGACTACTTGACTTATCCGAATGTCGGATACCATTGCTAGATGATCACTTCAATTAGTACAAAAAGTGGTTGTTATGCTATTGGCTTAGCTTTAAACTTGTGGGGTCACACGCACTAGAGGTTCCTAGCTAATTTGATGGCTGGTGAAGAGACCCACTCGATTGGGACTCTATGGTCAAGAGTCCCATTGGACTGAAAATCTTTGACCGAGAATCCTACTGGGCTAGGACTTTGAGTCCTACTTTTCTAGAACTCTATGGTCAAGAGTCCCACTAGACTGGGATACTTTGACCAAGAGTCCTATTGGGTTGGGACTCTAAGTCCTAGTTGTCTGGGACTCTATGGTCAAGAGTCCCATTAGATTAGGACACTTTGACCAAGAGTCATCCTACTATGAGACTCTAAGTCCTACTTATCTAGGACTCTATGACTGAGAGTCCTACTCGTCTGTGATTCTATGATATGAGCTCCACTCATTTTGGATACCGAGATCAAGAGTTCCACTAGTTTGGAACTCTTTGATCAAGAGTTCCATTTTGATGGGACTCTATTGTCCTGACACCCACTGAGTTTGAACTCTATATTTATGAGAGAATTAATTAATGATTTGATTACTAATTAAATTAATTTGATTGAGTAAATATTTTTGGATCAAGTTTAATTGAATTGGATTCAATTCGGTTTGACCCGATTAGGTTATGAGATGACCTAATCGCCGAAAAGATTTGATCCTTGATTTGATCAAGGGTTGGGATTAATTAACTTTTAATTTAATTAGAATTTAACTAAGCCTAATTAAGCCTAAATAATTTGAGTTTAATCTAGTCTAATTGATTCTAACCAATTTGGATTGGATTGATCTAATTGGATGAGATAATTTGAGACTAGTCTGACTAGTCTTCTCATGCGCCACATAACCCTTATCTTTGCACCATCTTTTCTCCACGAGGAAAGGATTCTCTTGAATTGTTTTTCATGCAAAAGAAGGCTTGTACTTCCCTTCTCACAACCCATAAGGATGGGTTTTATTTGGTTGCAATTTGAATTCAAATAGGATTTAAATTCAAATGGCTAATCTCTATCCTATCTTACTCCCACATGCCACTTTGTTTTTTGCACCCTTATTAATTTTCTAGAATTTTTGGATGCATGAACACTAGATAAGAAACCCCCTTCCATGCATAAGCCCTTCCCCTTTTCATGAGACAAATCTAGAAAAGAAATCTTAGGGAAGAAAATCAAAGAGAAAGTAAGGCACAAAGGTTTGAGTGAAATAGCTGCCCTAGATTTTTGATCTATGGTTTGGGGTGCACTTTCATGAGATCTGAGCATTAGATCTTCACAAAATTTTTTGGAGTGCCTCCTCTAGCTCTGCTACTGATTCAGAGCATTCAAAAAATTGGAGGGAGATTGAATGAGTTCGATCAGATTCAGCCATCAAGATCATTCTACATCGAGCTAGCACTAATGAGGAGCTGATTGGGATCAGGACCTCATGTGGACCATCCATGGAGGCCAGATGCATGTGTTGCTATGTCACAATGATCAGATGTTCCTGGTGACCAGATCGGTGGTGACTTGATTGTGGAGATCATCTACCTGTGTATGATAATGTGTTCTGAACACGTAGCATTATAAAAGTATTTTACTACTCATAGCCTTTTATTTTCAGATTTCATTGCATGCATGTATATCATATTAGATCCTGATAATATAGGATTTGTAGATCAAATCTATAGCTCTTTATAAATTAATTATATTAATTTATATTTTTACTATGATTAATTTTTGAAAATTTTTTGAAAGTAGAGCTAGAAACCCTACTTGCATCCCAGCACTAATATGAGTCAAATAGGATCTTGATGGAGTCTTGGAATATTTTCGAACCTTCAAATCATGATCGCTGCCCTCCATGGCCGTTGGATCCTACGATCCATGCACGATTCTCATGGACCCCTTGGATTAATCATAATCCGAGTCCAATCAAAAAATCTCATCCTATTCTGTTCACTTTCGTCAAGCTGGCTTTATCAAAGGTCGAGCTAGCTCGACTCTACATCATCTGATCACGTACTTTCTATCTACCTGAGGGACTGGTTTGACTATGGTACGAGCCAGCTCAATCTCAACCCAAGCTAGCTTGACCCATATCCGAGCCAGCCCAACTATTATGCTGATAATGATTTTTCTCTACCGTGGGTCAAATTCGAATTGTCAAATCCTAACAATCTTTATCTCGACTCGACATTCGGCCTCCACCTATCTTTTAGAGCTTCTGGATCCTTTCGACCCTATGCCCTAAGATAATCGCCTGCTGTATCATGGATGGGCATGTTGGAACAATCGAAACTACTTTGATACCAATTATTATGCCTATGGCTGCTTAGAACCACAGTCATAGATCCGATCTCTTGTATGAACTTGAGTGTTAATCCAAAAATATAAAGAAGATCAAAAGTTGATGATGGCACCTAGGGCTTGGCATTGAAACCAGAGAGAAAAGGGAGCTAGGTAGAAAAGCTATATATTGATTCCACTCTTTTGTAAAGATTATAATACGTAGGTTTATATATCCTAGGATTTCCACTACACCACATGAATCCTAATAAACCCAAACTCCAGCCAAAAAACTTTCCTAGTCTATCCCAATACATGAGTTAACCACCTTAAGATCTTATTGGACCAGGCCTTAAGACCCCAAATAGGAAACCCCATCCAGTTTTGTTCACCACCGTCGAGCCAGCTCTATCAAGAGCTAAGCTCGCTCGACTGCATCTCATCCAAACTCTTATCTTCTGTTTGCCCGAGATAGCTAGCTCCACTACACCCCAAGTGGGCTCGATCTCTGCCCGAGCCAACTTGACTATGTATCCAAACTAGCCCACCTATGTGTCAGCCCTTTGTCTTGATTGATTCTTCTTTAGGCTTTTGTCCTTTGCTCCACCTTGTGTCCTAGGTTTTTGGAGCACCTATCAAGCCTATTCAAAATCCTAACACCTAAACCTCGAGCCTGTGCAGAGCTACCACCACCTTCACCTTAGGACAACTCCTGTCCTAGCCCTAGGACTCACACCTATCCTAGTCTCCCCGGAGCCAACACCATGGCTCCTCCCATGGCCCTCTAAGGCTTGGGAGCACCACACCAAATCCTATAATCTCTATCTTGGTGCGCCCAAGCCTTGGCACACCTAGCAATGTTCTCCTACACGATTCCACTATCGTTACATGCCCTGATAGCTACTGGTACACATCTTAAAATTGCCATCTTTCTTCAGCTACTGAGCTTTCTTTGAGGCCTTTGGGATGACCACCTCCATCATTGAAGATCTTGGCTTGTACCTATGCACCACCCTTGGAGTTGTAGGCATCTTTCTGCTTGACAGCCACATCATTTATCCTGGACTTTCATGGAGAATCTATGGCAATCCTATACCGACACCCGTTGCATAACCTAACATGATCTCCTTAGAACTTTGCCTGTTCTTTCGCATGTGCTGCTCTACCTAGAACTATATATCTCCGATGTTGGTGCTAGGATATTGGTCCTCCTACACTCCTCCGCTCTAAACACATATCAAAATTCTCTTCACTTATGAAGCCACCTCTGTCTGGTGCTCCATCTGAAAATGAAGTCTCTCTGATGCCACAGAAGTTAACTCTATAACCAAGTCCCTCGAGGCCAACTACCTAGTGCTATACTGCTGAACACAGTCACTGCACCTCGAACACAATCGCTACTCTTTCGGATCCTCCACACTCTGTGGATCCCTATGAAACTATCTCAAAAATACTGCACCCTGCAGGCTCCTCCAAAACTACCATGAGCTTATCCGACTCTTCATTTTTAGTGACTAAAATAATGGAATATGACTTTTCTCCTCTCTTGCACTTTTTCCAAAGTGGATATTCTCGCTTAAAGTGCCCTGCTTCACCATACTTGAAGCATTTTTTGGATCCCTTGCTACCCGTTTGCTGACCCTTCTTCTTCCCTTGCTAGGGCCTCTTTGACACCACAAGACCCTCCTAGAAGACCTTCCTCTTTATCATTCATTCTTGCTGTTCGTTGGACTGTAGCATTGATATGATCTTCTCGTATGCCGGTATCTTCTTACCGTACAACAATGTCGTTACTAATGGATTGAAGCTCTCAAATAGCGAACATAGCAGCAATAAACTCTTGTCCTCCTCTTCAAGCTCCACCCCAATGTTGGACAAGTCCATGCTCATCTGGTCGAATTGCTGAATACATCCCATAATATCCTCATCCTCTTGCATCCGAAGGCTATATAGTTTCTTCTTCAGCACCAACTTGTTGCACATGTTCTTTTTTAAGTACAATTGATGTAACCTCAACCATAAACCCTTGGATGTCTTCTTCTCCAACACGCCATATAGCACCTCATCTGCCAAACAAGCTCTAATCATAGCACATGCCCATTTCTCCATGGACTTCCACTACTTGTCTATCATCTCCTCCAGTCTATCCTCCAAGGCCGAATCTAGCTTTATCTTAATTAGTAGATCCTCCATCCTAACCTTTCATATTGTAAAACTATCCTTTTCATCAAACTTCTCAAATCCTACCTTCAACCCACTCTTCTCCATGATCAAACTAAATCAAAATACCCAACAGGTAGATCTAAAAATTATCTTGACTAGGAATGGTGGATGGTAGCCCTTAGATCACTTTCTTCCTCATGAAGCCTAGAGAAAATCTTAGATCTAAACCTCATTGCCGATCTCTGCTAAAACTTGATCTTCTTCCTCCTTCATGCTCAATCAGGCTTTGATACCAAGTGTTGAAATAATCAGTACTACTTTGATACTAATTATTATGCCTATGGCTGCTCAGAACCATAATTGAAGATCCAATCTCTTGCGCAAACCTAGATGTTAATCTAGAAATATGAAGAAGTACAAAAGTTGATGATGGCACCTAGAGCTTGGCATTGGAATTAGAGAGAAAAGAAAGAAGAGAGTTAGGAAGAGAAACTGTATATTGATAACACTCTTTTGTAAAGATTACAATACCTTGATTTATATACCCTAGAATTTCTGCTATACCACATTGACCCTAATAAATCAAAACTCCAACTAAAAAACTTTCCTAGGCTAACCCAATATATGAATTAACCATCTTAAGATCTTATTGGATCAGGTCTTAAGACCCCAAATAGAAAACCCCATTCAGTTATGTTCACCACCATCAAGTCGGCTTTATGCAGAAGTTGAGCTGGCTTTATTGTGTCTTGCTCAAACTATTATCTTCTATCTGCTTGAGATAGCCAGCTCGACTATATCCCGAGTTGGCTCGATCTCAGTTCGAGTCGGCTCGACTGCATATTCAAGCCAACCTGTCGGTGTGTCAGCCTCTTGTCTTGATTGATTCTTCTTCTAACTTTGGTCCTTTGCTCCACCTTATGTATCAGGTTTTTAGAGCACCTACTAAGCCCCCTCAAGGTCCTCACACCTGAACCTCAAGTCTGTGCAGGGCTACATGCCATCTTCACCATAGAACAACTCTTATCCTAGCCCTAGGACTTACACCAATCCTAGTCTCTCCGAAGTCAACACCATGGCTCCTCTCGTGGCCCCCAAGACTTGGGACTTAATCCCATCTCCATCAATGATTATGATCCTCCTAACCTAAGACCAACACGGGATAGCCTCTTGTGGCAATAAAAACTTCACCTTGCGATATTGCATGTCATCCACCCAAGTCTCCCATCTCGTGTCCGATCCATCTGCACCTGAAGCTCCATTTCGCACTAGGCTCCCTACCATGAGATAATGTCCTCCATACTTTTTTTTTCTAATCACAATGCTACTGCTGTGCATGACTTCAGAATTCCTCTATCAACTTTCCACCTAAAGCCAATTGAATTTGATCTGCTTAGTGAGATTAGATTCTTCTTAAAGCTAGGTATGTATCAGACCTCATCCAACTTCTTCACTATTCCATCATTGAGCTTTATGCTGACTATCCCGCTACCCTTGATCTCATATCTCGATCTGTCTGGTAGGAATATAGTGCCCTCATTAGTCTTCAGGGAGTCAAACATCTTCTCACTACAACATACATAATGGGAACAAGTAGAATCTATAATCCACTAGGAGAAAGAAGTAGATATCTCATCAATAACTAGAAGGACATCATTACTACCTTCTATATTGCTACTTCCTATCACCATAATAGTCCTCATCCAATCCTTGAGTTGTGGATAATCCTTGACTCAATACCCTAACTCATCAAACCAGTAGCATCTGATCTTGCTATGATTCCTCATCTTGGATCTGGATCATCCTCCTTGTGATCCTTTGCCACTTGCTCCTCTAGAAACCACCAAAGCTAAGCTGCTGCCATCTGAGCTTGAAGCTGGGTTCTACCTCCTAGAAACCTCATTCTAGAAAATCACCAAAGTCATCTCTTCCATCTTGATGGTGCTCTTGCCTATAAGAACAATAGTCACCAATGATTTAAAAGAGGGTGGAAGCGAAGATAGCAAGATCAATGCCCTGATCTTTTTCTTAACATTTTTATCAATGTTGAGGAGGTCGATGAGGATCTTCCAAAAGTTGAACAGATACTCTTGCATGCTCTAACCTTCATTCATTTGCAGCTAGTAGAACTACCTCAAAAGGAATAGCATATTGGTGAGAGACTTTGCCAAGTACAACTCCTCGAGCTTTGACCATAGTACTATCAAGGAAGACTCACCAAGTATAAGGATCACGACATCATTCACTAGATATAAGCAGATCGTGCTCATCACTTGCATTTGGATGTGCTTCTAATCCTTCACCTTCTTGGTGGCTGGCATCTCCTCGTACAAAAGAGCATCAATCAAACCTTGTTGGATAAGGCATCCTTTATCCTTGCTTGACATAAGAAAAAATTATCCTTTCCATCAAATCTATTGGTCTCCATCTTGATTACGATTGTCTTTTTTATATTCTTCAATCTTTTACACCACTACTGCAATCTGCACTTTGGTATTGCTTGGCACTGATATCAATTATTGTGATATCAACTTACTCTGATATCACTTATTCAGTATCTAGTATTGGATTATTATAGCATGAAAGAAGAAAAAAATAAAATAAGAACAATCAAGTACATGGAGCAACCTAAAGGCTCACCTTTATGGGGCATGCAAAGCTTTGCTATGAAAGAGAAAAATAAGTATAAGAGGAGGACACCCACTCTCAACTTACTGTACATAAATCTCTCTCAACTAAAAGCTACCCTCACAAAAATTCTCTCAGAATCCCCACGGGGATCCTCAGAAGCCATAAGATGCTCTGCCCTCGTGGCCTCCATACGGGATGCTATGCACATGTTGCTTCTCTCATGTGGGCTGTAAGTACTCAATGCTCTACCAAGCTCCTCTTGGTGACTGCCAGAGCCTCTCTACGTGCTTCTACTTGCCACACACATCACACCATGCTCCACAGCACCTCAAGACTTTAATTAGGATGAGAATACTTTTCTCAATAATTCATAAGCATCCTAATAGGACTCTGATGTGCTCTTATCGTGAGAGCGATCAAAGATAAAAGTTAATCGACTACTACTACGTAGAACAGGATGAATCGGGTCGAGTCCTCAGGGATCTAAGGTAGTTGTTTAAAAAAAAATTAATAGAAGGCTTGGTAGCTTTTAAGAGTTGGAGAACTAATCTGATTGATAAAATAATATTTAAAAAAAAAATTAATGAGTCCAATATAGAAGAGAAGCCTCAGGAGGTTGAATCCTTTTGTAAAATAGATGTCATATCCATATTCTACTGCAGCATTGCTATTTGTGATTTCAGTTAGTATAGCTTATCTTCTTTTTGAGCATGGATTGTATCCTCAGATCATAGTTAATCCCTTAGAGCATAAGTGTTGATCCCTTAAGTGATTTTGATGATGATCAAATATTAAAGCAAGTGATTACTAAAATATTTTATTTTAAGTATTCTAATATCAAAAGAAAGAAAGCTCTTTGACCAAAACAAGGAAGACATAAAGTAAAAATCAAATAAAATTTAAATCCCCTAAAATTATCTTGGAGCAATCTTCGAGACCTCTCAGATTTTTTTCGAGAGCTCTCGAGTAGATTGGCATGCAGCAAACGTAGTTTTTTTTGGCTCAGTTTCAAGAAGTCTCGAGTGAATCTTGAGACATCTTGATATCAGATGATAGAAACCTAATTTCTGTGCTTTGAGAGCGATAGGTCTTGCAAGATTTTCGAGAGATCTTGTGGTTCCAGCAAGACATCTCATTTAGAACCGAGACATCTCGATCTCAAGCGAGCTATTTTTTCTAGGAAAGGTGATTTTTCATGCGACTGAAGATGAGAGCTCTCCTGATCAATCCGAAAGGCCTCGTAACCTAGAGAGACATCTCGAGACAAATCGAGAAGTCTCAAGACATGATGGTAGCTTTTTGATGGAGCATTCCAGATCAGATTTTTTCCATTCCAACAACTAGTTGCTGCTCTCTAATGGTCAGATTTTGCTTTTTCTGAACTCCAATCATCACCAGAAAAATGAAAAAGCTGGAGATATAAAAGAAAGAAAGATTATTTTTCAAAAAAAATGAAAACTAAGAGAAAAAAAAGTATGCTCTATTCTTGAACAAAAATCCATTCTCCAATCAATCTATTCTCTCATGCTTTGAAGAATCCTCAAGTGCATTAACTCCACACATTCAAAGAGGCTTTCAATAAACTGCAAGGATAACTTTTCTGCTCATTCAAAAGGACATTTTGAGTTATAAAATTTCTTTTCCTATTTTCATGTACTTGGTTTCAGTAGCGGCTGAAACTTGGGTTTTGGGGCATTTTCTCCCCTTTGTTTATTCAGATTGATTCGTTTGATTCTTGTTAGGGTTGTGGTTGATGAACCTAAGGAATAATCAACTGAGTTTTGGATTGTGAGCTCGAAAAAACTATCTAACTATAATCTTGTGGGATTATAGTAAAATTTTCAAGAGTGTGCTTCGGGAGTGGATGTAAGTGCTGGAAGAGCACCGAACCACTATAAAATTCTCTTGTTTGTGTGTGTACTCTTAATTATGTCTTCTATTTGCTCTTACACTTAATTCACTTAGGTCTTAATCATTTAGCACTACACATATCTATTTTAATTTTTTAAGACCTAATTCACCCCGCCCATCTTTTGGGTTGTCTATCTAGGCAACAAGTGGTATTAGAGCCTTGGTTCTCTACTAATTGTTGATCTCACCAACTAGAGATAAAGATCATGTCAATCCAACTAGGAGGTTCACTTGCCCAAGGGTAATCCATAAATAAGCCACCTCTTTTCAATGGGTCCAACTATATCTATTGGAAAGCTTGCATGCGCATTTTCATTCAAGCTCTTGGTTATGACATATGGAGTGTCATTGTCCATGGCCCACACACACCTATAATCATTATCAATGGTACATCCTCTCCTAAGCCAAAGAAGGATTGGGATGAAATGGATAAGAAACTTGTCCAATTAAATACCAAGGCAATGAATGTACTCTATTGTGCCCTTGATGCAAACCAGTTTAATCGAATCTCCACTTGCAATTCTATAAAAAAAAAATTAGGATAGATTTGAGGACACATATGAAGGAACAAATCAAGTAAAATAAAAAAAAAAGGGAGAAAATTATTTTAAATAGTTCTAAAATCAAGTTAAAGACACATATGAAGGATAGATTTGAGGACACATATGAAGGAACAAATCAAGTAAATTTATTTATAGTTCTAAAAAATTATAAATAATTTTAAATAGTCAAAGAGGAGTTTATGATAAGGCTGGACAAGGATATAATCCCAAAGATAAAATCAAGTTTCTAAAAAATTTCTTCACTACACCCATCACTAATAGCACTTCTCATACCATTTGCTTTAAATGTAAAAAGGTAGGACACAAGGCTTTTGAATGCAATACTAGAAGAGTTAATAAAAAGCATGTTAAAAGCATTTGGGTTCCAAAAGGAACCATATCTACTAACCCTAAAGGATCCAAGAAGACTTGGGTACCTAAAACTATCACTTGATTGTTTGTGCAGGAATGCCTTACAGCCTAAGGATCAAAATGAGATTGGTATTTAGATAGCGGCTGCTCAAGGCATATGTCGGATGACAAGCAATAATTCGTTATCCTAGAAAGAAAGAATGGGGGAGTAGTCACTTTCGGCAATAGTGGCAAAGGTAAAATAATTGGCTATGATAAAATTTAGATTACTCCTTCGACCTTTATAGATAATGTATTATTAGTTGATAATTTAAAAAATAACTTGCTTATTATTAGTCAACTATGTGATAGAGGTTTTAAAGTCTCATTTGAATCTTCTTTGTGCAAAGTATCTAGTTTCTTGGATGAAAGTTTAAAATTCATTAGATTTAGGCATGGGAACATCTACATGGTGAATCTTGATTAAATTGCCATGAAGAGTGGCCAATGCCTAGTTGCAATGAATGCTAATATAAAATAAACTAGTTGGCTTTGGCACCAAAGATTAGGTCATGCTAGCATGCATACTCTTTATAAATTGCATAATAAAGACTTAGTTAAGAGGCTACCAAAACTAAATTTCTAAATTGATCATGTTTGTGATGCTTGCCAATTCGGAAAACAAACTAGGAGGAGTTTCAAATCCAAAAATATAGTTTCAACTTTTAGGCCTCTTGAATTGATTCATATGGATTTGTTTGGACCTACTAGGACCACAAGCCTAGGAGGAAAGAAGTATGGTCTAGTAATTGTTGATGATTATTCTTGTTTCACTTGGGTTCTATTTTTAGCTCACAAAGATGAAGCATTTTCATTATTTTCAAAGTTTTATAAGAAAATAACAAATGAAAAGAACTCTACTATGGTATGTATCCATAGTGATCATGGCACAAAATTTGAAAACAAATACTTTGAAGAATTTTGCAATGAATATGGCATAGAACATAATTTTTCAGCACCTAGAATCCCTCAACAAAATGGAGTTGTTGAAGGAAAGAATAGAATCTTAGTTGATATAAGTCGTACCATGTTGTGTGAAGGAAATCTACCCAAATACTTTTGAGCTGAAGCCATTAACACAGCATGTTACATCCTAAATAGAGTTTCTATTCACCCGATTTTATAGAAAACCCCCTATGAGCTTTGGAAAGGAAAAAGACCTAATATTAATTACTTTCATATTTTTTGTTGCAAATGTTCTATTCATAACAATGGTAAAGATAATCTAGGCAAATTTGATGCTATGGCAGATGAAGGTATATTCCTTGGATATTCTATATCTAGCAAAGCATATAGAGCCTTCAATAAATAATCTTTAGTTGTTGAAGAATCAATACATGTTATTTTTGATGAAGCTAACAATCATTCTTCGAGAAAAGAAGATATTTTTGATGATGATATAGGCATTCTCAAAGATGGAATGAAGGAGCTAAACTTAAGGGACAACATCATTCATGATAAAGATAACGCTACAACAATCATTGAACAAGATAAGGATGTTGAGATTGAAGCATCTAATGATAATAGAGATCTACCCAAGAAGTGGAGGTATGCATATAATCACCCAAAGGAATTGATTTTAGATGATCCTTCATAAGGGATAAGAACTAGATCCTCTTTTAAGGATACATTTGATTATCTCACATTTTTTTCTCAAATAGAACCTAAAAATATAGAAGAAGCTGAACAAGACTCTAATTGGATGCTAGCCATGCATGATGAACTAAACCAATTTGAAAGAAACAATGTATGGACTCTTGTAAACAGACCCATAAATCATCCTATAATTGGTACAAAATGGGTATTTAGGAATAAATTAGATGAACATGATAATATTATAAAAAATAAAGCTAGATTAGTTGCTAAAGGATATAATCAAGAAGAAGAAATTGACTTTGATGAAACATATGCACCTGTAGCAAGATTAGAGGCTATAAGATTGTTACTTACTTATGCCTGTTATATGAATTTTAAATTATTTCAAATGGATGTGAAAAGTGCCTTTTTAAATGGTTATATTGTCAAAGAGGTATTTATAGAACAACCATCTGGATTTAAAAATCACTCACTTCTCAATCATGTATATAAGTTAAATAAAGCACTCTATGGACTTAAACAAGCACCTAGAGTTTAATATGAGAGATTGAGCAAATTCTTATTATAAAATAATTTTATCAGAGGAAGTGTAGACACCACACTATTTTTGAAAAAAAAATTAATGACCTCCTTGTAGTTCAAATATATGTGGATGACATCATATTCAGAGCTACTGATGAAATTCTTTGTCAAGAGTTTGCTAAGTTGATGCAGAGTGAATTTGAAATGAGCATGATGGGGGAGCTGAATTTCTTTCTTGAAGTACAAGTCAAACAATCAAAGGAAGGTATTTTCATTGGCCAAATAAAGTACATGAAGTAGATGCTCCAAAAGTTTGGCATGGAAAATGGAAAGAAAATCGGCACACCCATGAGCCCTTCTTGCAAACTTGACAAAGATGAGAATGGTAAGAATGTAAATGAAAAGCTCTACAGAGATATGATAGGATCCTTTACTTAACTGCAAGTAGGCCTGATACATTATTTAGTGTGTGCATGTGTGCTAGATTTCAATCGAACCTTAGAGAGTCATACTTATTAGCTATTAAAAAAACTTTTAGATATTTGATCTATACACACAACTTAGGCCTTTGATACTCAAAATAATCTTCAATTGAATTGATTGGGTACACTGATGCAGATACTATGGAGGATGTAAAATTGATTGAAAGAGTACCAGTGGTACTGGTCAATTTCTAGGGTTGAACTTGATCTCTTGGTATAGTAAAAAGCAAAACTCTGTAGCACCATCAACGATCGAGGCCGAATATATTGCTGTGGAAAGTTGCTGTGCTCAAATACTTTGGTTCAAACAATAACTCGAAGACTTTGGAAATAAGCAAAACAAGATACCTATTAAATACGATAATACTAGTGCCATAAATCTGACAAAAAATCCTATTTAAGATTCAAGAACCAAACACTTTGAAATTAGACATCATTTTATTAGAGATCATGTTCAAAATAATAACATTGTGCTTGAATTTATTTCAACTGAAAATCAATTAGCTAACATTTTTACAAAACCTCTAAGTGAAGATAGATTCTCTAAAATTCTGGATGAACTTGATGTATGTGATCCTCTGTAAAAATATTTAATCTTAAATTTTTTGGATTGTTTTTTGGTCTCTCTCTATCATCCTAAACACTCCTAATTCAATCTTTTTCATGCACTTGTCTTTTTATAATTCTCTCATTGTTGTGATTTTGACGCTGACAAAAATTGGAAGAAATATTAAGGAGAAATATGCAAATGCATAAATAAATCTAACATACAAAATATAAACGCATAACCATTCAACTCAAAAATACAAATTCATAAAAAGGGACTTTTAGAAAATAAAATTATTGAAATGAACAAATACAAAATGAAAAGAATGTTATTCAAATCCTATTCATTTCATGAGAGCATACACTAAGGGGGAGCTTTAGCACAAAAATTTTGCATTCATTAGTTCTTGATATACATTGCTTATATTTCTTTTATGGCTTGCTTAATGTTTTGTCATCATTAGAAAGGGGGAGATTACTGACCCCCTAAGTGATTTTGATAATGACCAAATATTTATATTTTATTTTAAGTATTCCAATATCCGAAGAAAGAGAGCTCTTTAAATAAAACAAGAGAGACATAAAGTGGAAATTAAATGAAATTCAAATCTCCTAAAATTGCCTTGGAGTAGTCTTCGAGACGTCTCGAATTTTTTTTGAGAGCTCTCAAGTGGATTGGCATGCAGCAAATATAGTTCTGGCTTAATTTTGAGAAGTCTCAAGTGAATCTTGAGAGGTCTCGATTTTAGATGATAGAAATCCAATTTTTGTGCTCTAAGAGCGAGAGGTCTCGTAGGATTTCTGATAGGTCTTGCGGTTCCAGCGAGACGTCTCATTCAGAATCGAGACATCTCAGTCTCAAGAGAGCCATTTTTTTTAGAAAGATGATTTTTGATGTGACTGAAGATGAGAGCTCTCCTAATCAATCTGAGAGGCCTCATAACCTGGCGAGACATCTCAAGATAAATTGAGAGGTCTTGAGACACGATGACAGCTTTTTGATGGGGCATTCCAGGTCAGATTTTTTTCATTCCAATGGCTAGTTGCTACTCTCCAATGGTCAGATTTTGCTTTTTTTGAACTCCAATAATCACCAAAAAAAAGAAAATACTGGAGATATAAAAGGAAGAAAGATTATTTTTTTAAAAAAAAATAAGAGAAAGAAAAGCATGCTCTATTCTTGAATGAATACCCAATGTCCAAACAATCTGTTCTCTCATGCTTTGAAGAATCCTCAAGTGCGTTAACTCCACACATTCAAAGAGGCTTTCAACGAACTGCAAGGACAACTTTTCTGCTCATTCAAATAGGCATTTCAGATTGTAAAATTTTTTTTCCTCTTTTCATGTACTTGGTTTCAGTAGGGGCTGATACTTGGGTTTTAGAGCTTTTTCTCTCATTTGTTTATTCAGATTGATTCATCTGATTCTTGGAAGGATTGTGGTTGGTGAACCTAGATAAAAACCAACTAGATTTTTGGATAGTGAGCCCAGAAAAATTATCCAACTGTAATCTTATGAGATTATAGTGAAATTCTCAAGAGTGTGCTTGAGGAGTGGACGAAGGTGTTGGGAGAGCAGCAAACCACTATAAAATCCTTTTGTTTGTGTGTGTGCTCTTAATTGTGTCTTCTATTTGCTCTTGCACTTGATTCACATAGGTTTTAATCATTTAGCACTATACATATCTATTTTAATTTTTGAAAACCCAATTCACACTCCCCCCCACCCATCTTGGGTTGTCTATCTGGGCAACAATAAGCTATTTAACTAAATCTCATAAGTAAAAGAGAGGATCTAATCTTTTTTATACAATCTATCTCTTGTCTAAGCATGCACTGTATCCTCAAATCATAATGCATCTCTTAGAGCATAGATTATTCAAAATCTAGATCTTTATAAATAAAAAAAAAAATAAAATAGTGCATTTTTAATTTTTAAATAAATAAAAAATTTTATTGATAAAAAAAAGAGATACATAAAATAGATCAACATCAAACCATCTATTTACAAGATTCATCTTCCCTCCTGAGATGATGGAGCCTAGCCATGCATAGAAGGGATGTCGTCCGCCATTGCCATCTTCTTGCTTCTAACCCGGGGGAAGAAAAGAGGAAGAAGAGCGTTTTGTGGAGGAAGAAGAAGAAAGAAAGGAAAGTGAAGACTTAGTTGGAGAGAGAGAGGAGGTGTGAAGGCTAGGGCTAGATGGAGATGGATAGAAGGAATGCTTTTGGTTGAAGCCTTAGGGGCATTTTATAGATGCTAGCAGGTAGAAGGATTTATTGGTTAAGCAATATGGGACTAAAGATATGATAGAAATGGATAGATGAGATGAAGTATGCATGAGAAATCTTTGATTTGCTATGGACTTTTAATTGCGACGTGAAAAATATGGTAAGAAGGAATTAGCATGTAATTTATTTCTCTCTTTGGCATATCCTCCTTTCTTTCCACTCTGTGATCAAAGCTAAATCAGTTTGGGATGGAACATGTAGGATCTTTGGATTAGGCTCCAAGTTGGGTTAGAGCTTCATAGATACGTGCCTCAATTTTTAGTTCTTTGATCAATTATTTTTGATCCAAATCCTTAAAGCAACTATCTCTCTTTTTGGCCCTTGGATTTCAATGAATTGCTTCCTAGCCATTGATCGTGACTTAACCCATTGAGTTGTTTGCTCTTAGCCCATTAGATATCTGATTTTTGCTTGGTTGAGCCAATTTGAGTCTGGATTAGCTTGAATGAGCTCAATCTCCTAATTACCTGCAAAAGAGATTAAGAAGCATCAAATTCAACTAATAAATATACATTACAACAACATTTAGTGCTTTTTATTACAATATATCAAGTACTTATCACACCCCCTAACTTGAACTTTACTCATCCTCGAGTAAAAGAAAGATTAGTGTCATATACTGGTGTGCTAAGTCATGAGCATCTTTAGGTAATTATAGAGAAATTGGTGTAAAGAAAAAAGCTTAGTAAAATATGTCCTTGGAAAATTAAGGCTGTCCGGTAGAATAGCTAATTGAAGAATATTGAATTTTCTTTCTAAACCTTTTCTTGGTCTACTCCTATCTTTATCCTTGATTTTCCTTAATCTAAGATAGGTTTATGGTCCATACTTTTGCTTGCTCTTCTTTCATTCTTTTCCTCTTCTTCTTCTTCTTCTTCTTTTGAATGTGTACAGTTTGTGAAATGCCCTAGCCCTGTTGGCATTCCATTCAACCCATGTAACGAGTTTTAGGCCAATGACTTGCAAACCAATTGGTTTTAGGGTATTAGGTATAGAACACCTCTCAGGCTTACTAACTCGAGTCTACTAGATTATGGATTAAAGCAGCTATACAGCAGAGCTTTTTCATATTGTCCACTTTTTGATGTGAACATCATTGCTTACTTAGGTAATGGGGCCCATTTACTCAGTGGAAGACCAATGTTTAGAATTTACTCTTTTTTTTCTTCTTATTATTTTTTTTGAATGTGTTATAGGCATCAGGATATTTCATTTATACCTATAAAAGATAGGCTTCCCTCTGGACATTAATACCAGAGTGATTAGAAGGGTCTAGAAATCAATTCTTATTCTATACTTAACCATCTATTGGGTTTTCTTAATGTGCAGCCCCTTGACACCTCACAATTTATCTAAACTGTGCATCAATTGCTATAAAGATACCTAATTCTTCTCAATTTTAAAGCACAGCAGGTCTATGGACACTCTTATCTTTCCAAGTTCTAAGTTTTTATCCCCCACCACCAACATGATCGATATTGTCTCCAATGGAGTGGAAAGGGCAAGAGTGTAATAAAAAGAAAGTAAATAGGAGTTGAAGAAAAGAATACACTTGGTGATAATGTGCTCCATGTTGAGTGTGATCTGGTGTGATGTTGGCTTGAAAATCCGAAGCCTGAAGGTGGGTATCTCTATTTATTTAATAGAAAGAAAAAAAATAATTTAAAAAAATTGAGTTGCCTCCCAATAGGCTCTAAGTTTAATGTCTTCAACCAGATGTCTTAACCTTACTGAGGTTCATACAATATCATAGCCTCCTGTATTTCTTAAGTGGCCAGGTCTAAGAATAGTTTTATTTTTTGACTATTTACTTTAAAGGTGGTGCCATTATTTGGGTTTTCAATTTCAACGACTCCATGTGAAAAAATTTTCTTGACTGTGTATGGCCCAATCCATTTCGATCTTAATTTTCCTTGAAATAGGTGAAGTCAAATTATTTAAGAGAACTTTTTGTCCAAGTTTAAAGATTTTCTAATAATTGCTTGGTCATGGAATGCCTTAATTTTTTTCTTATATATTTTAGCATTCTCGTAGGCTTCATTTCTAATTTCCTCAAGTTTATTTATCTATAATTTTCTTTGTTCTCCAACTACATCCAAATCCATGTTCAACTTCTTGATTGCCCACATTGCCCTATGTTCTAGTTCTACAAGCAAGTGACATGCCTTGCCAAACACAATCCGAAATGATGACATACCTAAATTTGTCATGTAAGCTGTGTGGTGTACCCAAAGTGCATCCACTAGCTTCAGTGACTAGTCCTATCTATTTGTGCTCACTATCTTTTCTAGGATCTATATGATTTGTCGATTTGAGACCTCAACTTGCCCACTGGTTTGGGGATGATAAGGTGTGGTCAATTTATGGATAATATGGTACTTCATCATCAATGATGCAAAGACTCGATTGCAGAAGTGTGTTTCGTGGTCACTGATGATAGCTCTTGGAATACCAAAATGGGAGAGGATATGTTCTTTAAGAAATTTGACAATTGTCTTGCTGTCATTGGATCGACGTGGCACTACCTCTACTGACTTGGACACGTAATCCATGCCTACTAGAATATACCCATTCCCAAGAGATTTTGGAAATGATCCCATTAAATCGATTCTCCAGACATCAAAAATTTCTACAATCAAAATTGGACTCATTGGCATCATATCTCTCTTTGTGATCCAGCCTACTGGTTGGCACCTAACACAACTCTTGCAATAGTAATAGGCATCATTAAATAGGTTAGGCCAATAAAATCCACTTTAGAGCACCTTGGTGGCTGTCTTTTTGGCTCCAAAATGACCACCACATGCTTGGTCATGATAGAACAATAGAATACTTCTAACCTCATGGTCCAGGATACATCTTTTAATGATTTGGTTAGGACATTATTTGAATAAGTAAAGATCATCCCAAATAAAGTACTTCACTTGGAAAGAAAATTTATTTGTCCTGAGTGGTCCAGTGCATGGGGATCTCATCGATGGCTAAGTAATTGACTATATCAGCATACCATGGTTCGACCGTCATGGACATAAGTTGCTCGTCAAGAAAAAATTTTCTAATTGGTGGTTCATTGGAGGGTGCATTTATTAATCAAGATAGGTGATCAGCTACTAAATTCTCTGTTCCTTTTCTATCCTTGATTTCTAAGTCAAAATTTTGGAGCAGTAAAATTCATCAGATTAAGCATGCCTTGGCATCCTTCTTTGCTAAGAGGTGTCTAAAAGTTGAGTGATCGGTGTACACAATGGTATGCGACCCAACCAAATAGGCTCTAAATTTCTCAAATGCAAAGACGATGGCCAGGAACTTCTTTTCAGTTGTTGAATAATTATGCTACACATCATTGAGGGTTCTACTGGAATAATATATGATTCACGACTGCTTATTGATTCTGTTTCCTAGAATAGCTTTGATAGAGTGGTCAGACGCATCACACATGAGTTTAAAGGGCTGAGTCCAGTCAGGTGGGTGTACAATTAGGGTTGAAGTTAGTTTTTTTTTCAAATGCTCGAAGGATTCAAGACATTCAGGAGTAAACTCGAACCTGACTTCCTTCACTAAGAGATTTGTCAGCGGATGGATTATCTGGCTAAAATTCTTGATGAACCTCCTATAGAAACCAGTATATCCTAAAAATGAATGAACTTCCTTGACTAATTTAGATGGTGGAAGGTTTGCAATTAGATCTATCTTGGCTTTATCCACTTTAGTGCCTTTCTTTGAGATCACATGGCCCAGAACTATCCCTTGTTTGACCATAAATTGGCATTTTTTCCAATTCAGCACTAAGTATTTTTCTTTACATCTTTTTAATACTAGTCTTAAATGATGTAAGCATTCAGAAAAAGTGGAGCCAAAAATTAAAAAATTATCCATAAAAATTTCAAGGAACTACTCAATCATGTCCGAAAAGATACTAATCATGCACCTTTGAAAAGCAGATGGAGCATTACACAAACCAAAGGGCATGCTTCTATAGGCGAAAGTTCCAAATGGGCATGTGAATGTGGTCTTCTCTTGGTCCTCTGGTGCTATGAGAATTTGATTGTAGCTGGAATATCTATCTAGAAAGCAATAGAACTCATGTCTGGCTAACCTTTGTAACATCTGATCGATGAATGGCAGGAGAAAATGGTCCTTTGTTGGCCGCATTTATTTTTCTACAATCAATATAGACTATCCATCCAGTTTGAACTCTTGTCGGCATAAGTTCATTTATTTCATTTTGGACCACCATGACCCTAGATGTTTTAGGGACCACTTGGATTGGGCTAACCCATGAGCTATCTAAGATTGGATAGAAAATTCCATTGTCTAATAGATTGAGAATTTCTTTCTTTACTACCTCCTTCATAACTGGGTTTAGCCTTCTTTGGGGGTCTCTAGTTGGCTTGGCATCCTCCCCGAGGTGAATTCGATGTTGAACAATTGAAGGGCTAATCCCCTTAATGTCAGCCATGGTCCAACCTAATGCTTCTTGATTTTCTTTAAGGACAGTCAATAATTCTTCTTCTTGCATGGAGTCTAGGTCTATTGAAATGATTACTGTCAGGGATTTTGATAGACCTAGGTAGGCATATTTGAGGTGCTTGGAGAGTGATTTTAGCTCTAACTTTGGTGCTTCCTCAATCGATGGTTTGGACAGTGGTTCGACCATTAATTCAAGTGGTTCTACTGGTGCCTCCCATCTTGATTCCATCCTATGCTTGCTGATTGTAGTGACTTCATTGACCTCTTCAAATTCTTGGTCCATCAAAAGTTCAAAGTCAAACTCTTCATCGCTGAGGTCAATCGGTTCATAAGCATTATCTTGAATCTAGTTCAGATCGTCGGATCATTTGTTTCAGTCAGATGGAAGATGTTCAAATCTATTAACATGTTGCCAAAAGAAAATTTCATTAATCTATTTTGATAGTTGATTTGAGCATTAGTTGTGGCTAGAAATGGTCTGCCTTGAATGATTCAGATTTGACACTTCGGATTTGATATAGGTTCAATTTCTAAAATTACAAAATCAACTAGATAGATGAAGTCACTAATTTTGATTAGCACATCCTCAACTATTCCCCTTGAAATTTTTAAGGATCAGTCAGCTAGTTGTAGGGTCATCCCCATTGGCTCGAGTTCTCCTAACCCTAATTGCTCATACACAGAATATTGCAATATGTTAACACTCGCCCCTAAATCTAATAGAGCCTTATTGATTAAGGTGTCTCCCATAATGAATGAGATGATGGGAGACCCTGGGTCTTTGTACATTACTGGTATGTGGTTTGACAAGTATGAACTCACACTAGCTACTAGAAAGGCTCTCTTAGGTACATTGGTGGTCTTTTCCTTGGTACATAGACCCTTAAGGAATTTAGCATAAGTAAGGACTTGTTGGATCATGTCTAGTAAGGGAATGTTCATCTTAACTTGCTTGAAGACCTCCAAGATCTTATGTAATTGGGCTGAGTTTTGGTTAGGCCTAAGTCTGTTAGGAAAGGGTGCTGCAAGCTTAGTAGTTGGTCCATCAACTCCTGGTAAGGGCTCTGCTATCAAATTTGGTGCTGCCTCCAATTCTGATGCCTTGGATTTTTCAAGTTGGCCTTGGTTAGATAGTGGTTCAGATAGTCGATCTTCTATCTCTTCTTCTATTTTGGGTGTGTCCATATGGTTATCTATTTACTTTTAGGATCTTAATGTGTGAATGACATTCAATTGATTGATCTAGGATCCTTATTGGGGTAGTTGGTTGTTCTGGTTCCTAGGGTTAGCCTCGGATTGACTTGGTAATCTATCCTTTTCTCTTTCACTAACTATGGTGGCTAACTGACCTAGTTGCATTTCTAAATGGGTAATTGTCTAGGTATTTACATTTAATAATTGGCCCATGATTTGCATAAAATTGTTTAGTATAGATGTGGTTTCGGAAGTTGATTTAAGCAAGACTTCCAACCTCTTTTCCAAAGTATTCAACCTTTTCTCTTGACCAAATCCTGGTGGGTTAGCTGGTGCTTGGTTGGTCCTTAGATAAGGCTGGTTCGGGACATGACTACTTGAATTAGAAACTTGTGACCATGAAAAATTTGGATGGTTTCTCCATCCCGGGTTATATGTTGGTGCATAAGGATCGTTTATAGATCTTTGATAGGCTGCATTTACTTATGCAAGCCCATCTTTGATAGGGTTTCCTAGTAAAGGACATTCTTCCAAGATGTGGTCTGGTGCACCGCATCCATTGCACATGGATGTGGATATTTGGTTTGCTTGGGGGTGTCCTTGAAGTTTTAAGGCTTCAATCCTATGGGTTAAGGTAGCAATTCTAGCCTCCATAGTTAGGGAAGTTTGGACTTGGTGCATCCCACTTCTTGTTGGTGTGGGTTTTTCAATTTCTCTAGTCGACTCCCATTGCAGACTCTTTTCTGCAAGATCTTTCAAAAATTGCTAGGCCTCGTCGGGTTTCTTATACATAAATTGACCCCGGCACATTGATTCCAACATTATTTTGGAATTTGGGTCTAGACCTTCATAGACAATTTGGCACAACCTCCAAATCTTTATACCATGATGTGGACATTGACTTAGGAGATTTTCAAATCGGTCTAGGCACTTCCAGAAAGACCTCCCTCTAGTTGGTAGAACTACTTAATCTCGTTTCTAAACTTGGCTATCTTGTAATGTGGAAAAAATATTCTTAAGAACATCTTTACAAAACCATTCCATGTCATGATTGACTGGTTGGGTAGGCTGTATAACCATTTCTTTGCATTGTCCTTAAGTACAAAATTAATCAGCCAAAGTTTTAAGGCATCTTGTGACATTTGGTGTATTCTCATTGTCTCATAAACCTCCTCAAATTCTCTAATGAAAATGTAGGCATCCTCAATTTTGGTGAATTTGGGAAGCATGTTAATTATTTGATGTTTAATTTCAAAATTACCAACCATAATCTCGGGGAGTCTTATACATGATGGTTGGGCAAAGCCCACAGGATAGCATAGGTCTTTAAGAAATTTGGTTTTTTGGTTGGGTTCACCCATGATGGTCTTGACAATTCCTTGACTTGAAATCGGGTTTGATTCAATTCCCACAAGCCGACCAGATTTTTTTTCCAAGTTACAATTTTATAAAATTTTATTTATTTATTTCATAGAAGAAGAGAGAAGAGGAATGAGAGAGAGATAAGAAAAGAGTTTTAGAGATGGATCCTAAGAAGTCCTAAATCTAGAGATGAAAGGGAAGAGTAAAAAAAAATAGTTAATATTTGGATGTTAATTACAATCAAGTTAGACAAGCAAGAACTCTCTACCCTAGAGTTAACCTAAATCTAGATGGCTCCTAACTTTCAATACCGACTTTGAGCACTCCAAGTCCAAGATTGACTAACTAACTTGGCCAGGTAAGTGTAAGATGTGGGAGGTTTTCTTCTTGTTGCTTTTCTTAGACACCAATGAAGAGAAAATGCTGATTTCCCAGACCAGGTTCGTTCAGATCTGATCGAATCAAGAGATATATTTCAAAAAAATTTTTCTTTGATCCAAATTAGATCTAAGATATTTTAGATCTAATATTTATTATTTTAATAATTAAAATAAATTTAGATAAATTAAATTAAATTTAATTTATCTTGAAGTAGGGTAATCCTATTACCGTTGATGATCATATAAGCAGTGGAAGGTTTTGGATCTAGCCATGCAAGTGCCTGACCTCTACCGATATCCACTCTGGTTGGATCTGGAGATCCTTTTTTTCTCTATCACATCTCCAAAAATTAGATCTGAATCTGATCTGGAGGATCTTCAAAACACCTTTCGAAGATCTGTAGTTGTCCTTTGCAACAGCACAACCTTCTAGCTTTCTATCGCCTTTCACTCATCTGGATTGCACCAACTTGGATCCCAAACTCTTTTGGGTGTGGAGAGGAGAGGGTGAAAATGAACTTGGCATGGAGGAGGAGAGGAGAGGTAGCCTTGGGGCTTGGAAATTTTTAATTCTTCTTGAGTTGGACGTAGGGACTTATTTATAGACTATGCATGATCCAACTCCTCTTCTTCCCAACTAATCACAACCCTTTGCGAAATCAGATCTAAATCTGATTGGTGGGAATAGAGTCCCTTGGATTCCTCCTTAGTTGGTGCCTAAGACCAGTCAAACTTGGTTCTTAGAAGAAGTCTAATCGGAATCCAAAAAGGAGATGGAGTCCCTGTCCAACAAGGACTCCTGGGCGCCTCTAGCTTGGGCACACACCAAGGGTGGCGTGCGCCCTCCTCCTTGCTAGGTTCTGGCAGGAGGACAAGCCCCCACCAGCCCTCCAATAGGTGTGTGACATGTGGACAGAAGTCAAAGTGTCAATGGTCAATATTTGACCAATCAAAGGTCAACTTTTAACCAAAGTCAAAGGACGAAAAATGGCAGGTGACCAAAAATGGCAGATATTGTCTTACAAAATAAGACAATCCTTTTCTGACCTAGATAGGCTCTAGTCAGACCATGTGAAGGCCTCTGATCGAGCACAAACTCCTTTGGCTCAGTCAGGACAACTATTTATGATAGTAAAAGAAGAATGTTAGGTTCAATCGAGTGCTAGCACGATTTTCTTGAACCTAATTGAATCTCATTCAGATCAATTGAATTGGATCAGTTCAATTGATGATCACCAAATTCAAACCCTTGTTTGTGTGACCTAGTTAGGTTCAGTTCTATATGGTAATGGGATATGTCACGATCTCTATCATCGACATCAACGAAACTCCTTTCGATGGATCAGAACCCTTTCATTCAAATATCTAGAATGATCGATCATCTAAATCATTCTAATTGCTCCCCAAATCCTCCAATGACACCTAACAGTATATGGTGGCAACCCATCAAAGCTAAATGCGAACCTCTTGGTGTAGCTACCTATGTGATTAAGTTCTTCTATCTTGAGCTCCGACCAGATTAGGGTTTAGGTAAACTCGTCAAACCCTAGTCTCTATCATATGATGTAATCATTCGATTCAAGTCCGATGTGAAAACCTAAATAGAAACTCTTTCTATTATTTCACTCTGCCATGGCCTTGGACTTCTGGACTTGATTCTCATGATCATCATAGGACTGCTCCTCTACCACCAAGGTAGATAGATTCCATCTTGATGCAATTCAGTTCCTACAATGAACATGCTATAGCCAACATACATCTCAAGGTTCCAAATGGCTAGGAGACTGAGTAATAGTGTAGTCAAACTATAACACCCTGAAGGTGAAATGCCGATGCACCGTAGGTCAAAGAATCAAACACACTACTACAGCATCGAGTCAGTCATTGACGAGAAGGTAGACTTCCTAATGACTACTCGAGGTGGTCATGCTCAGTGCCCTCGTTCTCTAACAAGTACCTATACTTTCGCTCTGGTGTCTCCACACCGTAGACTCAAAACTCATCTACTAAAGAGAAGCGATTGTACACCAACCTTTCGAATCAATCACCATCCTCGTGATGATCCTATGGTCGGAAGCATTTTATGAGTTAATAATGATTATTCATGTCTTAAATTTTCAACTCTTGAAAATATGAGTTATCATTACCATTAACTCAAATGATGTATCACAGACACTAAATACACATATGTGATAGAAAATAACCCATTTTATTGATTATAGTTAAAATTATAATTTTGCCCCTAGAAGTGTATTACAAGTGTCAGCCAATTTTGGCTTCTAGGGTACATATATCTAACAATCTTTCACTTATCCTAAAGCCAATTGGCAACAAATCTATGTCCCATCTTCTCAAGGTGGGCTTCGATCTTCTGCTGGCCCAATGGCTTTGTATGCGGGTTTGCCACATTGTCTGTGGAGTCGACTCTCTTGACCTCGATGTAACCCTTCTCGAGGTAATTGCGGATGAGGTGGTATCGCCGCTCAATGTGCTTGGAATTTTTATGAGACTTTGGCTCCTTAGCAAGGGCTATGGTGCCATTATTATCGCAGTATAGAGGAATGGCATCTGATGGCATTACTTCAATTTCTGCAGCAAACTTCTTGTATCAGAATGCTTTCTTCGTAGCCTCTGATGCAGTGATATATTCTACTTCTATGGTGGAATTTGCTACATTGGTTTACTTGGAACTCTTCCAGCTGACAGCACCACCATTGCATACAAACGGATTCCCAGATGTCGACTTTCGATCATTTACATCGGACATGAAATCTGAGTTTGTGTATCCTTGGACTTGGAGTTCTCCATTACCAAAGACCAACATCATATCCTTAGTTCTTCTCAAGTACTTAAGGATACATTTCACAGAAGTCCAGTATTCTTCACGTGGATTTGACTGATATCTGCTTATGACACTCACAGCATGGGCTATATTAGGTTGTGTACATAGCATGGCATACATGAGGCTCCCTATTGCAAAAGCATAAGGGATCTTGCTCATGTGTTCTATTTCCTCAGGTGTGCTAGGGCACATCTTCTTGGAAAGATGAATACCATGTCTGAAGGGTATTAATCCCCTCTTAGAGTTTTCCATACTAAAGCTCTTTAGTACTTTCTCTATGTACATCTTCTGTGAAAGTCCTAGCAACCTATTTGGTCTATCCCTATAGACCTTAATTCCTAGAATAAAGGATGCTTCACTTATGTCTTTCATGGAGAATTCCTTGGACAACCATATTTTGACTGTCATCAACATGGGAATATCATTCCCAATAAGGAGGATGTCATCCACGTATAATACGAGAAAGACAATAGCGCTCCCATTGACCTTTTTGAAGACACATGGTTCCTCTTCATTTTTGATGAAACCAAACTTTTTGATCACATCATTGAAACGAGTGCTCCAGCTCCGAGATGCTTGCTTAAGTGCATATATGGACCTTTGCAGCTTGCAAACCTTGCGATCAGTATCACTGGATGTGAAACCTAGTGGCTGATCCATATAGATATCTTCCTCAAGGTATCCATTTAAGAATGCCATTTTCACATCCATTTGCCATATTTCATAATCGAAATAGGCTGCAATGGCAAGCAATGTGTGGATGGATTTTAGTATATCCACTGGGGAAAAGGTATCCTGATAGTCAACGCCTTCGCATTGACTATAACCTTTTGCCACTTGTCTAGCCTTGAATGTCTCCACATTCTCATCTGCACCAATCTTTCTCTTGAAGATCCATTTACACCCAATAGGTACTATACCTTTTGGTGGATCTACCAAGGTCCAGATTTGGTCGAGTGCATCGAGTCAATTTCTGACTACATTACCTCTAGCCATTTCTCAGAGTCGATATCTAATATCGTCTCGTTGTAGGTTTTGGGATCATCACCATGAGCACCATTACCTATGACGAACATTTCCTCTACTTTCTCTGAAATAATACCTAAGTATCTTTCAGAGGGATGGAAAACTCTTTTCGATCTACGAGGTGGAGGTAGTGTTCTTATTGGCTCAACTTAATTTGGTTCCAATTGGTCCTTAGCTCATTGTACTTGTGGGACTTTCTCATCAAGCTTAATCTACTTTCCAATACCGCTAGCTTGAATAAATTATTTTTCAAGAAAGATGGCATGTCGACTCATAATCAAATTATGGTCTTCTGGAATGTAGAAATAGTATCCTAATGACTCTTTAGGATATCCTATGAATCGAGCTCTGAAGGACCTAAACTCTAACTTATCCGCTTGTTGTCTTTTGACATGAGCCGGACAACCCTAAATTCTGAGATGACTCAGACTTAGTTTTTTACCATGCCATATCTCATACGATGTGGTAGGAACAGTCTTAGAGGAAACCCTATTCAGTAGATAAATTGAAGTTAACAATGAGTATCTCCAAAAAAAATCAAGGAGGTCTGTGAAGCAAATCATGGATCAGACCATATCCAATAGAGTCCGATTTCTCCGTTCTGAAACTCCGTTGAGTTGTGGTATTCCTGGTGGAGTCCATTGAGAGACTATGCCATTTTTTTTGAGATAGTCTAAGAATTTTCGGCTAAGGTATTCACCTCCTCGAACTGATCGAAGAGCCTTAATGGGTTTTCCAATTTATTTTTCTACTTCATGTCTGAATTCTTTGAACTTTTTAAAAGCTTCAGAATTATGTCTCATAAGATACACATACCCATACCTAGAAAGATCATCGATAAAGGTAATGAAGTAGACAAAATTGCCTCTAGCTGGCACATCAAATGGGCCACACACATTAGTATGTACTAGGGCAAGGAGATCTATGGCTCTTTCCCCATGTCCAATAAAAGGGAGTTTAGTCATTTTGCCTTGAAGATAAGATTCACAAGTTGGATATGACTCGAAAGTCAATGGACTCAATAGCCCATTTTTCTCTAATTTGTTGATCCTATCTTCTGCTATATGACCTAATCTCAGATGCCATAGATATCTATCGTTTGGACAATCCCTAGGTCGTTTGGCATTCACGTTTAGCTCGATAGTTAGAACAGATACATCAATATGTAGCTGATAAAGACTGTTAATAAGAAAATCATTTTCAATTTTATTTTTTTCATAAAGAATGTTACAATGGTCCTTAAAGAAGGTAATTACATAGCCTTCTAGTGCTAAGCATGAAACAAAAATCAAATTTCTACTAGCTGCAAGCACATAATAATAGTCTTTCAAAACTAAGTCTAAACCAGATGGTAATCGAAGAGGGTATGTTTCCACTACCACTGTAGCAACTCTTGCTTCATTACCGATGCGTAGGATCATGTCTCCATCCCTCAGCTTCCTGCTATCCTCAAGACTCTGCATGGAAATGCACAGATGAGCACTAGAACCAGAGTCAAGCACCCAACTAGATGCAGAAGAAATCGTAAGATTAGACTTAATAACGAGCATACCTCCAAAAGGACCTTCCTTCTTGCTCTTCAGGGTGGTCAGGTAAGTAGGGCAGTTCTGCTTCCAATGGTTGTCGCTATTGCAATGGAAATACTTTCCTTTGACATCGGCCTTCTTCTTCAGCTCTGCCTTCTTCTTCTTTGCTCCTTCCACCTTTTGCTTTTTCTCAGACTTCTTTTTCTTTTTAGAAGACTTTCTTTTGGAAGAAGTCCATTCCATAGCAAGAACTGAGCCTTTAGAATCTTTTATAGAAAGCTCAGCAGTGACCAGCATATTCATTAATTTATTCAAGGAATTTTAAAGTTTATGCATGTGGTAATTCATGATGAATTGCCGATATGCATCAATCAAGGATTGCAGAATAACATCGTTCTGCAGATCCAAGTCTAACTTCACACCGAGCTTCTTAAGCTCTTCCAAGTTCTTGATCATCATCAAACAGTGATCTTGGACTGACTGCCCATCATGCATCTTAGCCTTAAAAAGTCATTTCGTGACTTGATACTTGGCTACGCGACTCTGTTCACCAAACATCTCCTGCAGGTGAGCCAACATTTGGCGAGCAATTTTGATATCTTGATGTTGGTGCTGGAGCTCATCAGACATCGAGCCCAACATATAATATCTGGCCTTATTATCTTCGTCTATCCATTTTCTAGAGATGCTCTCTATTCAGTGGATGGACCTGCTGGTAAGGAGGGAGGGTCCTGGTCTAATACATCTGTTAACTTCTCGAAACCCAAAATGATGTTGTAGTTCCTGAGCCAATCTTTATAATTGGGTTTGGTCAGTCTATGTGCATCCAGGATACATGCTAATGGGATGGATGAAGATATTTTTCTATAGAGAGTCAAAGATTCAAGTTAGATACTGTAATTATGACTTGACCAATTTATTTAAAAATTTTATTTTTAAATAAATTAGCTTTCACTATTTTCTCGGATCCCTACACTCTCTTTGTAGAGATGCAAAAATCTTCATGATTAATGATTTCTAGTGGGTGGTGCGGTCTCACCAACTGACTCATCACCTCACCTAACAGTTATTGGTGATGGGTTAGCCAATGAGTGAACAACTCTTGTTCAATGATTCTCTAATCATGGTGCACCCAAACTTGATCTCTAATTCATGAATCTCACCATATCCAAAATATTGATCCACTCCTTAGTTAAGTCAAACCCACCATTTGCACAGACTGGATTCCTAATTGAGTCTCTCACCATATCCAAAATATTGAGCCCAACTCATCCTCCAGCCCATAGCATCCAATGCCTAATAGACATGGTTGCATCTTTTCGATGCAACTGAGCCACTGTATCCAGCCGAGAATAATCAACCTTGGAAAGGGCCTGTACATCTACAATGGTGGAAGACCTCAGACTTAATTTTTCCTTAGGGAGAATTGATTCAGGTCTCATTAAACTAGACTTGTCATGGTCATAACAATTATGACTAACCTAGTGGCATGGGTTAGCTCCGATTATTGACCACCTCAAATTAGAACTGAGTTGATAGATATGGTCAGGTAAGTGAGACTGATGGAAGGAATATGCCATTAACTTGTACAAGAACGCATTCAGGTCGAGTAGCTCCCAATTAAAAATCAGTTGGTCGTATGTGCCAAACTTACCTTAGACACCAAATTATTGAGTCAGAACCAATTGGGTTAGCCTACAATCCAGACTCTAACCTCTGAGCCTAATTAGGTCTTGCTTGATCGTGACTCGATCTTGACCCTAGACTTAATCCTATTAGGCTGGTCAATTTAAGCATTGTTGATCCCATCTAACCAACTCTTGATTCAATTTGATCAACCGCTTAGACCTAATTGAGCTACCCAAGCCCGAACCCAGTATTATGAATATGTCTTAGATCTAAAATTTTCAATTTTAGATCTAATTAATATTCCATAATCTTAATTATTAATTAAGTAGGATTCATAAATAAAATATGCACAATAAATCCTAGAGTTTCAGGATCTAGGGTTTTGCAGAAAGTAAGTTTTGGGTTTCTGATTAAGGACGAATGCACAGCACCCCTACACGTCATAAGAATGCCCCATCGGATGGGAGGAGAGGACCTTTAAACCCTTCTTCATTCTTATGATCAGACGATTAAGAGGAACGTCTTAATCAGGAACATGCAATACTACAAAATAGTTTTAGATCTATATCATATATCTCATATATAAATTAGATCTAATCATGGCATATTTTGCATACATCTCATGTATCGAATCATGCATATTTTCAGATCTAAATTATCTCATAATAATCTAAAAAATTAGATTTAAATTGATCTTATCAAAATAAACTCTAATCTAGATAACTATGTAGAACTATTCTACAACTAATCTAGACATGCATCAATCATATCTCATATGATGTTTAAAATTAAATAATTTTTATTTACTATTTTTTAGATATTATTATAATAATTATAATATCAAAAAATAATAAATAAATAGATCTAAAATATGATTTAATCAAATTAAATTGTAAATATGCAAGACTATTCTATAGAACTATTCTATTTTAGAACTAGTCATGCATATTTTCTAATCTTAGATCCAAATCATTTAATTTTAAATTTTTTCTGATTTTAGATCTTGATCACATCTCATGTGACATCTAATATCACTTATTTTCTAATTAAAATAAAATTAAAATTAGATCTAAATACTTTAGAAACTTGCTCTGATACCAGTTGAAGAGAAAATGTTGATTTCCCGGACCAGGTTCGTTCAGATCTGATCGGATCATGAGATATATTTCAAAAAAAAATTTTTTTGATCTGAATCAGATTTGAGATATTTTAGATCTAATCTTTATTACTTTAATAATTAAAATAAATTTAAATAAATTAAATCAAATTTAATTTATCTTGAAGTAGGGTAATCCTATTATCCATTGATGATCCTGTAAGCAGTGAAAGATTCTAGATCTAGCCATGCAAGTGCCTGAGCTCTATCGATATCCACTCGAACTGGATCTAGAGATCCTCTTCTTCTCTATCATGTCTCCAAAAATTAGATCTAAATCTGATCTGGTGGATCTTCAAAACACCTTTCAAAGATCAGCAGTTGTCCTTTGCAGCAGCGCAACCTTCTAGCATTCTATCGACTTTCTCTCGTCTGGATTGCACCAACTTGGATCCCAAACTTCTTTGGGCATGGAGAGGAGAGGGAGAAGATGGACTTGGCATGGAGGAGAGGAGAGGCAGCCTTGGGGCATGAGAATTTTTAATACTTTTTAAGTTGGGCGTAGGGTCTTATTTATAGACTATGCGTGATCAACTCCTCTTCTTCCCAACCAATCACAATTCTTTGTGAAATTAGATCTAAATCTGATTGGTGGGAATAGAGTCCCTTGGATTCCTTCTTAGATGGTGCCTAAGACCAGTCAAACTTGGTTCTTAGGAGAAGCCTAATCAGAATCCAAAAAGGAGATGGAGTACCTGTCCAACAGGGACTCCTAGGCGCCTCCAACTTGCACACGCGAAGGGTGGCGTGCACCCTCCTCCTTGCCAAGTTCTGATAGGGGGACAAGCCCCCACCAACCATCGAATAGGTGTGTGACACATGGATAGAAGTCAAAGTGTCAATGGTCAATATTTGACCAGTCAAAGGTCAACTTTTGACCAAAGTCAAAGGACGAAAAATGGCAGGTGATCAAAAATGGCAATATTGTCTTACAAAATAAGACAATCCTAAACTGATCTGGACAGGCTCAAGTTAGACCAAGTGAAGGCCTCTAATCGAGCATAAACTCCATTGGCTCGGTCAGGACAACTATTTATGATAGTAAAAGAAGAACGTTAGGTTCAATCAAGTGCTAGCACGATTTCCTTGAACCTAATTGAATCTCATTCAGATCAATTGAACTGGATCAGTTCAACTGATGATCACCAGATTCAAACTCTTATTTGTGTGATCTAATTAGGTTCAATTCTGTATGGTAATGGGATATGTCATGATCTCTATCATCGACATCATCGAAACTCCTTTCGATGGATCAGAACTCTTCTGATTCGAACAACTAGAATGATCGATCATCTAAATCATTCTAATTGCTCCCAAAATCCACCAATGACACCTAGCATTATATGGTGGCAACCCATCAGAGCTGAATGCGAACCTCTTGGTGCAGCTACCTATGTGATTAAGTTCTTCTATCTTGAGCCCCGATTAGATTAGGGTTTAGGTGAACTCGTCAAACCCTAGTCTCTATCATATGATGTAATCATTCGATTCAAGTCCGATGTGTAAACCTAAATAGAAATTCTTTCTATTATTTCACTCTACCATGGCCATGGGCTTTTGGACTTGATTCTCATGATCATCATAGGACTGCTCCTCTACCACTGAGGTAGATAGATTCCATCTTGATGCAATCCAGTTCCTACAATGAACATGCTATAGCCAACATACACCTTAGGGTTCTGAATGGCTAGGAGATCGAGTAATGGTGTAGTCAAACTATAACACCCTCAAGGTGAACTGTCGATGCACCTCAGGTCAAAAAACCAAACACACCACTATAGCATCGAGTCAGTCATTGACGAGAAGGTAGACTTCCTAATAACTACTCGAGGTGGTCACGCTCAGTGCCCTAATTCTCTAATGAGTACCTGTACTTTCACTCCGGTGTCTCCACACCATAGACTCAAGACTCATCTACTAAAGAGAAGCAATTGTACACCAACCTTCTGGATCAATCACCATCCTCGTGATGATCCTATGGTCGGGAGCATTTTATGAATTAATAATGATTATTCATATCTTAAATTTTCAACTCTTGAAAATATGAATTATCATTACCATTAACTCAAAGGATGTATCAAAAATACTAAATACACATATGTGATAGAAAATAACCCATTTTATTGATTATAGTCAAAATTATAATTTTGCCCCTAGAAGTGTATTATAATTGTCAGCCAATTCTGATTTCTAGGGCACATATATCTAACAACCAACTGAGTTAGCTAAGTCAGATAACAGAATCAATTAAAAACCACCTTCTTAAACCACTTGCCTTAGATAGTAAGCAATTACTCAATCCAAACCGGTCCAACTCTAGGACTTTCTTGTCCTATTGAGCTCAAAATTTTTATGGCTAATGTCTAATTAATTTTAAAATTAAGGCTTGGATTAATATAGAATGATATATATGATTTTTGTGCTAAGGAAGGATGATCAAATCCCCACCTAATCTGATTAATGGGTTAATGCCCTTAAGGTTAATTATGGAGATGAGATGCAAAACAAGAGGATGTCCAATATAAGTAAGAATCTTTTAAAGTTTAATTAGTTTCTCTATTTTAGTTAAATATTTTTTGGTATTGTTTCTTTTTTAATATTATGTTATAATTAAGCAAGAAAGACTAAGAGGTATGTTTTAAATTAAAGAGATTTATAGAATCTAACTAAATAAGAAGTAAATTATGCAAAGATTAAAAAGGCAACTAGATAACCTACAAATAAAACAAGGACTCAAATCTACTTTAAGAGCAATAAATTAAAAGGTAGAAATATATTTTCATATCTAGAGAATGTATTAAAAGGAAAGTAAATAAGAGGAAGGTCTAATTAGGTAGAAAATTAAATCTACATAAAAGGTAGAAAATTATTTTACTAGAAAGACAGCAAAGCAATCTAAAGTAGAAAGAAAAAAATAAAGACCAAGAAAGCAGTAAAATATATTTTTTTCTTTTTTTTGTACCTGCAATAATAAGAAGCAAATATTAGAATTAAGAAGGCTAGAGATCACAAAATAAAGTAAAAAAATAATTAATTTTTTTTTAAGTCAACCATGCCAAGATCCCCTGCAATGGTGCCAAAATTTGATGCGCTCTTATCATGAGAGCGATCAAAGATAAAAGTTAATCGGCTACTACTCCGTAGAATAGGATGAAGTGGGTCGAGTACTCAGGGATCTAAGGTTGTTGTTTAAAAAAAAAATTAACAGAAGGCTTGGTAGCTTTTAAGAGTTGGAGAACTAATCTGATTGATAAAATAATATTTAAAAAAAACTTAATGAGTCTAATATAGAAGAGAAGCCTTAGGAGGTCGAATCCTCTTATAAAATAGATGTCATATCCATTTTCTGCTGTAGCGCCGCTACTTGTAATTTCAGTTGATATAGCTTATCTTCTTTTTGGGCATGGATCATATCCTTAGATCACGATCAATCCCTTAGAGCATAAGCTATTTAACTAAATCTCATAAGTAAAAGAGAGGATCTATTCTTTTTGATACAATCTATCTCTTATCTGAGCATGCACCGTATCCTCAAATCATGATGCATCTCTTAGATCATAGATCATTCAAAATCTAAATCTTTATAAATGAAGCAAAAAAAATAGTACATTTTTAATTTCTAAATAAATCAAAAATTTTATTGATAAAATAAAAGAGATACATAAAATAGATCAACATCAAACCATCTATTTATAAGATTCATCTTCCCTCCTGAGATGATGAAGCCTAGCCATGCATAGAAGAGATGTTGTCCGACAATGCCATCTTCTTACTTCTAACCAACAAAAAGAAAAAAAGAAGAAGAGAGTTTTATGGAGGAAGAAGAAGAAAGAAAGGAAAGTGAAGACTTAGTGGGAGAGAGAGAGGAGGTGTGAAAGCTAGGGCTAGATGGGGATGGATAGAAGGATTGCTTTTGGTTGAAGCCTTATGGGCTTTTTATAAATGCTAGGAGGCAGGAGGATTTATTGGTTAAGCAATATGGGACAAAAGATATGATAGGAATGGATGGATGAGATGAAGTGTGCATGAGAAATCTTTGATTTGGTGTGGACTTCTAATTGGAGCATGAAAAATATGGTAAGAAGGAATTAGCATGTAATTTATTTCTCTCTTTGGCATATCCTCCTTTCTTTCCACTCTGTGATCCATGCTAAATCTGTTTGGGATGGAACATGTGGGGTCTTTGGATTAAGCTCCAAGTTGGGTAAGAGCTTCATAGATACATGCCTCAATTTTCAGTCTTTTGATCCAAATCCTTAAAGCAACTATCTCTCTTCTTGGCCCTTGGATTTCAATGAATTGCTTCCTAGCCATTGATCATGACTTAACCTCTTGAGTTGTTTGCTCTTAGTCCATTATATATCTGATTTTTGCTTGGTTGAGCCAATTTGAGTCTGGATTAGCTTGAATGAACTCAATCTCCTAATTACCCACAAAAGAGATTAAGAAGTATTAAATTCAACTAATAAACATACAATGCAACAACATTTCATACTTTTTATTATAATATATCAAGTACTTATCAGGCTCTATCTCTTAATATGAGTCAAATAGGATCTTGATGGAGTTTTGAAATATATTCCCATCTTTAGATCATGATCGCAGCCTTCCATGGCCGCTGGATCCAATGGTCCATGTGTAATTCCTATAGATCCCTTAGATAAATCATAATCCCAGTCCAACCAAAAAATCCAATCCTATTCTATTCGCTTCCATCATCCTAGCTATATTAAAGGTCGAGCTAGCTTAACTATGCCTTGCCTGAACATCTACTTTCTATTTACTTGAGAGGGCCAGCTCAACTATGGTCCAAGCCAGCTCAATCTCAACCTGAGCTGGCTTGACACTTATCCAAACCAGTCCGACTGCTATGCTGATACTTATTTTTGTCTACTATGGATCGAATTCAAGATGTCAAATCCTAATAGTTTAAAGTTCAGTTGGATTGGTTTATGTATGATATGGATGAAAAATGGAGGGTCGATGCAGATATCATTGTGGTGGGCGGGGCATCATGATGGAGTTCCTCCATCTACCAGTTCATTTCTTGATATTTTTGATCAACAATATTATCTCGATCATGGATCTCAAAGTGCAGCTAGCTGGAGTGGGGTAGTGACTCCCGTGGAGTGGAATCAATATCAGAATAAGGGCTCTTCGTTCTTTACTTTTCCTTTCTAGGAGTCACCGATCGACTTGCCCAAGTGGGTCTTTCGTACATCGGATTTCGACCTTCCGACGAGGATCTTTTCAGCTGAACTAGTGCTGGGGGCTACTACATAGCCTGCACTGCTTCAATAAAGCCCTTAACCTATTGCATCAGCAGGTTAAACTACTCTAAATCAACCACAGCTATTGGTGGAGGTTATGGTGCTAGTGATGAGGTTGGAGATGGCTAATCCGACTAAGATCTTGTAGTAGAGGTGGTGGATCACTAAGTTGAATCATTCCTGAGTAGCATCTTACTAGAACACAAGGAATATTAGAGAGAAGAAAACTATAGAATTAGAGAGGAGAGGAAGAAGATGAACTCGACTACTCCTTTAAGAATAAGGGCTCAGATGCCCTTCCTCTAGCACCAATCCTGTTGGTGTAGAAAATGGTACTGATGCTAGAGTTTGCTAGAGCTAGAGAAGATGAGGTTACCGACGAGACTTGTAAAGCAAAGTCCAAACCAAAGGTGGGTGACTTCGACAGGATCCTCCGATGATCAAGTTAGTTCTCTGGTCAAAAGAAATGGAATACTCAATAGAATTTAGAGCGGAGATGAGGGCTTAGTGTCTGGAGAAAAAAATGTATTTGGAGGATCCCTTATATAGGTAGAGCTTGTAATAGAATAAAAGTAACAGCCATAATAGAATATCAGCAGGCTATTCGGGCCACATGGAGTTTGTTACGAAGAGTGGACTATCATTTGTCATGACTTGGTAGTTCAAGTTTTTTTATCACAGTTTGGATAAGAGATTGGATTCTTCTACATCTGTTAATAAGTGGTTTATGCTGGAATGGAGGACTCGAGGTCGGGTGGGCCGAACTTGGAGATCGACTTTTGAATAGCGGAGGATGGGTACGTAGTTGGTGAGATTCTACCAACACTGCTTTCGATAGCTTTAAGGAGCTCGATCAAAGTAATAAAAATTCGAGATTGACTGGGAGTTGGGATAGATGAATGCTGAAATTTAGAGTTTCTTGGCGATGTTGTTCTAGCTGCTCTAAGGAGTTTGGCCAACACTCAAGGCCAGCCCAATTGAGCACTAAAGTTCACTTTTTGCCGGATGGCTGTTGCTTATTTTAGATTGGAGATCGAATAGATATCGTCGATGAGGTCCCTTTATTGTTCAAATTCATCAGGTCTCTGCTCGTGACATGAATAGACTAGACCAACAATTGTCTAGAGGGGAGGAAGGAACTCAGCCATTTTCATGGTCAGTTGCTAAACATAAAGTAAAATAAAGAAGTTCAGCTGGGATGGAGTTTGATTAAAATAAAGTTTATGATATGAGGTTGGTGAGATCTGCCACCGACCATAAGAGATTCAACCATCATTAAGGTCGGCCAACAAACAAAGTTGAGCTCCATTCGGGGGTCTTGCTGTCCATCTTAGATCCAAGATCATGATAAACCAAATGGAGACTTCTTTCAATGTTCAAGTTCACCCAGATGGAGTTCATCATGCCTTGGGAGCATTCTGTAGTCGTTAAAAAAGAGCAGATGGTTACAACTAAGAAGATCATCTAGCATATATGCTCTGAGAGTCGACCTCCTTAAATTGAATTGGAGTAGGAGATCAGCTTAGTTGAAGTTCAATCATAATTGCCACAACTTCGAATGAAATCATATCAAGGTTGGACTTCTTATTGGACTTCAGCAGAAGTTATTTTATCTCCAACAAAATTGAATCAAGAGTTGGTTAGGTGGGATTAAAAGTGCTTAGATTTGACTAGCCCATTGATATAAGTCTTGGTCAAGGTTGACTCATAGTCACATATGGTTGACCACATTAAGACCTAATTTGGCTCTAGGTTCGAGCCTGGATTGTAGGCTAACTCGATCAGTTTTGGTCAGATAAGTCAGTGTCTAAGATAAGTTTGGTAGATACAACTAGTGGTCGTTAATTGGGAGCTACTCGATCTGAATAGATTCACATTGAGTTAATGGCATATTCCTCCCACTGATCTCACTTACCTGGTCGATTGAGTCAATCTAGTTCTTGTTTGAGGTGGCTAATGAGTCGAGCGAACCCATGCCATAAGGTTAGTCATAATCATTATGATTAAGCTAAGCCTAAGATGCCTAAATCAAATCTTTCTGAGAAAATATTAAGTTATTGGTCTTCCATCATTGTAGATGTGCAGGCCCATCTCGGGATTGATTGTTCTCGACTGGATACAGTGGTTCAGTTGCACTGATGATAACTATCAAAAATTATAAATAAGAATATTAAAATATATATATATTTAAATATTTGTTTAAGAAAATTGATATTTTTATTAGTGTTTTGTAGGAAATAAGCTGACCAATATGAAAAGCTTGATTTATAGGTTGTAACAAATCAAATTTCATGCAAATTAAAGCTAAATTGGAATTTTAATGAAATCCAAAAGTTTAAATGAAAAAAATTTAGACCGATCGACTGGCCGATCTGGTGAACCTGATTTAGTCCAGCAAAACTAGCCTAGTGCCAGAACACCGACCGTAGCCCAGCCTGGTTTGCCAGTCAGCTCGCCTTCAGTCCAGTAGTGAAGCCAGTCAATGCACAAAATGCCCCAGGCCCAGCTCCCTCCAAGCTTGACATCATCCTAACATCAGGAAAACACATGGTCCATGGTGGACCAGATGCTAGCTCAGTGCACGTAGATCCTTAAAGGGTCTACGAAATTTTTATCATGGCTCATGGGGTTAGTTTGGTAACTTTGGCAATCATGGCACGCAGTGGTTTGTTGTGGTTTTCATTACACCCAGTTCACAGGATCTATAGGCTTCATCAAGCACTAACAGATAGCTCTCAGTGATCCACAGCAAGATCCGATGGTTGAGGTTATTTCTTGGTCTGATTTGAAGATCCCAACCTTCCTAAGTGCAATTGGATGGCCATCAACCCCATGTTCAAGCAATCCGATGGTCTAGATTCAATTAGAATGTTGATCAGGCGATGAATGGTAGATTCTTGATGGATTTCGAGCATTTGATGAAAGATCCACTAGCCAAGAATATTTTCTAGGTAATGAAGTCGACCCAAACTCAATTTGACTTCAATAAGGATTCTAAAATCTCTATTCCTCCTCTATTTAATCCCCTGCTATCCCATAGACAAAAAATAGAGAGCCCCATGCAGGGAAATAGACCTCCTATCTCTCTATCTCCTCTTCTCCTCTCCTCTCTTCTTTCTTCTTCTTTCTTTTTTCTTTTTTTTTCTTTTTCTTTATTTTAGAGAATTCAAATATGCCAAAAGCTAGCAAGATCAAATCCACGAGCAGTTAGAAATCTCGTATCCAGGGGAGTAAGGAAAGTCTTCCAAGCACGAGAGTTTGTAATTTAAACCTTATCTTTCTTTTTACTGGATAATAAAATTGCTTCATCTTTTACATGCCTTTTTTATTTATGCTTTAATATTAAATTTCTTATAATTTATAACTAAAAAGATAGATCATGATCACGAAATGATATGGTTTATACTCAAGTTAGAAAAAATTATAACATTTATTCTTTAATATTTAATTTCTTGTAATATATATCTAAGAAGATAGATCATGATCATAGATAGACATGGTCTATGCTCAGATTATGATATGTTATAAGAATTAATCAAAATTATATTTGTATTCTTTCATTGCATGGTCTAAATAGTCTATGTCTGTGAGATGGATCATGATCGTGTTACATATAGTCCATGCTCGGTAGAATAAGTTATATTAGAATTAAATCAAAGAAACATACATCTCATAAGATTGCATGTTGATAATATAGTGATTGCATGAATCAATTATAAACTTGAATATTGAAAGATGGAATTAAAACCCTAGATAACTTCACTTCTTATCTTTAATTAATTATTAAATATTAATTAATTATCTTTTTTTTAATTTGCTAAATTTAAATTAATTATCTTTAATTTACTATTTTAAATTTTTATTTTAAAATTTAATTTAAAATTTAATTTTTTTTAATTAAAATTGAATGCAACTCAGCCTTCAATTTCTAAGAAAATCGACACTCGACTCACCACTATCCTACTTAATGGTAAAATTAGGTTTAATTTTTATTTGATGCTGTAACAACAAGTAATCAACCAAAAAGATGCAACCATATCTATTAGGCATAGAATGCTATAGATTGAAGGATGGGTTGGGCTCAATATTCTGGATATCGTGAGGGTCCTAATTAGGAATCCAGTTCATGTAAATGGTGGATCTGGCTTAACTAAGGAGTGGAGCAATATTTTAGGTACGGTGAGCTTCATAAATTAGAGATCAAGTTTGGATGCACCATGTTTAAAGAAACATTGGATAAGAGTTATCCACTTATCGGTTGATCCATCATCAATAACTATTAGGAGGCTGCTGAGCCAATCGGTGGGACCGCTCCACCCACTAAAAGTTATCAATCATGGAGACTTTCGCATCTCTACTAAGAAAGTGTAGGAATTTGAGAAAATAGTAGAAGCCTAAATTTATTTAAAATAAAATTTTAAATAAATTGATTAAGTCAAATTATAAGTCTAACTAGAAACTTTGATTCTCTGCAGAAAAATATCTACATCAAACCCTCTAGCTCGAATCCTAGATACCCATAGATTGACCAGACCCAACTACAAGGATTGACTCCAAAACTTAAAAATTATTTTGAGTTCTGAAAAGCTATCCTATGTATTTGACTAGGAACTTCCTACTTTGCCAGCTCATCTGATCGCTAATTAGAGAGCATCTCATGAGAAGTGGTCTGACGATGATAACAAGATCAGATGCTATATGTTGGGCTCAATATCTGATGAGTTGCAGTGCCAACATGAAGACATCAAGACTACATGCCAAATGTTGGCTCACCTACAAGAGTTGTTTGGTGAACAAAGTTGTGCATCGCATTATCAAGTCTCTAGAAGACTTTTTAAGGCACCGGTGCATGATGGGCAGTCGATCCAAGATCATTGCCTAGCAATGATCAAGGACCTAGAAAAGCTTGAGAAGCTCAGTGTCATAATGGATAAGAACTTGCAAATTGATGTGATCCTACAATTCTTGACTGATTTGTATGGACAGTTCATTAATAACTACCATATGAATAAGTTCCAATGCACCTTGGCTGAGTTAATGAATATGCTGGTTACTACTGAGCAAACTATGAAAGATTCAAAGGGCTTAGTTCTTGCTATAGAGTGGACTTCCTCCAAAAGAATGTCTTTTGGAAAGAAAAAGAAGTGTGCGAAAAAGCAGAAGTTAGAGGGAAAAAAAAAGGTAAGGGAGAATCGAAGAAGAAGGCAACAGACAAAGAAAAATATTTTCACTACAACACCAATGGCCATTGAAAGCAAAACTATCCATCATACCTGGCCAGCCTAAAAAATAAGAAAGAAGTAGGTCCTTCCGGAGGTATGCTCATCATTAGGACCAACCTTATAGTTTTTTCTACATCTAGTTAGATGCTTGACTCTAGTTCTAGTGCTCACTTATGCAATTCTATACAGGATCTTAAGAAAAGCAGGAGGCTGAAGGATGGTGAGATGATCCTGCATGTCAAAAATAGAATAAGAGTTGCTGCTGTGATCGTTGGTACCTACCCTCTTCGACTATCATCTAGATTAGTCTTAGTTCTTAGAGATTGTTATTTTGTGCCTACTGCAAGTACAAATTTAATTTTTGTTTCATATTTAGCATAAGAAAATTATGTAATTAGTTTCTTTAAGGACCACTATATAATTTTTTATGAAAGAAATAAAATTGCAAGTAGTTTCTTAATTAACGTTCTCTATTAGTTTCATGTAGATGTCTCTATTTTTAATGTCAAGCAAAACATGAATGCCATAGCAATAAAATGACCTAGGGATAGTATTAATGAAAGGTATCTATGGCACCTTAGGCTAGGTCATATAGCTAAAGATAGGATTAACAAATTGGAGAAATCCAGACTAATGGATCTATTGACTTTCGAGTCATATCCAATTTGTGAATCATGCCTTTAAGACAAAATGACCAAACTTTCTTTTGTAGAACATGGGGAAAGGGCCATAGACGTACTTGCCATGGTACATACAGATGTGTGTGGCCCATTTGATGTGCCAGTCAGAGATAATTTTTTCTACTTCATCATCTTTATCGATAATCTATCTCGGTATAGGTATGTGTACCTAATGCGATATAAGTCTGAAGCCTTTGAAAAGTTCAAAAAATTCAGACATGAAGTAAAAAAGCAAATTGAATAGCCCATTAAGGTTCTTTAATCAGATCGAGAAGGTGAATACCTTAGTCAAAAATTTTTGGACTACCTCAAGGATAATGACATAGTTTTATAATAGACTTTACTTAAAATGCCTCAACTCAATGGGATTTCAGAATGAAGAAACCTCCATGATGAGCTTTATGGACCTTCCTAAATTTTTTTGGAAATGTGGTTTAATGATAGTCATTTATTTATTAAACAAGGTTCCGTCTAAAACCATTCCTACCATAATATAAAAGATATGACATGGTAAGTGTTGGTGCAGAATCTGGTTGATGCCAGATGGAGCTAGAGTTAATGAAGAAGAGGTCTCCATCGGTGACCTGCAAAACAAAATCTCATCCAGAATCGATGGTAGTGGCTCCTGTAGAACCCTTCGACGATCAAGTTAGCTCTTCTGACCAACAAAAATAGAGCGCTCAGAAAGGAATTCAGTAGAGTTTTGGGAAGGAGAAGAGAGCCCAGAGAAAATATATCTAGAGGGTCCTTTTTATAGATGGAGCCTATAACAAATTTGAAAGTGACAGCCATAACCATTGGATAGTGGTCCTCTCGGGACCATGTAGAGTTTGTTATGGAGAGTAGTGTCTATTGTTGTAACATGCCTATCCATTGGGATTTAATAGTCAAAGTTCAAAGGAAGTAGGCGTTGGTTGGTGAAGAGCTTTGACATATATCAATTCCAGAGGAGTTTGGACTTCTCTAAGTTATTTATGAGTGAGTTGATTCATGCCGTGTAGAGAGCTATAGATTAAAAGGGGTTCGACTGAAAGAAAACACTCAGAGGGAATATGACTAGAGGAGATCATCCGAGAGGAATGCTAGTTAAAATCTGAAAGTAATCTACTGGAGAAATCCAGATGGAGTTCGACTAATGGAGAAGTTTGGAAGGAGTCCGATAGATGGAGAAGTCCAGCTGAAAGAGAAGTTTGGGAGGAGTTTGACTGAAGGAGAAGTTCGGAAGGAGTCTGACTAATGGAGAAGTCCGACTGAAGGAGAAGTCTAGGAAGAGTTCGATTGAAGAAGAAGTCCGGAAGGAGTCCGACTGATGTAGAAGTTCGACTGAAGGAGAAGTCTGGGAGGAGTTCGACTGATGGAGAAAAAGTAGCATTTGATGCTCTTTTATGATTACAAATTATACTTGGCTGAGCATTAGACCAAACTTCGATAGGAGTAGGGTTTTTCCCTAATAATAGTCTCCCTACTCTTGAGTTTAGAATTTGAAGGAAGTAAAAAGGCGACTACCGAAGTTCATTACTAGGTTATGCAATTATTGAAATAAAAGCAAGGCATTTTGTCATCTTTCATATTGGCGCCTGAGTCCCTTTAACGTGATTCGACTCGAAAAGATGGATTTTCAAAATTTCTGCTGAAGCGCTACTGGAGACACAGCACCATAAAGGCACTACTTGTCACCATTCTTTTGTCTTGATGCTTGGCACATGCATCACATTAAGAATGACCAAGGGAGATCTGCAATCATGATGGTTTCAGGCCACTTTCCACTATTTAAGTCCTTCCTTTCCTGGTTCTCATCTTCCTTCCCTTCAAGAGTCCTGGTTCCTTTCTACTCCAACTTTCATCTTCCTTTCACTCAAAAGTTCTGATTTCTTGCTCTGTCCTTCCTAATTCTGGATGTTCTTCTGCTTGGTCTTCATCATGCTCATCGCCTCTTTGTCCTTCTCGATCGACCTAGGTTAGTTCTGCCATCCTTCTTTTTAATTATTCTAGAATCCTTCGCTCCTTATTCTCTCAATTTTTCTTAAGGAGTTTTCCGCATCCTTTGCCTCTTAATTTTTAAAGATTTCTCTTTAATTTAGTTTGACCTGGATGTCCTTCAGATCTTTCCAATCTGCTGGTTTCTGGAGTTCATATGGTCTAGCCATCTTTGACTTCGTCCCTATTACAGTAGTTCGCACTAGAGACATGTCTCATCAACCTTTCGTGTCGGATACCATTCTTTGCATCCTGACCTTGAATGATCTTTTCCTAGTTAGGATTCAGTATGGGATCCCTTAGGAGTACAACCTTGAACTTTTCACATCGAGAGATCGAGCGAGTTCTTCTCCGATTGGCCAATTCTGCCTATATTTACAAACTCTGCATGCTGAACTCCGACTTCTGCTCCCTCCTTTCGTAGTTTCCTTTTTTGATTTTTGAATATCTCCCTTGCCTCCGTAGCACCAAATTCTTTTAGATTTGTGATAGGATTCCTTTCCCTCTATCATCTAGCTGAGGTCCATTCGACCGCTTCACTCTTTAGGAACTTCTATACTTTCTGTTGTTCCTACGGCTGCTCGGAGCCACAGTCGTAGATCCGATCTTTTGTGTGAATCTGGGTGTTAATCCAACAAACTGAAGAACATCTAAGAAAGATGAGAGAAGCTAGGGTTTTGGTGTTGGAACTAGAGAGAAGAAAGAAGAGAGTTAGGGAGAAAAGCTCAATTGTAATCACTTCTCCATCATAAAAGTTACAATATCCAGGTTTATATACCCTAGAGTTTCCACATGAATCCTAATAATCCATAGCTTAAAAACTCCCTTAGGCTAACCCAATACATGAAAGCACTCACCGAGCCCAAGTCTCACATGCTCTCATCTCCTAGATCTAATCTCAATTCATACATGAATTAGCCCCCTTAAGACCTCTCAAACTAGTCCTTAAGATCTCTAGGATCAACCCAGACCCTAGCCCAAAATAGATCCTAGCATAACTCTACCAGCACACTGAGTCGGCTCAATCTTAGCACTGAGTCAGCTCAGTCTCAGCACTGAGTTGGCTAAGTTCCAATAGGTTAGCTCAGTCCAAAATTAAGTCGGCCCAATCTTGTGCCGTGCCAGCAGTCCCAAATGGTTAGCTCTCTATTTTGCCTGTGCTCTGAGACTTAGCCGACCCAATTTTGGATTGAACTAGCTAACCTGCAAAAAATCTCCTTTCTGCATTCTTGATTCTCCGACTATGGTTCCTTGCTTCATCCCCTTGAAGCCCTTAATATCCGAACCTCAAGTCCGTGCAGAGCTACATACCATCTCCACCCTAGGACAACTCCTGTCCTAGCCTTAGGATAATACCTATCTTAGCCTCCCCAGAGCCCTCACCTTGGCTCTACTCATGGCCCTCAAAGGCTTGGGAGCACCACACCACCTACAATCTCCACCTTGGTATGCGCAAGCCTTGGCACATCGGGCAACATCCTCCTGCACGATCTTGCTGTCCCTGCATATCTTTATAGCCCCACGTGCTCACCTTATCACTGCCATTCTTCTTCAACTACTGAGCTCCCTTTGAGGCCTTTGGGATGACCGCCTCCACCGTTGAAGTCTTTGGCTTGTTCCATTGCACCACCTTTGGAGTTGTAGATATCCTTCTGCTTGGCAGCTGCATCACTTATCCTGGACATCCTTGGAGATCATGCACCGTTCCTTTACCGACACTTGCCGCATATCCTGAAGCTCCATCTGACACTGTCCCCTCAGAGCCATGCCTATCTCCCGACACAATCCTCTCCACTTGGATCTGTATAGCCCCGGCACTAGTGTTGGAATATAGGTCCTCCCTCTGCACCCCTCTGCTCTGAACCCATGTCATAGCTTCCTCCACCCGTGAAGCCACCTCTACCTAGTGCTCCACTTGGAGCTGAAGTCCCCCCGATGCTATAGAAGTTGACTCTATCTTTGAGTCCCCCGAGGCCAACCACCCAATGCTGAACTGCTGGGTTTGCCACTATACCTTGAACACCATAGCTGCCCCTTTGAATCCTCTGCACTTCATAGACCTATCTGAAACCATCTCAGATACACCACACCCTATGGGTTCCTTTGAGACCATCAAGATTTCATCTGAATCTTCACTTTCAGTGACTATATTGATGGAATCCGAGCTTTCTCCTCTCTTGCACTTCTTTCAAACTGGATATTTCTGCTTAAAGTGCCCTGCTTCTCTACACTTGAAGCATCTCTTTGACCCCTTGCTGCTCCTCTATTTGTCCTTCTTCTTTCCTTTTCTGTGCTTCTCTGAAACCACAAGACTCTCCTAGAAGACCTCCATTTTCATCATCCATTCTCGCTGCCCGTTGGACCTAAGCACCGATATGATCTCCTCGTACACCAGTGTCTTCTTACCATACAGCAAAGTTGTCACTAACGGATCGAAGCTCCCGGATAGCGAACACAGCAACATTAAAATCTTATCCTCCTTTTCTAAATCCATCCCTATATTGAGCAAGTCCATGCTCATTCAGTCGAACCGCTGAATATGCCCCACAATATCCTCGTCCTCCTGCATTCGAAGGCTATACAGTTGCTTCTTCAGCATCAACTTATTGCATATGTTGTTCCCCATGTACAACTGCTGCAACCTCAACCATAGTTCCTTGGGTGTTCTCTCCTCCAAAACACCATATAAAATCTCATCTGCCAAATAAGTCCTAATCATGGCACATGCCCTTTTCTCCAAGGACACCCACTCCTTATCTGTGATATCCTCTGGCCTATCTTCCAAGCCCAAATCCAATCTCATCTGAACTAGTAGATCCTCCACCCTTACCATCCACATCGTGAAACTTTTCTTTCCATCAAACTTCTCTAATCCTATCTTCAACCCACTATTTTTCATGATCAATCCAAATCAAATAATAGCAAATAGATAGATCTGAAAAATACCTTAACCAGAATGGTGGACAATAGCCCTGTGATCTCTTCCTTCTTCATGAAGCATGGAGAAAGCCTTTAGATCTAAATCTCATTGCTAATCTCTACTGAAAACTGATCTTCTTTCTCCTTCATGCTCAACCGAGCTCTAATATCAATTATTGTTCCTACGACTGCTTGGAGCCACAATCATAGATTCAATCTCTTGCATGAACCTAGGTGTTAATCCAGCAAACTGAAGAAGATCTAAGAAAGATGAGAGAAACTAGGATTTTGATGTTGGAACCAGAGAGAAGAGACAAGAGAGAAGAGAGTTAGGGAGAAAAGCTTAATTGTATTCATTTCTCCATTATAAAAATTACAATGTCCTAGTTTATATACCCTAGAGTTTCCACATGAATCCTCATAAACCACAGCTTAAAAACTCCCTTAGGCTAACCCAATACATGAAAGCACTCACCGAGCCTAAGTCTCACATGCTCTCATCCCCTGGATCTAATCTCAATCCATATATGAATTAGCCCTCTTAAAATCTCTCAAACCAGGCCATAAGACCCCTAGGATCAAGCCAGACCCTAGCCCAAAATTGACCCTCACGTAACTCTGCTCACTCACTGAGTCGGCTCAGTCTCATCATTGAGCTGGCTCAATCTCAGCACTGAGCCGGCTAAGTTCCACTGGGTCAGCTCAGTCCAAAACTGAGCTGACCCAGTCCTGTACCATGCCAGCAGTCCTGAATGCTTAGCTCCCTATTTTGCCTGTGCCCTAAGACTTAGCCGACCCAATTTTGGACTGAGCTGGCTAACCTGTAAAAAATTTTCTTTCTGTAGCCTTGATTCCTCGAATTTGGTTAATTGCTTCACCTTGAATCCTTGGTCTCCAAAGCACTAACCAAGCCCTTTGAGGCCCTCAATACCCGAACCTCAAGCCCATGGAGAGCTACATGCTGCCTCCATCCTAGGATAACTCCTATCCTAGCCCTAGGACCACACTTGTCCTAGCCTCCCTGGAGCCCTCATCCTGACTCTGCCCATGGACTTCTAAGGCTTGGGAGCACTACACCACCTACACCTTCAGGTGCCATCTTTCTATGAAGGAGTGATGGTACTTCTCCTCGCAGTTTGGTAAGAAGGGGTTACTGAAAGTGCTCCTTCTTTCACTCACAACTGGAAGAAAAACTATTTTTTTTATGCATTGTCCGACCTTGCTATTAGATCTTCCTCCTTAGGATCATATTAGGAAGTCAGTCTGCCGAGCTCCTAGCTTAGATAGAATCGATCTTGATTCCTCGAACAAACTCAAAGCATACTGAGCTCCTCTTCTTTCTAATCTTCTGAAAGAACATACCTTGTTTAACCTAGGTTTGAGTCTGCTTGACCCTGCTAGTATATTTTTTACTTTTTGGATTCACTCGGTTTCACATTTGTGTACTGTCACTGATTGTCATTCCTTCTTTGTTGTAGAAATGGATACCGAAGCTGCCACGAAGCTTGCAAATGGGTTTTATGCCTAGAAGAGGAAAGGGAAAGTGCCAGATGGTAGCTCAAAGTGGGTGTAGATTGGTGCTTCAAGCTTCGTGGCCCTCGCTGCCACTGCTGTTGCTTTCGAGGTTGCCGTTAGTGCTGAGGCTCTTCCAACAACCAAGGTCAGCACTGTTGATGTGGATTCCATGCCCTCTATGGCCCCAGGCCCTTCCAATGGGATCAAGCTCCGAAGCTTTCTGCTGAGGGAGTGATGAGGGAAGGGAAGAAAAAAAGAAAGCTATCGCAAAGACACCCTATAAGGCTCACTTTAGTGAGCCAAATGACAACAGTGATGAAAGAGGAGAGGATCCTTTTGATGACCCAGAGATCGTCTGGGATTTAACTGATAAATTTGCCATGCCAGAGGTGGTGGACGACATGGCCAACCTTGAACCATGGTAGCTCGTCTGGGGTTCTCTCAAAATCCTCCTCAAGGTGATTGTTTCATTACCCAACTTCTTCTCTTATCTTTTGCTTCTTCCTTCTCTCTTCTATCGTTCTTCTTCCTTTTCTTTTTTTTTCTTTAACAATGATCATTTGTTGCAGTCGGGTCATCAAATGCTCACCCACATCAAGAGGGCACACCATCTGGAGGTGGAGGCAGAGAAGGTCTAGGAGGATCTTCGAGCTGAGGTCCGTTGCCTTCAGAAGAAGGTCGGTGAGGTTGAGCATCTTGCGGAGGAGAAGATGGCAAAAATAGAAAGTCTCTAGGGTGCGCTCAGGAAGGAGGAGTTCATCTCAGCCGAACTTAATGCTGCACTAGCTTTGGAGGAGGAAAGGAAGAAAGAAGCTGAGATCAAAGTTGTTGAATTGGAAGCTCGGATGGCAAAGTCGATCTCAGAGGTGATGATCTGGGCCGTGGAAGAGTTCAAGAACTCTTCCAAAATGATGAACCTGAATGTGAAGTTTGGCTAGCAGGCGTTCATTAGAGGTTTTGAGCTCTGTGAGGTCTAAGTTGCTCAAAAATTTTTCGAGCTTGATCTAAGTTTTTTGGAAGAAGAGGAGGCTGCCGATGGGGAAGCTGAACCATCCACTACTGCAGTTGACCGTTCTCCCTCCGGAGTGGCCGTAGAACCTTCCAAACCGATCATTAAGGAGCTCGGACCCTCTGAACCACTAGCTGAACTTTTTCCTGAGTCCGCAGCTACTGTAGGATTGTCGAGTTTCCCTATTGCTTTCCCTCCCGATGTTGCGAGCTTTTAGTTATTGTATTTTTTTTATTTCATCCTATACTTGAAAAACTTTTATCAATGAAAGTAGCTCTTCTTTTTATCAATAGCTTAGAATTCCTTTCTTATGTTGGATGTAGTCTTCCGTCGATGTCGAGTTGCTGCTGAAGGAGAAATCCTGATTTTCCATGTTACGTTCGTTTAGATTTGATTGGATAAAGAGAGATATTTTAAAATTTTCTCTCATGAATCCAAAATAGATCTAAGATGTTTCAAATTTAATTTTATAGATCTAATAAAATAAAATAAAAATAAATTAAATCTCATTTAATTTATATCTTTTGTTGGGTAATCAGATTATCCTATGATGATCCTGCTGATTGTCTGAGATTCTAGATCTAGCCACGCAAACGCCTGGCCTCTATCAGTATCCACTCGGACTGGATCTAGATCTGGATCTGATTTGGAGGATCTTCAAAATTTCTTCTGAAGATCAACAATCATCTCTACAGTAGTGCTGCCTTCTTCCTTTCTCATCAGCTTTCTCTTGCCTAGATTGCACCAAATTGGAGCCCAACTTTCCTTGGGCATGGAGAGGAGAGAGAGAACCAAAAGATGGCATGTACGAGGGAGAGGGGCAGCCTTGGGGCATGGGCTAAGAGAGAACTCTATTAAAGTTGGGCGTAGATAGGGTTTATAAAGACCCTACTGTGCCATGTAGTGCCACATCAACCTGACCAATCATGTTGCTTCGTGCAATCAAATCTAAATCTGATTGATAGGATGACATCACCTAATCTAATTAGATGAGAGCCCCTTCAATTTATCCTTAGGTGGCACCAAGACTGATCAAAGCTGAGTCTTAGGCGCCTTCCTATGTTGAATCAATGAAGCAACCTGGAGTCCCATCCGCATGGGACTCCAATCATCCCTATCCATGGCGCACGCCTCCCTAGGTGTGTGCCCCCTTCTTTCCAATTTCTAGTAAGGGGACGAGCCCCTATCTGCTCTCCTATGGGTGCATGACACATGGGCAGATGTCCGGGGGTTAAAGGTCAATGTTTGACCAATGTCAAAAGACAAGAATTAGCATGTGACGAAAAATAGCAGGTGTTGTCTCAAATTTATCTCATAAGTTAAGACAACCCTTTTTTGACCTAAACAAGCTCCAGTCAGACTAAGTAAAGGTACGTAAGTGAGAACAAACATATTTGGCTCAGTCGAGATAACTTTTAATGATAGTAGAAGGAGAACATTAGGCTTAACCATATGCTAGCATGATTTCCATGAACCTAATTATCATTTTTGATTTTTTATTGAAGTCACCAAATTTAAACCATTGTTTGTAGACCCAGTGAAGGGAAATCCTGATTTCCCGGTCCAGGTTCGTCCAGATCTGATTAGATCAAGAGATATATTTCAAAAATTTTCTCTTGATCTCAATCAGATCTTGATATGTTTCAGATCTGATTCTTATTATTTTAATAAATAAAATAAAATAAGATAAATTAAATCAAATTTAATTTACCTGATTTGGGTAATCCTATTACCCTGTAGATGATCCTGATTGCAGCGGAAGGTTCTGGATCTTAGCCACGCAAGCGCCTGGCCTCTACCGGTATCCACTCGGGTTGGATCTGGAGATCCTCTTCTTCTCTATCACACCTCCAAAAATCAGATCTGGATCTGATCTGGAGGATCTTCAAAACTCTTTTGAAGATCTGCAGTCGTCCTTTTGCAGCAGCGCAGCCTTCTTGCTTTTGATCGCCTTTCCTTGATCTGAATCGCACCAAACCTAAGTCCAAAACACTTTTGGACGTGGAGAGGAGCAAGGAGGAGAAGACTATGGCATGGAGAAGGAGGGGAGAGGCAGCCTTGGGGCGTATCTAATAGCATTTGGAATTAGGGTTGGGCGCAGGGTCTTATTTATAGACCTCTTGTGATCCAACTCCTCTTCCTCTCAACCAATCACAACCCTTTGTGAAATCAGATCTAAATCTGATTGGTTGGAATAGAGACCCCTGGATTCCTCCTTAGAGGGCGCCTAAGACCAGTCAAACTGGATTCTTAGTAGAACTCTGATTGGAATCCAAAAGGGAGGTGGAGTCCTTGTCCAACAAGGACTCCTAGGCGCCTCCTACTTGGGCTCACGCCACCCTTGGCGTGCGCCCTTCTCCTTGCCAGGTTCTGGCAGGGGGACAGGCCCCCACCAGCTCTCCAATAGGTGCATGACATGTGGTCAAAAGTCAAAGGGTGTCAATGGTCAACGTTTGACCAGTCAAAGGTAGACTTTTGACCAAAGTCAAAGAACAAGAAATGGCAGGTGACCAAAAATGGCAGGTAATGTCTTACAAATAAGACAACCTATTCTGACTTGGACAACCTCCAGTCAGACCATATGAAGGCCTCTGATTGAGCACAAACTCCTTTGGCTCAGTCAGGACAACTTATTTATGATAGTAAAAGAAGAACGTTAGGTTCAATCGAGTGCTAGCACGATTTCCTTGAACCTAATTGAATCTCATTCAGATCAATTGAACTAGATCAGTTCAATTGATGATCACCAGATTCAAACCCTTGTTTGTGTGACCCAGTTAGGTTCAGTTCTGTATGGTAATGGGATATGTCATGATCTCTATCATAGACATCATCGAAACTCCTTTCGATGGATCAGAACTCTTCTGATTCGAACAGCTAGAATGATCGATCATCTAAATCATTCTAATTGCTCCCAAAATCCACCAGTGACACCTAGCAGTATATGGTGGCAACCCATCAGAGCTGAATGCGAACCTCTTGGTGCAGCTACCTGTGTGATTAAGTTCTTCTATCTTGAGCCCCGATCAGATTAGGGTTAAGGTGAACTCGTCAAACCCTAGTCTCTGTCATATGATGTAATCATTCGATTCGAGTCCAATGTGAAAATCTAAATAGAAACTCTTTCTATTATTTCACTCTGCCATGGCCATGGGCTTCTGGACTTGATTCTCATGATCATCATAGGGCTACTCCTCTACCACCGAGGTAGATAGATCCCATCTTGATGCAATCCAGTTCCTACAATGAACATGCTATAGCCAACATACACCTCAGGGTTCCATATGGCTAGGAGACCGAGTAATGGTGTAGTCAAACTATAACACCCTCAAGGTGAACTGCCGATGCATCTCAGGTCAAAGAACCAGACACACTACTGCAGCATCGAGTCAGTCATTGACGAGAAGGTAGACTTCCTAATGACTACTCGAGGTGGTCACGCTCAGTGCCCTCGTTCTCTAACGAGTACCTGTACTCTCGCTCCGGTGTCTCCACACCGTAGACTCAAGACTCATCTACTAAAGAGAAGCGATCGTACACCAACCTTCCGGATCAATCACCATCCTCGTGATGATCCTATGGTCGGGAGCTGTTTATGAGTTAATAATGATTATTCATGTCTTAAATTTTCAACTCTTGAAAATATGAATTATCATTACCATTAACTCAAAGGATGTATCACAGACACTAAATACACATGTGTGATAGAAAATAACCCATTTTATTAATTATAGTCAAAATTATAATTTTGCCCCTAGAAGTGTATTACAAGTGTCAGCCAATTCTGGCTTCTAGGGCACATATATCTAACAATCTCCCACTTGTCCTAAAGCCAATTGGCTACAAGTCTAAGTCCCATCTTCTCAAGGTGGGCTTCGATCTTCTGCTGGCCCAACGGCTTTGTAAGTGGGTCTGCCACATTATCTGCGGAGTTGACTCTCTTGACCTCAACGTAACCTTTCTCAAGGTAATCGCGGATGAGATGATATCGCCGCTCAATGTGCTTGGACTTCTGGTGAGACCTCGGCTCCTTAGCAAGGGCTATGGCGCCATTGTTGTCGCAGTAAAGAGGAATGGCATCTGATGGCATTACTCCAATTTCTGCAGCAAACTTCTTGTACCAGAATGCTTCCTTTGCAGCCTCTGATGCAGCTATATATTCTGCTTCCATGGTGGAATCTGCTATCACAGTTTGCTTGGAACTCTTCCAGCTGACAGCTCCACCATTGCACACAAACAGACTTCCAGATGTCGACTTTCGATCATCTATATCGGACATGAAGTCCGAGTCTGTGTATCCCTGAACTTGGAGTTCTCCATTACCAAAGACCAACATCATATCCTTAGTTCTTCTCAAGTACTTAAGGATACATTTCACAGAAGTCCAGTGTTCTTCACCTGGATTTGACTGATATCTGCTTGTGACACTCACAGCATGGGCTATATCAGGTCGTGTACATAGCATGGCATACATGAGGCTCCCTATTGCAGAAGCATAAGGGATCTTGCTCATGCGTTCTATTTCCTCAGGTGTGCTGGGGCACATCTTCTTGGAAAGATGAATACCATGTCTGAAGGGTATTAATCCCCTCTTAGAGTTTTCCATACTAAACCTCTTTAGTACTTCCTCTATGTACATCTTCTGTGAAAGTCCTAGCATCCTATTCGGTCTATCCCTATAGACCTTAATTCCTAGAATAAAGGATGCTTCACCTAGGTCTTTCATGGAGAATTCCTTGGACAACCACATCTTGACTGATGTCAACATGGGAATATCATTCCCAATAAGGAGGATGTCATCCACGTACAATACGAGGAAGACAACAGCGCTCCCACTGACCCTTTTGAAAACACATGGTTCCTCTTCATTTTTGATGAAACCAAACTTTTTGATCACATCATTGAAACGAGTGTTCCAGCTCCGAGATGCTTGCTTAAGTCCATATATGGACCTTTGCAGCTTGCAAACCTTGTGATCAGTATCACTGGATGTGAAACCTAGCGGCTGTTCCATATAGATATCTTCCTCAAGATATCCATTTAGGAATGCCGTTTTCACGTCCATTTGCCATATTTCATAATCGAAATAGGCTGCAACAGCAAGCAATGTGCGGATGGATTTTAGCATAGCTACCGGGGAAAAGGTATCCTGATAGTCAATGCCTTCACGTTGACTATAACCTTTTGCCACCAGTCTAGCCTTGAATGTCTCCACATTCCCATCTGCACCAATCTTTCTCTTGAAGATCCATTTACACCCAATAGGTACTATACCTTCTGGTGGATCTACCAAGGTCCAGACTTGGTTTGAGTGCATCGAGTCGATTCTCTGACTTCATTGCCTCAAGCCATTTCTCGGAGTCGATATCTGATATCGCCTCGTTGTAGGTTTTGGGATCATCACCATGAGCACCATTACCTATGAGGAACATTTCCTCTACGTCCTCTGAAATAATACCTAAGTATCTTTCAGGGGGACGGGAAACTCTTTCCGATCTACGAGGTGGAGGAGGTAGTGTTCTTATTGGCTCAACCTGATTTGGTTCCACTTGGTCCTTAGCTCGTTCTGCTTGTGAGACTTTCTCATCAAGCTTAATCTGCTTTCCAATGCCACTATCTTGAATAAACTATTTTTCAAGAAATATGGCATGTCGACTCACAATCACATTGTGGTCTTCTGGAATGTAGAAATAGTATCCTAATGACTCTTTAGGATATCCTATGAATCGAGCTCTAAAGGACCTAAACTCTAACTTGTCCGCTTGTTGTCTTTTGACATAAGCCGGACAACCCCAAATTCTGAGATGACTCAGACTTGGTTTCTTACCGTGCCATATCTCATACGGTGTGGTAGGAACGGTTTTAGAGGGAACCCTATTCAGTAAATAGATTGAAGTTAATAATGAATGTCCCCAAAGAAAATCTGGGAGGTCTGTGAAGCTCATCATGGATCGAACCATATCCAATAGAGTCCGATTTCTCCGTTCTGAAACCCCGTTGAGTTGAGGTGTTCCTGGTGGAGTCCATTGAGAGACTATGCCATTTTCCTTAAGATAGTCTAGGAATTCCCGGCTAAGGTATTCACCTCCTCGATCTGATCGAAGAACCTTAATGGGTTTTCCAGTTTGTTTTTCTACTTCATGTCTGAATTCTTTGAACTTTTCAAAGGCTTCAGACTTATGTCTCATAAGATACACATACCCATACCTAGACAGATCATCGGTAAAGGTAATGAAGTAGACAAAATTGCCTCTAGCCGGCACATCGAATGGGCCGCACACATCAGTATGTACTAGGGCAAGGAGATCTGTGGCCCTCTCCCCATGTCCAACAAAAGGGAGTTTAGTCATTTTGCCTTGAAGACAAGATTCACAAGTTGGATATGACTCAAAAGTCAATGGACTCAATAGCCCATTTTTCTCCAATTTGTTAATCCTATCTTCTGCTATATGACCTAATCTCAGGTGCCATAGATATCTGTCGTTTGGACTATCCCTAGGTCGTTTGGCATTCACGTTTTGCTCGATAGTTAAAATAGGTACATCAATATGCAACTGATAAAGACCATTAACAAGGAAACCATTTGCAATTTTATTTCTTTCATAAAGAATGTTACAATGGTCCTTAAAGAAGGTGATCACATAACCTTCTTGTGCTAAGCATGAAACAGAAATCAAATTCCTGCTAGCTGCAGGCACATAATAACAGTCTTTTAAAACTAAGTCTAAACCAGATGGTAATCGCAGAGGGTATGTTCCCACGGCTACTGCAGCAACTCTTGCTCCATTACCGACGCGTAGGATCATGTCTCCATCCCTCAGCCTCCTGCTATCCTCAAGACCCTGCATAGAAGTGCACAGATGAGCACTAGAACCAGAGTCAAGCACCCAACTGGATGCAGAAGAAACCGTAAGGTTAGACTCAATAACGAGCATACCTCCAGAAGGACCTTCCTTCTTGTTCTTTCAGGGTGGCCAGGTAAGTAGGGCAGTTCCGCTTCCAATGGCCGTCGCTGTTGCAATGGAAACACTTTCCTTTGCCATCGACCTTCTTCTTCGGTTCTGCCTTCTTCTTCTTTGATCCTTCTACCTTTTGCTTTTTCACAGACTTCTTTTTCTTTCCATAAGACTTTCTTTTGGAAGAAGTCCGTTCCATAGCAAGAACTGAGCCTTTAGAACCTTTCATAGAAAGCTCAGCGGTAACCAGCATATTCATCAACTCGGCCAAGGAATTTTGAAGTTTATGCATGTGGTAATTCATGATGAATTGCCCATATGCATCAGTCAAGGATTGCAGAATAATATCGTTCTGCAAGTCCAAGTCCAACTTCACACCGAGCTTCTCAAGCTCTTCCATGTCCTTGATCATTGTCAGACAGTGATCTTGGACTGACTGCCCATCACGCATCTTAGCCTTAAAAAGTCATTTTCGTGACTTGATATTTGGCTGCGCGACTCTGTTCACCAAACATCTCCTGCAGGTGAGCCAACATTTGGCGAGCAGTCCCGATATCTTCATGTTGGCGCTGGAGCTCATCAGACATCGAGCCCAACATGTAGTATCTGGCCTTATTGTCTTCGTCAATCCATTTTTCCAGAGACGCTCTCTGTTCAGTGGATGGACGAGCTGGTAAGGTGGGAGGGTCCTGGTCCAAAACATGTGTTAACTTCTCTGAACCCAAAACAATTTTGTAGTTCCTGAGCCAATCTTTATAATTGGGTCCAGTCAGTCTATGTGTGTCTAGGATACGTGCCAGTGGGTTGGACGCAGACATTTTCCTGTAGAGAGTCAAAGATTCTAGTTAGATACTGTAATTTTGACTTGACCAATTTGTTTAGGGATTTTATTTTTAAACAAATTAGCTCCCACTATTTTCTCGGATCCCTACACTCCCTCTGTAGAGATGCGAAAATCTCCGCGATTGATGATTTCTAGTGGGTGGTGCGGTCTCACCAACTGACTCATCACCTCACCTAACAGTTATTGGTGATGGGTTAGCCAATGAGTGAACAACTCTTGTTCAATGATTCTCTAATCATGGTGCACCCAAACTTGGTCTCTAATTCATGAATCTCACCGTATCCGGAATATTGATCCACTCCTTAGTTAAGTCAGACCCACCATTTGCATAGACTGGGTTCCTAATTGGGTCTCTCACCGTATCCGGAATATTGAGCCCAACTCATCCTCCAGCCCATAGCATCCAATGCCTAATAGACATGGTTGCGTCTTCCCGGTGCAACTGAGCCACTGTATCCAGCCGAGAACAATCAACCCCGGGAAGGGCCCGCACGTCTACAATGGTGGAAGACCTCGGACTTAATCTTTTCTTAGGGAGAATTGATTCAGGTCTCATTAAACTAGACTTGGCTTAGTCATAACAATTATGACTAACCTAGTGGCATGGGTCAGCTCGGATTATTGACCACCTCAGATCAGAACTGTGTCAACAGATATGGCCAGGTAAGTGAGACCGGTGGAAGGAATATGCCGTTAACTCGCACAAGAACGCATTCAGGTCGAGTAGCTTCCAATTAAAAACCAGTCGGTCGTCTGTGCCAAACTTACCTTAGACACCAAATTGTTGAGTCAGAACCAATTGGGTTAGCCTACAATCCAGACTCTAACCTCTGAGCCTAATTAGGTCTTGCTTGATCGTGACTCGATCTTGACCCAGACTTAATCCTATTAGGCTGGTCAATTTAAGCATTGTTGATCCCATCTAACCAACTCTTGATTCGGTTTGATCAACCGCTTAGACCTAATTGAGCTACCCAAGCCCGAACCCAGTATTATGAATATGTCTTAGATCTGAAATTCTCAATTTTAGACCTAATTAATATTCCATAAACTTAATTCTTAATTAAGTTGGGTTCATAAACAAAATATGCACAATAAATCCTAGGGTTTCAGGATCTAGGGTTTTGCAGAAAGTAAGTTTTGGGTTTCTGATTAAGGACGAACACGCAGCACCCCTACACGTCATAAGAACACCCCATCGAATGGGAAGAGAGGGCCTTTAAACCCTTCTTCGTTCTTATGACCGGACGGCCAAGAGGAACGCCTTAATCAGGAACATGTAAATACTACAAAACAGTTATAGATCTATATCATATATCTCATATACAAATTTAGATCTAATCAATGGCATATTTTGCATACATCTCATGTATCAAATCATGCATGTTTTCAGATCTAAATTATCTCATAATAATCTAAAAAATTAGATTTAAATTGATCTAATCAAAATAAATTCTAATCTAGACAATTATGTAGAACTATTCTACAACTAGTCTAGTCATGCATCTATCATATCTCATATGATATTTAAAATTAAATAATTTTTATTTGCTGTTTATCAGATGTTATTATAACACTTATAATATCAGAAAATAGTAAATAAGAAGATCTAAAATATGATTTAATCAGATTAAATCAAAGACATGCAAAACTATTCTATAGAACTATTCTATTCTAGAACTAGTCATGCATATCTTCATGTTCTTAGATCCAAATCATTTAATTTTAATTTTTTCTGATTTCAGATCTGATCACATCTCATGTGACATCTGAAATCACTTTATTTTCTAATTAAAATAAAATTAAAATCAGATCTAAACAATTTAGAACCATGGCTCTGATACCAGTTGAAGGGAAATCCTGATTTCCCGGTCCAGGTTCGTCCAGATCTGATCAGATCAAGAGATATATTTCAAAAATTTTTCTCTTGATCTCAATCAGATCTTGATATGTTTCAGATCTGATTCTTATTATTTTAATAAATAAAATAAAATAAGATAAATTAAATCAAATTTAATTTACCTGATTTGGGTAATCCTATTACCCTGTAGATGATCCTGATTGCAGCGGAAGGTTCTGGATCTTAGCCACGCAAGCGCCTGGCCTCTACCGGTATCCACTCGGGTTGGATCTGGAGATCCTCTTCTTCTCTATCACACCTCCAAAAATCAGATCTGGATCTGATCTGGAGGATCTTCAAAACTCTTTTGAAGATCTGCAGTCGTCCTTTTGCAGCAGCGCAGCCTTCTTGCTTTTGATCGCCTTTCCTTGATCTGAATCGCACCAACCTAAGTCCAAAACCCTTTTGGACGTGGAGAGGAGAAGGAGGAGAAGTTTATGGCATGGAGGAAGGAGGGGAGAGGCAGCCTTGGGGCGTGGGAAAATCTCTAATTGGAATTAGGGTTGGGCGCAGGGTCTTATTTATAGACCTCTTGTGATCCAACTCCTCTTCCTCTCAACCAATCACAACCCTTTGTGAAATCAGATCTAAATCTGATTGGTTGGAATAGAGACCCCTGGATTCCTCCTTAGAGGGCGCCTAAGACCAGTCAAACTGGATTCTTAGTAGAACTCTGATTGGAATCCAAAAGGGAGGTGGAGTCCTTGTCCAACAAGGACTCCTAGGCGCCTCCTACTTGGGCTCACGCCACCCTTGGCGTGCGCCCTTCTCCTTGCCAGGTTCTGGCAGGGGGACAGGCCCCCACCAGCTCTCCAATAGGTGCATGACATGTGGTCAAAAGTCAAAGGGTGTCAATGGTCAACGTTTGACCAGTCAAAGGTAGACTTTTGACCAAAGTCAAAGAACAAGAAATGGCAGGTGACCAAAAATGGCAGGTAATGTCTTACAAATAAGACAACCTATTCTGACTTGGACAACCTCCAGTCAGACCATATGAAGGCCTCTGATTGAGCACAAACTCCTTTGGCTCAGTCAGGACAACTTATTTATGATAGTAAAAGAAGAACGTTAGGTTCAATCGAGTGCTAGCACGATTTCCTTGAACCTAATTGAATCTCATTCAGATCAATTGAACTAGATCAGTTCAATTGATGATCACCAGATTCAAACCCTTGTTTGTGTGACCCAGTTAGGTTCAGTTCTGTATGGTAATGGGATATGTCATGATCTCTATCATAGACATCATCGAAACTCCTTTCGATGGATCAGAACTCTTCTGATTCGAACAGCTAGAATGATCGATCATCTAAATCATTCTAATTGCTCCCAAAATCCACCAGTGACACCTAGCAGTATATGGTGGCAACCCATCAGAGCTGAATGCGAACCTCTTGGTGCAGCTACCTGTGTGATTAAGTTCTTCTATCTTGAGCCCCGATCAGATTAGGGTTAAGGTGAACTCGTCAAACCCTAGTCTCTGTCATATGATGTAATCATTCGATTCGAGTCCAATGTGAAAATCTAAATAGAAACTCTTTCTATTATTTCACTCTGCCATGGCCATGGGCTTCAGGACTTGATTCTCATGATCATCATAGGGCTGCTCCTCTACCACCGAGGTAGATAGATCCCATCTTGATGCAATCCAGTTCCTACAATGAACATGCTATAGCCAACATACACCTCAGGGTTCCATATGGCTAGGAGACCGAGTAATGGTGTAGTCAAACTATAACACCCTCAAGGTGAACTGCCGATGCATCTCAGGTCAAAGAACCAGACACACTACTGCAGCATCGAGTCAGTCATTGACGAGAAGGTAGACTTCCTAATGACTACTCGAGGTGGTCACGCTCAGTGCCCTCGTTCTCTAACGAGTACCTGTACTCTCGCTCCGGTGTCTCCACACCGTAGACTCAAGACTCATCTACTAAAGAGAAGCGATCGTACACCAACCTTCCGGATCAATCACCATCCTCGTGATGATCCTATGGTCGGGAGCTGTTTATGAGTTAATAATGATTATTCATGTCTTAAATTTTCAACTCTTGAAAATATGAATTATCATTACCATTAACTCAAAGGATGTATCACAGACACTAAATACACATGTGTGATAGAAAATAACCCATTTTATTAATTATAGTCAAAATTATAATTTTGCCCCTAGAAGTGTATTACAAGTGTCAGCCAATTCTGGCTTCTAGGGCACATATATCTAACAAGCGTCAAGTTAATTTCCCCCGCAGATGGGTCCAAAAACCATACACACCACTACAGCTTCGATTTAGTCATCGACGAGAAGGTAGAGTTCCTTATAACTGCTCGCCGTGGTCACGCTCAGTGCCCTCATTCTCTAATGAGTACCTGTACTCTTGCTTCGATGCCACTACATCATAGATTCAAGACTCATCTACTATAAATAAGTGATTGTACACCAAACTTTTGGATCAATCATCATCCTCACGATGATCCTACGGTCGGGAGCATTTTATGAATTAATAAATAAAAATTTTTTTCTTAAATTTTTAATTTTTGAAAATAAGAATTATCACTACCATTAACTCAAGGGATGCATCACAGACACTAAATACATATTTATGATAGAAAATAATCTATTTTATTATTTATAGTTAAAATTATAATTTTGTTCCTAGAAGTGTATTGCAAGTGTTAGCCAATTCTGGCTTCTAGAGCACACAAATCTAACAATCTCCCACTTGACCTAAAGCCAATTGGCTACAAATCTAAGTCCCATCTTCTTAAGGTGGGCTTCGATCTTCTACAGGCCCAATGGCTTTGTAAGTGGCTCTGCTGCATTATCTATGGAGTCGACTCTCTTGACCTCGACGTAACCATTCTTGAGGTAATCGCGGATGAGGTGGTATCGCAGCTCGATGTGCTTGGATTTTTGGTGAGACCTCAGCTCCTCAGCAAGGGCTATGGCGCCATTATTGTCGTAGTACAGAGGAATGGCATTTGATGGCATCACTCCGATCTCTGCAGCAAACTTCTTATACTAGAATGCCTCCTTCACAGCTTCTGATGTAACAATATATTCTGCTTCCATGGTGGAATCTGCTATCACAGTTTGCTTTGAACTCTTTCAACTGCAACACCACCATTACACACAAACAAATTTTCAGATATCGACTTTCGATCATCTACATCGGACATAAAATTCAAGTCTGTATATCCCTTGGACTTGGAGTTCTCCATTACCAAAGACCAACATCATATCCTTAGTTCTTCTTAAGTACTTAAGGATACATTTCACAGAAGTCTAGTGTTCTTCACCTGGATTCGACTGATATCTACTCGTGACACTCACAGCATGGGCTATATCAGGGCGTGTACATAACATGGCATACATGAGGCTCCCTATTGCTGAAGCATAAGAGATCTTGCTCATGCATTCTATTTCCTCAGGTGTGCTAGGGCACATCTTCTTGGAAAGATGAATACCATGTCTGAAGGGATATTAATCCCCTCTTAGAGTTTTCCATACTAAACCTCTTTAGTACTTCCTCTATGTACATCTTCTGTGAAAGTCCTAGCATCCTATTCGGTCTATCCTCTATAGACCTTAATTCCTAGAATAAAGGATGCTTCACCTAGGTCTTTCATGGAGAATTCCTTTAGATAACCATATTTTAACTATGGTCAACATGGGAATATCATTTCCAATAAGGAGGATGTCATCCACGTACAATACGAGGAAGACAACAGCGCTCCCACTGACCCTTTTTGAAGACACATGGTTCCTCTTCATTTTTGATGAAACCAAATAATTTGATCACATCATTAAAATGAGTGTTCCAGCTCCGAGATGCTTGCTTAAGTCCATATATGGACCTTTGCAGCTTGCAAACCTTGTGATCAGTATCACTGGATGTGAAACCTAGCGGCTGTTCCATATAGATATCTTCCTCAAGATATCCATTTAAGAATGCCATTTTCACGTCCATTTGCCATATTTCATAATCGAAATAGGCTGCAACAGCAAGCAATGTGCGGATGGATTTTAGCATAGCTAGTGAAAAAGGTATCCTGATAGTCAATGCCTTCGCACGTTGACTATAACCTTTTGCCACTAATCTAGCCTTTGAATGTCTCCACATTCTCATCTGCACCAATCTTTCTCTTGTAGATCCATTTACACCCAATAGGTACTATACCTTTTGGTGGATCTACCAAGGTCCAGACTTGGTTTGAGTGCATCGAGTCAATTTCTGACTTCATTGCCTCTAGCCATTTCTCAGAGTCGATATTCGATATCGCCTCGTTATAGGTTTTGGGATCATCACCATGAACCCCATTACCTATGAGGAAATATTTTCTCTACTTTCTCTGAAATAGTACCTAAGTACCTCTCAGAAGGATGGGAAACCTTTTTCGATCTATGAGGTGGAGGAGGTAGTGATTGGATTGGCTCAACCTGATTTGGTTCCATTTGGTCCTTAGCTCGTTGCTCTTGTGAGACTTTCTCATCGAGCTTGATCTGCTTTCCAATGCCGCTATCTTGAATAAACTATTTTTCAAGAAAGATGGCATGTCGACTCACAATCACATTGTGATCTTCTGGAATGTAGAAATAATATCCTAATGACTCTTTAGGATATCCTATGAATCGAGCTCTAAAGGACCTAAAGTCTAACTTGTCCGCTTGTTGTCTTTTGACATGAGCCGGACAATCCCAAATTCTGAGATGACTCAGACTTGGTTTCTTACCATGCCATATCTCATACGGTGTGGTAGGAATGGTTTTAGAAGGAACCCTATTCAGTAAGTATATTGCAGTTAACAAACAGTGTCCCCAAAGAAAATTAGGGAGGTCTGTGAAGCTCATCATGGATCGGACCATATCCTAATAGGATTCCGGATTTCCTCCGTTCTGAAACCCCATTGAGTTGAGGTGTTCCTAGGTGGAGTCCATTGAGAGACTATGCCATTTTTCTTGAGATAGTCTAGGAAATTTCTGACTAAGGTATTCACCTCCTCGATCTGATCGAAGAATCTTAATGGATTTTTCAGTTTATTTTTCTACTTCATGTCTGAATTCTTTGAACTTTTCAAAAGCTTCAGACTTGTGTCTCATAAGATACACATACCCATACCTAGATAGATCATCGGTAAAGATAATGAAGTAGACAAAATTGCCTCTAGCCGGCACATCAAATGGGCCGCACACATCAGTATGTACTAGGGCAAGAAGATCCATGGCCCTTTCCCCATGTCCTACAAAAGGGAGCTTAGTCATTTTGCCATGAAGACAAGATTCACAAATTGGATATGACTCGAAAGTCAATGGACTCAATAGCCCAATTTTCTCAATTTGTTAATCCTATCTTCTGCTATATGACCTAATCTTAGGTGCCATAGATACCTATCATTTGGACTATCCCTAGGTCGTTTGGCATTCACATTTTGCTCGATAGTTAAAATAGATACATCAATATGTAGCTGATAAAGACCGTTAATAAGAAAACCATTTGCAATTTTATTTCTTTCATAAAGAATGTTACAATGGTCCTTAAGAAGGTAATCACATAGCCTTCTAGTGCTAAGCATGAAACAGAAATCAAATTCCTGCTAGCTGCAGGCACATAATAACAGTCTTTTAAAACTAAGTCTAAACAGATGGTAATCGAAGAGGGTATGTTAGATATATGTGCCCTAGAAGCCAGAATTGGCTGACACTTGTAATACACTTCTAGGGGCAAAATTATAATTTTGACTATAATCAATAAAATGGGTTATTTTCTATCACATATGTGTATTTAGTGTCTGTGATACATCCTTTGAGTTAATGGTAATGATAATTCATATTTTCAAGAGTTGAAAATTTAAGACATGAATAATCATTATTAACTCATAAAATGCTCCCGACCATAGGATCATCACGAGGATGGTGATTGATCCGGAAGGTTGGTGTACAATCGCTTCTCTTTAGTAGATGAGTCTTGAGTCTACGGTGTGGAGACACCGGAGCGAGAGTACAGGTACTCGTTAGAGAACGAGGGCACTGAGCGTGACCACCTCGAGTAGTCATTAGGGAGTCTACCTTCTCGTCAATGACTGACTCGATGCTGCAGTAGTGTGTCTGGTTCTTTGACCTGAGGATGCATCGGCAGTTCACCTTGAGGGTGTTATAGTTTGACTACACCATTACTCGGTCTCCTAGCCATATGGAACCCTGAGGTGTATGTTGGCTATAGCATGTTCATTGTAGGAACTGGATTGCATCAAGATGGAATCTATCTACCTCGGTGGTAGAGGAGCAGCCCTATGATGATCATGAGAATCAAGTCCAGAAGCCCATGGCCATGGTAGAGTGAAATAATAGAAAGAGTTTCTATTTAGATTTTCACATTGGACTTCGAATCGAATGATTACATCATATGACAGAGACTAGGGTTTGACGAGTTCACCTTAACCCTAATCTGATCGGGGCTCAAGATAGAAGAACTTAATCACACAGGTAGCTGCACCAAGAGGTTCGCATTCAGCTCTGATGGGTTGCCACCATATACTGCTAGGTGTCACTGGTGGATTTTGGGAGCAATTAGAATGATTTAGATGATCGATCATTCTAGCTGTTCGAATCAGAAGAGTTCTGATCCATCGAAAGGAGTTTCGATGATGTCGATGATAGAGATCATGACATATCCCATTACCATACAGAACTGAACCTAACTGGGTCACACAAACAAGGGTTTGAATCTGGTGATCATCAATTGAACTGATCTAGTTCAATTGATCTGAATGAGATTCAATTAGGTTCAAGGAAAATCGTGCTAGCACTCGATTGAACCTAACGTTCTTCTTTTACTATCATAAATAAGTTGTCCTGACTGAGCCAAAGGAGTTTGTGCTCAATCAGAGGCCTTCATATGGTCTGACTGGAGGTTGTCCAAGTCAGAAAAGGTTGTCTTATTTTGTAAGACATTACCTGCCATTTTTGGTCACCTGCCATTTCTTGTTCTTTGACTTTGGTCAAAAGTCTACCTTTGACTGGTCAAATGTTGACCATTGACACTTTGACTTTTGACCACATGTCATGCACCTATTGGAGAGCTGGTGGGGGCCTGTCCCCCTGCCAGAACCTGGCAAGGAGGAGGGCGCACGCCACCCTTGGCGTGTGCCCAAGTTGGAGGCGCCTAGGAGTCCTTGTTGGACAAGGACTCCATCTCCTTTTTGGATTCCAATTAGAGTTCTCCTAAGAACCAACTTTGACTGGTCTTAGGCACCCTCTAAGGAGGAATCCAGGGGACTCTATTCCCACCAATCAGATTTAGATCTGATTTCACAAAGGGTTGTGATTGGTTGGGAAGAAGAGGAGTTGGATCACAGTTAGTCTATAAATAAGACCCTGCGCCCAACTCAAATTAATGAGATGATTGAATCAAAATTCTCCATGCCCCAAGGCTGCCTCTCCCCTCCTTCCTCCATGCCAAACCATCTTCTCCCTCTCCTCTCCACATCCAAAAGGAGTTTTGGACCTTGGTTGGTGCAATCCAGATCAAGAGAAAGGCGACTGAAAGCTAGAAGGCTGCGCTGCTGCAAAGGACGACTGCTGATCTTCAAAAGGAGTTTTGAAGATCCTCCAGATCAGATCCAGATCTAATTTTTGGAGATGTGATAGAGAAGAAGAGGATCTCTAGATCCAAGCCTGAGTGGATACCGGTAGAGGCCAGGCACTTGCGTGGCTAGATCCAGAACCTTCCGCTGCTTACAGGATCATCAACAGGGTAATAGGATTACCCAAATCAAGGTAAATTAAATTTGATTTAATTTATCTTATTTTATTTTATTTATTAAAATAATAAGAATTAGATCTAAAATATCTCAAGATCTGATTAGATCAAAGAAAATTTTTTTTGAAATATATCTCTTGATCTGATCAGATCTGAACGAACCTGGATCCGAAAAATCAGGATTTTCCCTTCAACTGGTATCAGAGCCAAGGTTCTAAAAGTATTTAGATCTAATTTTAAATTTATTTTAATTAAAAAATAAGTGATTTTAGATGTCACATGAGATGTGATCAGATCTAAAATCAGAAAAAATTAAAATTAAATGATTTGGATCTAAGATTAGAAAATATGCATGACTAGTTCTAAAATAGAATAGTTCTATAGAATAGTCTTGCATGTTTTTAATTTAATTTGATTAAATCATATTTTAGATCTATTTATTTACTATTTTTTGATATTATAATTATTATAATAACATCTAAAAAATAGCAAATAAAAATTATTTAATTTTAAACATCATATGAGATATGATTGATGCATGTCTAGACTAGTTGTAGAATAGTTCTACATAAGTTGTCTAGATTAGAATTTATTTTGATTAGATCAATTTAAATCTAATTTTTTAGATTATTATGAGATAATTTAGATCTGAAAATATGCATGATTCGATACATGAGATGTATGCAAAATATGCCATGATTAGATCTAATTTGTATATGAGATATATGATATAGATCTAAAACTATTTTGTAGTATTGCATGTTCCTGATTAAGGCGTTCCTCTTGGCCGTCCGGTCATAAGAATGAAGAAGGGTTTAAAGGCCCTCTCCTTCCCATTCGATGGGGTGTTCTTATGATGTGTAGGGGTGCTGCGTGTTCGTCCTTAATCAGAAATCCAAAACTTACTTTCTGCAAAACCCTAGATCCTGAAACCCTAGGATTTATTGTGCATATTTTGTTTATGAACCCTACTTAATTAAGAATTAAGATTATGGAAATATTAATTAGGTCTAAAATTGAGAATTTTCAGATCTAAGACATATTCATAATACTGGGTTCGGGCTTGGGTAGCTCAATTAGGTCTAAGCGGTTGATCAAACCGAATCAAGAGTTGGTTAGATGGGATCAACAATGCTTAAATTGACCAGCCTAATAGGATTAAGTCTGGGTCAAGATCGAGTCACGATCAAGCAAGACCTAATTAGGCTCAGAGGTTAGAGTCTGGATTGTAGGCTAACCCAATTGGTTCTGGCTCAACAATTTGGTGTCTAAGGTAAGTTTGGCACATACGACCGACTGGATTTTTAATTGGAAGCTACTCGACCTGAATGCATTCTTGTACGAGTTAATGGCATATTCCTTCCACCGGATCTCACTTACCTGGCCATATCTGTTGACACAGTTCTGATCTGAGGTGGTCAATAATCCGAGCTAACCCATGCCACTAGGTTAGTCATAATTGTTATGACTATGACAAGTCTAGTTTAATGAGACCTGAATCAATTCTCCCTAAGAAAAGATTAAGTCTGAGGTCTTCCACCATTGTAGATGTGCGGGCCCTTCCCGGGGTTGATTGTTCTCGGCTGGATACAGTGGCTCAGTTGCACCGGAAGATGCAACCATGTCTATTAGGCATTGGATGCTATGGGCTGGAGGATGAGTTGGGCTCAATATTTTGGATACGGTGAGAGACTCAATTAGGAATCCAGTCTATGCAAATGGTGGGTCTGACTTAACTAAGGAGTGGATCAATATTTTGGATACGGTGAGATTCATGAATTAGAGACCAAGTTTGGGTGCACCATGATTAGAGAATCATTGAACAAGAGTTGTTCACTCATTGGCTAACCCATCACCAATAACTGTTAGGTGAGGTGATGAGTCAGTTGGTGAGACCGCACCACCCACTAGAAATCATTAATCATGGAGATTTTTGCATCTCTACAGAGGGAGTGTAGGGATCCGAGAAAATAGTGGGAGCTAATTTGTTTAAAAATAAAATTCCTAAATAAATTGGTCAAGTCATAATTACAGTATCTAACTAGAATCTTTGACTCTCTACAGGAAAAATGTCTGCGTCCAACCCATTGGCACGTATCCTGGACACACATAGACTGACCGGACCCAATTATAAAGATTGGCTCAGGAACTACAAAATTATTTTGGGTTTCGAGAAGTTAACCCATGTTTTGGACCAGGACCCTCCCACCTTACCAGCCCGTCCATCCTATTGAACAGAGAGCGTCTCTGGAAAAATGGATAGACGAAGATAATAAGGCCAGATATTACATGTTGGGCTCGATGTCTGATGAGCTCCAGCGCCAACATGAAGATATCGGGACTGCTCGCCAAATGTTGGCTCACCTGCAGGAGATGTTTGGTGAACAGAGTCGCGCAGCCAAATATCAAGTCACGAAATGACTTTTTAAGGCTAAGATGCGTGATGGGCAGTCAGTCCAAGATCACTGTCTGACATGATGATCAAGGACATGGAAGAGCTTGAGAAGCTCGGTGTGAAGTTAGACTTGGATCTGCAGAATGATATTATTCTGCAATCCTTGACTGATGCATATGGGCAATTCATCATGAATTACCACATGCATAAACTTCAAAATTCCTTGGCCGAATTAATGAATATGCTGGTTACCGCTGAGCTTTCTATGAAAGGTTCTAAAGGCTCAGTTCTTGCTATGGAATGGACTTCTTCCAAAAGAAAGTCTTATGGAAAGAAAAAGAAGTCTGTGAAAAAGCAAAAGGTGGAAGGATCAAAGAAGAAGAAGGCAGAGCCGAAGAAAAAGGCCGATGTCAAAGGAAAGTGTTTCCATTGCAACAGCGACGGCCATTGGAAGCGGAACTGCCCTACTTACCTGGCCACCCTGAAGAACAAGAAGGAAGGTCCTTCTGGAGGTATGCTCGTTATTGAGTCTAACCTTACGGTTTCTTCTGCATCCAGTTGGGTGCTTGACTCTGGTTCTAGTGCTCATCTGTGCACTTCCATGCAGGGTCTTGAGGATAGCAGGAGGCTGAGGGATGGAGACATGATCCTACGCATCGGTAATGGAGCAAGAGTTGCTGCAGTAGCCGTGGGAACATACCCTCTTCGATTACCATCTGGTTTAGACTTAGTTTTGAAAGACTGTTATTATGTGCCTGCAGCTAGCAGGAATTTGATTTCTGTTTCATGCTTAGCACAGAAGGCTATGTGATTACCTTCTTTAAGGACCATTGTAACATTCTTTATGAAAGAAATAAAATTGCAAATGGTTTTCTTATTAATGGTCTTTATCAGCTACATATTGATGTACCTGTTCTAACTATCGAGCAAAACGTGAATGCCAAACGACCTAGGGATAGTCCAAATGATAGATATCTATGGCACCTAAGATTAGGTCATATAGCAGAAGATAGGATCAACAAATTGGAGAAAAATGGGCTATTGAGTCCATTGACTTTCGAGTCATATCCAACTTGTGAATCTTGTCTTCAAGGCAAAATGACTAAACTCCCTTTTGTTGGACATGGGGAAGAGGGCCACAGATCTCCTTGCCCTAGTACATACTGATGTGTGCGGCCCATTTGATGTGCCGGCTAGAGGCAATTTTGTCTACTTCATTACCTTTACCGATGATCTGTCTAGGTATGGGTATGTGTATCTTATGAGACACAAGTCTGAAGCTTTTGAAAAGTTCAAAGAATTCAGACATGAAGTAGAAAAACAAACTGAAAAACCCATTAAGGTTCTTCGATCAGATCGAGGAGGTGAATACCTTAGCCGGGAATTCCTAGACTATCTCAAGGAAAATGGCATAGTCTCTCAATGGACTCCACCAGGAACACCTCAACTCAACGGGGTTTCAGAATGGAGAAATCGGACTCTATTGGATATGGTTCGATCCATGATGAGCTTCACAGACCTCCCTGATTTTCTTTGGGGACACTCATTGTTAACTTCAATTTATCTACTGAATAGGGTTCCCTCTAAAACCGTTCCTACCACACCGTATGAGATATGGCACGGTAAGAAACCAAGTCTGAGTCATCTCAGAATTTGGGGTTGTCCGGCTCATGTCAAAAGACAACAAGCGGACAAGTTAGAGTTTAGGTCCTTTAGAGCTCGATTCATAGGATATCCTAAAGAGTCATTAGGATACTATTTCTACATTCCAGAAGACCACAATGTGATTGTGAGTCGACATGCCATCTTTCTTGAAAAATAGTTTATTCAAGATAGCGGCATTGGAAAGCAGATTAAGCTTGATGAGAAAGTCTCACAAGTACAACGAGCTAAGGACCAATTGGAACCAAATCAGGTTGAGCCAATAAGAACACTACCTCCTCCACCTCGTAGATCGGAAAGAGTTTTCCATCCCCCTGAAAGATACTTAGGTATTATTTCAGAGGAAGTAGAGAAAATGTTCCTCGTAGGTAATGGTGCTCATGGTGATGATCCCAAAACCTACAACGAGGCGATATCAGATATCGACTCCGAGAAATGGCTAGAGGCAATGCAGTCAGAAATTGACTCGATGCACTCAAACCAAGTCTGGACCTTGGTAGATCCACCAGAAGGTATAGTACCTATTGGGTGTAAATGGATCTTCAAGAGAAAGATTGGTGCAGATGGGAATGTGGAGACATTCAAGGCTAGACTAGTGGCAAAAGGTTATAGTCAATGCGAAGGCATTGACTATCAGGATACCTTTTCCCCAGTGGCTATGCTAAAATCCATCCGCACATTGCTTGCCGTTGCAGCCTATTTCGATTATGAAATATGGCAAATGGACGTGAAAATGGCATTCTTAAATGGATATCTTGAGGAAGATATCTATATGGAACAGCCGCTAGGTTTCACATCCAGTGATACTGATCACAAGGTTTGCAAGCTGCAAAGGTCCATATATGGACTTAAGCAAGCATCTCGGAGCTGGAACACTCATTTCAATGATGTGATCAAAAAGTTTGGTTTCATCAAAAATGAAGAGGAACCATGTGTTTTCAAAAAGGTCAGTGGGAGCGCTGTTGTCTTCCTCGTATTGTACGTGGATGACATCCTCCTTATTGGGAATGATATTCCCATGTTGACAACAGTCAAAATTATGGTTGTCCAAGGAATTCTCCATGAAAGACCTAGGTGAAGCATCCTTTATTCTAGGAATTAAGGTCTATAGGGATAGACCGAATAGGATGCTAGGACTTTCACAGAAGATGTACATAGAGGAAGTACTAAAGAGGTTTAGTATGGAAAACTCTAAGAGGGGATTAATACCCTTCAGACATGGTATTCATCTTTCCAAGAAGATGTGCCCTAGCACACCTGAGGAAATAGAACGCATGAGCAAGATCCCTTATGCTTCTGCAATAGGGAGCCTCATGTATGCCATGCTATGTACACGACCTGATATAGCCCATGCTGTGAGTGTCACAAGCAGATATCAGTCAAATCCAGGTGAAGAACACTGGACTTCTGTGAAATGTATCCTTAAGTACTTGAGAAGAACTAAGGATATGATGTTGGTCTTTGGTAATGGAGAACTCCAAGTCCAGGGATACACAGACTCGGATTTCATGTCCGATATAGATGATCGAAAGTCGACATCTGGGAGTCTGTTTGTGTGCAATGGTGGTGCTGTCAGCTGGAAGAGTTCCAAGCAAACGGTGATAGCAGATTCCACCATGGAAGCAGAATATATCGCTGCATCAGAGGCTGCGAAGGAAGCATTCTGGTACAAGAAGTTTGCTGCAGAAATTCGGAGTAATGCCATCAGATGCCATTCCTCTATACTGCGACAACAATGGCGCCATAGCCCTTGCTAAGGAGCCGAGGTCTCACCAGAAATCCAAGCACATTGAGCGGCGATACCACCTCATCCGCGATTACCTCGAGAAGGGTTACGTCGAGGTCAAGAGAGTCAACTCCACAGATAATGTGGCAGACCCACTTACAAAGCCGTTGGGCCAGCAGAAGATCGAAGCCCACCTTGAGAAGATGGGACTTAGACTTGTAGCCAATTGGCTTTAGGACAAGTGGGAGATTGTTAGATATATGTGCCCTAGAAGCCAGAATTGGCTGACACTTGTAATACACTTCTAGGGGCAAAATTATAATTTTGACTATAATCAATAAAATGGGTTATTTTCTATCACATATGTGTATTTAGTGTCTGTGATACATCCTTTGAGTTAATGGTAATGATAATTCATATTTTCAAGAGTTGAAAATTTAAGACATGAATAATCATTATTAACTCATAAAATGCTCCCGACCATAGGATCATCACGAGGATGGTGATTGATCCGGAAGGTTGGTGTACAATCGCTTCTCTTTAGTAGATGAGTCTTGAGTCTACGGTGTGGAGACACCGGAGCGAGAGTACAGGTACTCGTTAGAGAACGAGGGCACTGAGCGTGACCACCTCGAGTAGTCATTAGGAAGTCTACCTTCTCGTCAATGACTGACTCGATGCTGCAGTAGTGTGTCTGGTTCTTTGACCTGAGGTGCATCGGCAGTTCACCTTGAGGGTGTTATAGTTTGACTACACCATTACTCGGTCTCCTAGCCATATGGAACCCTGAGGTGTATGTTGGCTATAGCATGTTCATTGTAGGAACTGGATTGCATCAAGATGGAATCTATCTACCTCGGTGGTAGAGGAGCAGCCCTATGATGATCATGAGAATCAAGTCCAGAAGCCCATGGCCATGGCAGAGTGAAATAATAGAAAGAGTTTCTATTTAGATTTTCACATTCGGACTTCGAATCGAATGATTACATCATATGACAGAAGACTAGGGTTTGACGAGTTCACCTTAACCCTAATCTGATCGGGGCTCAAGATAGAAGAACTTAATCACACAGGTAGCTGCACCAAGAGGTTCGCATTCAGCTCTGATGGGTTGCCACCATATACTGCTAGGTGTCACTGGTGGATTTTGGGAGCAATTAGAATGATTTAGATGATCGATCATTCTAGCTGTTCGAATCAGAAGAGTTCTGATCCATCGAAAGGAGTTTCGATGATGTCGATGATAGAGATCATGACATATCCCATTACCATACAGAACTGAACCTAACTGGGTCACACAAACAAGGGTTTGAATCTGGTGATCATCAATTGAACTGATCTAGTTCAATTGATCTGAATGAGATTCAATTAGGTTCAAGGAAATCGTGCTAGCACTCGATTGAACCTAACGTTCTTCTTTTACTATCATAAATAAGTTGTCCTGACTGAGCCAAAGGAGTTTGTGCTCAATCAGAGGCCTTCATATGGTCTGACTGGAGGTTGTCCAAGTCAGAAAAGGTTGTCTTATTTTGTAAGACATTACCTGCCATTTTTGGTCACCTGCCATTTCTTGTTCTTTGACTTTGGTCAAAAGTCTACCTTTGACTGGTCAAATGTTGACCATTGACACTTTGACTTTTGACCACATGTCATGCACCTATTGGAGAGCTGGTGGGGGCCTGTCCCCCTGCCAGAACCTGGCAAGGAGGAAGGGCGCACGCCACCCTTGGCATGTGCCCAAGGCGTGAGGCCCAAGTAGGAGGCGCCTAGGAGTCCTTGTTGGACAAGGACTCCATCTCCTTTTTGGATTCCAATTAGAGTTCTCCTAAGAATCCAAGTTTGACTGGTCTTAGGCACCCTCTAAGGAGGAATCCAGGGGACTCTATTCCACCAATCAGATTTAGATCTGATTTCACAAAGGGTTGTGATTGGTTGGAGAAGGAAGAGGAGTTGGATCACAAGAGGTCTATAAATAAGACCCTGCGCCCAACCCTAATTCATGAATGCTGAATTAGATTCTCCACGCCCCAAGGCTGCCTCTCCCCTCCTTCCTCCATGCCATAGTCTCTTCTCCCTCTCCTCTCCACGTCCAAAAGGTGTTTTGGATCTTGGTTGGTGCGATTCAGATCAAGAGAAAGGCGATCAAAAGCAAGAAGGCTGCGCTGCTGCAAAGGACAACTGCTGATCTTCAAAAGAGATTTTGAAGATCCTCCAAATCAGATCCAGATCTAATTTTTGGAGATGTGATAGAGAAGAAGAGGATCTCCATGTTAGATATATGTGCCCTAGAAGCCAGAATTGGCTGACACTTGTAATACACTTCTAGGGGCAAAATTATAATTTTGACTAAAATCAATAAATGGGTTATTTTCTATCACATATGTGTATTTAGTGTCTGTGATACATCCTTTGAGTTAATGGTAATGATAATTCATATTTTCAAGAGTTGAAAATTTAAGACATGAATAATCATTATTAACTCATAAATTGCTCCTGACCATAGGATCATCACGAGGATGGTGATTGATCCGGAAGGTTGGTGTACAATCGCTTCTCTTTAGTAGATGAGTCTTGAGTCTACGGTGTGGAGACACCGGAGCGAGAGTACAGGTACTCGTTAGAGAACGAGGGCACTGAGCGTGACCACCTCGAGTAGTCATTAGGGAGTCTACCTTCTCGTCAATGACTGACTCGATGCTGCAGTAGTGTGTCTGGTTCTTTGACCTGAGATGCATCGGCAGTTCACCTTGAGGGTGTTATAGTTTGACTACACCATTACTCGGTCTCCTAGCCATATGGAACCCTGAGGTGTATGTTGGCTATAGCATGTTCATTGTAGGAACTGGATTGCATCAAGATGGAATCTATCTACCTCGGTGGTAGAGGAGCAGCCCTATGATGATCATGAGAATCAAGTCCAGAAGCCCATGGCCATGGCAGAGTGAAATAATAGAAAGAGTTTCTATTTAGATTTTCACATTGGACTCGAATCGAATGATTACATCATATGACAGAGACTAGGGTTTGACGAGTTCACCTTAACCCTAATCTGATCGGGGCTCAAGATAGAAGAACTTAATCACACAGGTAGCTGCACCAAGAGGTTCGCATTCAGCTCTGATGGGTTGCCACCATATACTGCTAGGTGTCACTGGTGGATTTTGGGAGCAATTAGAATGATTTAGATGATCGATCATTCTAGCTGTTCGAATCAGAAGAGTTCTGATCCATCGAAAGGAGTTTCGATGATGTCGATGATAGAGATCATGACATATCCCATTACCATACAGAACTGAACCTAACTGGGTCACACAAACAAGGGTTTGAATCTGGTGATCATCAATTGAACTGATCTAGTTCAATTGATCTGAATGAGATTCAATTAGGTTCAAGGAAATCGTGCTAGCACTCGATTGAACCTAACGTTCTTCTTTTACTATCATAAATAAGTTGTCCTGACTGAGCCAAAGGAGTTTGTGCTCAATCAGAGGCCTTCATATGGTCTGACTGGAGGTTGTCCAAGTCAGAAAAGGTTGTCTTATTTTGTAAGACATTACCTGCCATTTTTGGTCACCTGCCATTTCTTGTTCTTTGACTTTGGTCAAAAGTCTACCTTTGACTGGTCAAACGTTGACCATTGACACTTTGACTTTTGACCACATGTCATGCACCTATTGGAGAGCTGGTGGGGGCCTGTCCCCCTGCCAGAACCTGGCAAGGAGAAGGGCGCACGCCACCCTAGGCGTGTGCCCAAGTTGGAGGCGCCTAGGAGTCCTTGTTGGACAAGGACTCCACCTCCCTTTTGGATTCCAATTAGAGTTCTACTAAGAATCCAAGTTTGACTGGTCTTAGGCGCCCTCTAAGGAGGAATCCAGGGGTCTCTATTCCCACCAATCAGATTTAGATCTGATTTCACAAAGGGTTGTGATTGGTTGGGAAGAAGAGGAGTTGGATCACAAGCTTAGTCTATAAATAAGACCCTGCGCCCAACCTCTAATTCCAATGCTAAGAGTTTCCATACACGCCCCAAGGCTGCCTCTCCCCTCCTTCTCCATGCCATAGTCTCTTCTCCCCTTGCTCTCCACGTCCAAAAGGAGTTTTGGATTTTGGTTGGTGCGATTCAGATCAAGAGAAAGGCGATCAAAAGCAAGAAGGCTGCGCTGCTGCAAAGGACGACTGCTGATCTTCAAAAGAGTTTTGAAGATCCTCCAGATCAGATCCAGATCTGATTTTTGGAGGTGTGATAGAGAAGAAGAGGATCTCCAGATCCAACCCGAGTGGATACCGGTAGAGGCCAGGCGCTTGCGTGGCTAAGATCCAGAACCTTCCGCTGCAATCAGGATCATCAACAGGGTAATAGGATTACCCAAATCAGGTAAATTAAATTTGATTTAATTTATCTTATTTTATTTTATTTATTAAAATAATAAGAATTAGATCTGAAACATATCAAGATCTGATTAGATCAAGAAAAAAATTTTTGAAATATATCTCTTGATCTGATCAGATCTGAACGAACCTGGATCGGAAAATCAGGATTTTCCTTCAATATCAAAAGACCACGATGAACTCCCCTTCAACAATCGGATTGTCTCATTTGCCAAATCAAGTTCAACTTTGAGAGAGCTGATCTTTGCAGTCAACGCCCAGAACTTATCACTGGTGCTCTTAAACTCTACTAACTTCTTCTCAAAATTATCCTTCTTAATGCTGAAGCTCATGAAATCCTTCATGTATAATTTGCAGAGGCAAGTGACTTCAATCGTCGCCTCCGAAGCCTTTTTTCTAGATCATTGGAGTTCATCTTCTATCTTTTTCAATTTTTTTCTCAGGTGATGAATTTTTCTCTACAAACTCTTAATTACTGATTTTAAAGAAATTTCTTGGGTTAGCTGTTAGATATGTGTGCCCTAGAAGCCAAAATTGACTGACACTCGTAATACACTTCTAGGGAAAAAATTATAATTTTGACTATAAATAATAAAATGGGTTATTTTCTATAATAAATGTGCATTTAGTGTCTATGATACATCCCTTGAGTTAATGATAATGATAATTCTTATTTTCAAGAGTTAAAAATTTAAGACAAGAATTCTTATTTATTAATTCATAAAATGCTTCCGACCGTAGGATCATCATGAGGATGATGATTGATCCAGAAGGTTGGTGTACAATCGCTTCTTTATAGTAGATGAGCCTTGAGTCTACGATTTAGAGACACCGAAGTGAGAGTATAGATACTCATTAGAGAACGAGGGCACTGAGCATGACCACCTCGAGCAGTCATAAGAAAGTCTACCTTCTTATCGATGACTGACTCGAAGCTGTAGTGGTATGTCTGGTTCTTTGATCTGAGGTGCATCGATAGTTCACCTTGAGGGTGTTATAGTTTGACTGCACCATGACTCGATCTCCTAGCCATTCGAAACCCTGAGGTGTATGTTGGCTATAGCATGTTCATTGTAGGAATTGGATTGCACCAAGAAGAAATCTATCTACCTCGATGGATGAGGAGCAGCCCTATGATAATCATGAGAATCAAGTTCATAAGCCCATGGACATGGCAGAGTAAAATAATAGAAAGTGTTTCTATTAAGATTTTCACATCGGATTTAAATCGAATGATTAAATCATATGACAAAAATTAGGGTCCGACGAGTTTGCCTTAACCCTAATCTGATCGGGACTTAAGATAGAAGAACTTAATCACACAAGTAGCTTCACCAAGAGATTCATTTTTAGTTTTGATGGGTTGCCACCATATACTGCTAGGTGTCACTAGTGGATTTTAGGAGTAATTAGAATGATTTAGATGATCGATCATTTTAGTTGTCTGAATCAGAAGAGTTCTGATCCATCGAAAGGAGTTTCGATGATGTCGATGATAGAGATCATGACATATCTCATTACCATATAGAATTAAAACTAATAGGGTCACACAAACAAGGGTTTGGATATGGATATCATCAATTGGACTAACCTAATTCAATTGATTTGAATAAGATTCAATTAGGTTCAAGAAAATCGTGCTAGCATACGATTGAGCCTAACGTTCTCCTTCTACTATCATTAAAAGTTATCTCGATTGAGCCAAATATATTTGTGCTCACTCAAGTACCTTTACTTGATCTAACTAGAGCATGTTTAGATAAAAAAAGGTTTGTTTTAATTTACGAGATAAATTTGAGACAACACCTGCCATTTTCCATCACCTGCTAATTCTTATTTTTTGACTTTGGTCAAATGTTGACCTTTGACCCTTGGACATTTTCCCATGTGTCACGCTCCCATAAGAGAGTAGATAGGGGCTTGTCCCCTTACCAAAAATTAGAAAGAAGGGGGTGCATGTCTAGGGAGGTGTGTGCCCATCGATAGGGACAACTAGAGTCCCATACGGATGGGACTCTAGGTTGCTTCATTGAATCAACTTAGGAAGGCACCTAAGACTCAGCTTTGATCAATCTTGGTGCCACCTAAGGATGAATTGAAGGTGCTCTCATTTGATTGGATTAGGTGATGTCATTCCATCAATCAGATTTAGATCTGATTGCATGAAGCAGCGTGATTGGCTGGGATGATGTGGCACTGCATGGCACAGCAAGGTCTACATAAACCCTATCTGCGCTCAACTTTAATAGAGTTCTCTCTTAGCCCATGCCCCAAGGCTGCCCCTCTCCCTCCTCCATGCCATCTTCTAATTTTCTCTCTCCTCTCCATGCCCAAGAAAAGTTGGGCTCCAGTTTGGTGCGATCCAGATGACAGAAAGCTAACGAGAAAGGAAGAAGGGTAGCACTGCTGCAGAGACGACTGCTAATCTTCAAAAGAAGTTTTGAAAATTCTCCAAATTAGATCTAGATCTGATATTTGAAAAAATTAAAAAGAAGGAGAAGATTTCTAGATCCAGTTTGAGTGGATACCGGTAGAGGTCAGGTGCTTGCATGGCTAGATCTAGAACCTCAGACAATCGGTAGGATCATCATAGGATAATCTGATTATCCAACAAAAGGTATAAATTAAATTAGATTTAATTTATTTTATTTTATTAGATCTATAAAATTAAATCTGAGATATTTGAAATCTTATCTAGATTCATAAGAGAAATTTTTAAAATATCTCTCTCGATCTGATCAAATCTAAATGAACCTGACATGAGAAATCAGGATTTTTCCTTCAACTTGTATCAGAGCCAGGTTGTAAAAATTGTTTAGATTTAATTTTAATTATTTTTGATCTAATAATCAAGAGATTTCAAATGTCACATGAGATATGATTAGATCTAAATCTAAAAAAATTAAAATTCAATTATTTAGATCTATGTTTTTACAAATGGCATGACTAGTGTAAAATAGAATAGTTCTAATACATAGCGCTTGCATGTTCATAATTTAATTTGATTAAAGTTATGATTTTTAGACTTTTTATTTACTATTTTTAATGTTATAAATATCTATAATAAGATTCTAAAAAGATAGTAAATATAAAATTATTTAATTTTTTAGATCATATGAATATGATGAATGCATGTTTAGACTAGTTGTTAGAATAGTTCTACATTAATTATCTTAGGATTAAATTTATTTTTGATGTATCAATTTAAATTTATATTTTTAAGATTGTATTATCAATAATTAAAGATCTAAAAACATGCATGAAAGATTTACCATCGATCTGTATTGCAAAAAACATGTATTAAAGTTAGATCAATTTTTATCATGAGATATATGAATGTACATCTAACTAGTTTTGTAGTTTTGTATATTCTATTAAGTGCATTCTCCATTGGCCGTCCGATTTATAACAACAAAGTAGAATTTAAATGCCCTCTCCTCCCATTCGTATTGGGTGTTGTTCTTATGACGTTAGGGGTACTCACATTCGTTCTTAAATCAAAAATCAAGAACTTACTTTCTGCAAAACGCCTTTAATTCAACAATCCTAGATTAATATACATGTTTTGTTTTGTGAATCCCCGTTAAACATAATTAAGAATTTAAGATTTATAAAATATTAATTAGGTCTAAAATTATTGAGAATTTTCAATCTAAGACTATTCTAATATTGCGGTTCGGCTTGGTAGCTCAATAGGTCTAAGCGATTTGGATCATAACCGAATCAGGAGTTGATAAAATGGATCACAATGCTTAAATTGACCAGCATAATAGGATAAAGTCTGCGCGTCAAGATCAGTTCATGTGGTGTATCGATCAAGCTAGACCTAATTAGCCCATATGGTTAGAGTCTGATTAAGATAACCGATTTATTCTGCTCCCAATAATTGTCTGTCCTAAGTAAGTTTGGCATTAGATATTGGACGATTGTGTAAGGAAGCTACATCGACTTAAATGCATCTTGTTGAGTAATTGACATATCCTTCCACCGATCTTTAATCTT
>QRFJ01004574.1:0-21766 GCA_006176705.1 Cocos nucifera | reverse complement strand
ATATGTCGAGACACGATTGGGACTGGTCGAAAAAATTTTCTGAGCTCTAGAGGTGGCTTCATAACGTCGAAGCTCGGCACGATAAGTGTAGGACTGATTATAAGGAGAAAATGAGTAGACTTGAAAGTGAGCTCAAATCGACGAACGAAGAGCTGGCACATCTTTGGAGGCAATTACATGATAATCAGTAGGTCGGTGCTGATAAAGAGTCAAAGCAGATTATTTTTTTGAGGGAATCCTTCCGCGGTCTTTCATTTGCATACAAGAAGGATAAGGCTAAACTCCAACAGTTGAAGATCCAGATGGTATACGAGCGCCAAGCTGTGAAGGACGCGGAGGCTGAGTTGACGGTTCTGAGGAGGCAGTTGAGAGAATCCAAAGACAATTAATGATGAGCTGATAGGATGTATGTGGAGAGTCTGCTAAGAAAGAAAGAACTTAAGGAAGAGATAGTCAATTTAAAGGAACTTTTGGTGATGGCCAGCAGCCCAAAGTCTGAGGGGTTAGATCCTTCTTAGAGCTTTGGCGTTTTCCTCCTCGCTTTTATAATCGATCTTACAAACCTTCATTTTATAATAATTCTAACTTTAATGAAGAAATACCTTCTTTATTTATTTTTCTACTTCATTTCTTCACTTTTCTCCTACGTTTTGTCTTTTGTTGGAATAATCATTGAAAAGTAGCTTTTATCCTGTCTTTTCATGTTCGAAGAACTTAATTTGTATCAGGATGATGTTAGGATGATCTTGTCCTTTTGTTTCTAGCTTAGTTGATTTTTCTTGATCCTTTTGTCAAGATGAAGTCCTTACTTATTCTTGATGAGGTTGGCTTTTTCTTTTTCTATGATGAGATTTTTCTCTTGTCTCAAGCAACCGAAGCTCTTTAATTTACTCATATTAGGATGAGGTTCTTCTTTCATTAACAGGACTACAGTGGCACGGTCGGGCCATTGATAGGTCTGCTCCTTTCCTTCTATTTTTAATAATTGGAGGTCTCTGATTTGTTCATGTTAGGATGAGGTCTCCTTTCGTTAATAGGACCGTTGATAGTGAAGATTCTTGATATAGCATTTTATAGGTAGATCTTGAAACTTTTTCAAGATCTTGCAGTGGAGGACTTAAATAAATTAAATATTTATTTAAATAAATATATAAATACCTAGATATTAAATCTATTACATGATCAAGGCATGAGATTAAATCTAAAATTAAAATCAAATAAGAAAAAAAAGGTTGATCAAATTAACCTAGATCTATACTACATCAAATACAGGTATGAAGATTATAGATCATATCTATTATCTGAGCAAGTTACATGTTCTAACATGATGATCTAGGCTTGAGGATGAAGTCACAAGCTGCACATGCATCCAGCCTCTAGGAGTTGTCCACAAGAGCCTACGATCTCTGATCTGAAATTCGATGCAGAAAATCAGCACAGCATGGTAGTACCGTGCTGATCCTTGTTCGACGATCGATCTGATGCTCCTTTTTTCAAAATTTGGACTCTCCAAAATATAAGATGAAAGATGAGAGTTTACTAATCTAAGACTCTCTCAAAAAAAAACTCAAAAAAAAGAAAAGAGATTGAAAATAAAATAGTCCTAGAAGAAGACCCTCATCTTCTTCTCTTTTCTCTCACCTATACACCTAGTTTGGTGCCTATAGAACCCCCAAGCCCAAGGACCCTCTTCCTCTAATTTTTTCACACCCCAAACCTCTCCCAAAGCTCTATATTTTATAAAAAATTAAAATAAAATTCATCTAATAAATAAAGAAAAAGAAGAGTCTAAGTTAGATCAAACTCCTAGACTAGGAATGTCCAAATATGGAAAGTTGTTGGGGCGCCCAACTCTTGGATGCCTCCTCCACAATTATTGGGGTGGACCAGCAACGAAGGGCACACAAAAATGGAGATTATTTTTGTGTAATAAGAGAAGAATTAATTAAAAGAGGGGGCGGCATTCAAGGGAAGGTGTTTTGGTCAACAAGGATTCTATCTCATAGAATCCTAAGTAAAACTAACTCCTTTTTTGACTTGGTCTTCCAATAAATTGCCTTATGAGAAAAGGAGGAGAGAAAAAGGGTGTGAGAATCCATGGGAGCGGAAAATTTTCATGTAAGAAGTAAAACAAAGTGGGCATGGGGTGTGACGATTAAGTGGCGCAAGTGATAGGAAGTCCTAGTCACACTAGGACTCCTATTTTGACTTGGTCAAACAAGATCTTTTAGCCAAATAAAATCAAGATTAAACCAACCCAATTAAATAAAGCCCTAACCCATTTATGGACTTAATTAAATTAGATTAAATTAAATTTAATTCTAATTTATTTTCTAATCAAATTAGAAAATTAGGTTAACCCAAGTCCTAGTTAGACTAGGACTAGTTCTTCCTTACACTTGGCTTATCCAATAAACTAATTGGACTTGATCCAATCAAGCCCAAACTAAATCTAATTAAATTATATTTAATTAAACTTAATCTCAGTCTCTTTTCTTAATCAAATTAAGTTAATTAGCAATCTAATTGCTAATCGATCCTCCTGCAACACTTGCACTAGGTTAAACACCAATCGTATAGATTGTTTAACCCTAGAACGATTCTTAATCATTGATGAACTATCCGATCGGATCGTAAGCTCTAATATGTGTGACCTCATAGGTCTGAACCTGAGTCAGTAGCATAAAAATAAATTTTTGTACCAATTAAAGTGACCATCTAGCAATGATGCCCAATGATTGGATAGGTCGAAGGTGTAGAACACCATCCTTAGAACCCATGCGGATATAGTTTTCATATAATTCATCCCCTTGACCACCTTGCTCTTAGGATACCTTAGAGTTTAACTATCAACTCTGATCAGGTTGTCCACACTATATTTCAAAATATTAAATCCATCTGATGGATTACCCTGACCAAGATTTTGCTATATTGAAATACAGTGATTCATTCTTCTCCAACTCTTGAAGTGATCAATTCCATCTTGATCACACTCCAACTTTGTAAGTACTTGACTATGCCCAGAAGCTTTTCATTGCTGAAATAAAAATTTAGTTAGTCCGGTACCAAAGCACAGTGAGTTGCTTGCAAGTCACTGAGGTGATCTCAGGTCTAAGAGATACTTATACCTATATCCCATCAGAGATATTCTCAACAACAAAATGATCTAGAGTTGGTTATGTTCAATGATGATGTACCTATACATCTCATCTATATGACATACTAGTGTCTCCATACTCCTTGGTTAAGAGGACAACCAATCTATTTGGTATATAGCGACCTATGCTCGATAGACGTTGTTGTCCTAATTAACAACATATCATTTGGTCATGAACAAATTTAAGGACTAATCAATAAATCCTCTCTTTATCGAAACTAAACAGTCCTAGGAACTTCATCACAATAATGGAGTTTATTAGAAGATGTAAACTTATGATGAAAAAGATGCCAAAATATTTTTATTAATTAATAAATTAATTATAATTATAAAATAGCACAACCATCAACAGACTGATGATTGGCTTTGGAACATAATTTTCAACAACTCCCACTTGTCCTAAAGCCACTCGACATAGTATCTAATACCTATCTTTGATTTATGGTTGTTGAACTCCTTGATTGCCAGGGCTTTAGTGAAGGGATCGGCTAGGTTCTTCTTTTCGTCGATCTTTTGAAGATCGACGTCACCACGATCCATGATCTTATAGACCAAATGAAAGCAGCACAGAATGTGCTTTGTCCACTGGTGTGCCTTTGATTCCTTTACTTGAGCTATGGTGCCAGTACTATCATAGTATAGCAGGATTGGACCATCAATGGAGGGTGCTTCTCTGAGCTCGGTGATGAACTTCCTCACCATATAGCTTCTTTTGCTGCATCTGATGCTGCCATGTACTCTACTTCGCAAACAGAGTCAGCCACTATATGCTGCTTGGAACTTTTCCAGCAGATGGCTCCATCATTTAGAGTAAAGATATACCCCAACATACTTTTACTATCATCATTGTCAGATTGAAAGCTAGAGTCTATAAACCCCACAAGCTTCAAATTTGACTCACCATAAACCAACCATTGGTCCTTAGTATTTTTCAAATACTTAAGGATGGTTTTAACCATCTTTCAGTGATTTTCTCTAGAGTCAGATAGGTATCTACTCACCACTCCTAGTGAGTATGCCACGTCTGATCTCGTACATGTCATTGCATACATAATAGACCCCACTATCGAAGCATATGGGATTCTACTCATATGCTTTCTCTCTTAAGGAGTTGTCGGACAATCCTTCTTAGTGATAGAAATTCCTTGGCCAATCAGGAGATAGCCCTTTTTGGAATTCTCCATGCTAAATCTCTTTAGCATAGTTTCTATGTACGTGGACTGGGATATACGAAGCATCCTTTTAGATCTATCTCTATAGATCTTCATTCCTAGGATGTAGGATGCTTCACCCAAGTCCTTCATGAAGAACTATGATGACAACTAGACTTTTATTTCTTGTAGTGCGGGGATATCATTTTTGATTAAGAGAATGTCATCCACGTACAAAATAAGGAATACCATTGCTGGACCATTTGCCCATTTGTAAATGCAGGATTCTTCTCCATTCTTTACGAAGCCATACATTTTGATAACTTTATCAAAATACATGTTCCAACTCCGAGATGCCTGCTTTAATCCATCAATGGATCTCTGAAGCTTGCACACCTTGGACTTATCTATGGATGTGAATCCTTCAGGTTGTATCATATACACCTCTTCGGTCATCTATCCATTTAGGAAAGCTGTCTTCACATCCATCTACCATATCTCATAGTCTAGATGGGCAGCAATGGCAAGCATGATCCGAATGGACTTGAGCATTACCACAGGAGAGAACATCTCATTATAGTCAATATCATAATGTTGACAATACCCCTTGGCAACCAGATGGACTTTATAGGTCTTCACCTTTCCATCTACATCCCTCTTCCTTTTGAAGACCCATTTACACCCAATGGGTTTAACCCCATTAGGTGGGTCAACTAATGTCCATACATCATTGACCTTCATGGAATCCATTTTGGATCTTATGGCTTCTAGCCATTTCTTAGAGTCGGGTCTCTGCCTTGCATCCATATAAGTGATCGGATCCTCATCATTCTCATCGAGTTCGATGGGATCACCATCCTGGACCAAGAATCGATAGTATCTATCCAAATGATGCGGTACTCTATCGGATTGCGTTAATGATGCAGGTTCATAGGCTTCAGATCTGATCTGATCAAATCTAACTTAGGTTCAACATTCTGTATCAAACTTTCTACCTATTGAACTTCATCAAGTTCAACCTTAGAGGCAACAGTTCCTTCACCAGGAAACTTCTTTTTCAAAAAGGTTGCCCTAAGACTGACGAATACCTTTTGTTCATCAACATGGTAGAAATAGTATCCTTTGATCTCTTTTGGATACCCTATGAATGTACACTTGTCAGACCTAGGTCCAAGTTTGTCCATAACTAACCATTTCACATAAGCCAGGCACCCCCAAATCCTAAGGTGTGAAAGTGCTGGCTTACACCCTGTCCATATCTCATATGGGGTTTTAACTACAGACTTACTTGGAATTCTATTTAATAAATAACAAGCCAATTCGAGTGCATATCCCTAGAAGGATATCGACAAGCTGGCAAATCCCATCATGGATCAGACCATGTCTAACAAAGTCCGATTCCTCCTTTCAGACATACCATTATGCTATGGTGTTCCAAGAGGAGTCCATTGGGAGAGAATTCCATTCTCTCCTAGATATATGAGAAACACACCAGAAAGGTATTCTCCTCCTCGATCAAATCGAAGAGTTTTAATACTCTTCCCAATTTATTTTTCTACTTCACTTTGGAATCATTTGAATATTTCAAAAGAGTCCAACTTATGTTTCATTAGATAGACATATCCATATCTGGATAGATCATCTGTGAAAGTGATAAAGTAGACATACCCACCTCTAGCACTTATGCTCATTGGTCCACATACATCAGTATGTACTAGACCTAAGAGCTCATTAGCTCTCTCACCTTTTTCAATAAAAGGTGACTTGGTCATCTTACCAAGATAATAAGACACAGGTTGGAAGTGATTCACAATCATTGACTTCGAGGATTCCCTCTTGAGCCAACCTATTTATCCTGTTCTAGTTAATATGACCTAGCCTATAGTGCCATAAGTAGATATCTGATACACTATCTAATCTAGGATGCTTGATAGTAGAATAGACTACATTAACAAGTTATGATAACATATATATGCCATTGTTCAATTATCCATAGAAAGCAGTAAGACCATTCGCAATGACATTACAAACTCATTTCTTTATTGAAATTTCATAATTGTTCATCGCCAAAAAGACTACCAAAATGATATTTAAAAAGAAACTAGAACAGAAATGAGAATCACTAAGAACAATGGTATGAGATTCAAATACAAGTTTCAAAATTTCTAAAGCTAGAACTAGAACTAGTTTTCCATCTCCAACATTTAGGAATCTCTCGCCTTTCTTGAATCTTCTACTGACCATCAACCCCTATAATGAATTGCAAATATGGTAAGGACTACCAATATCCAATATCCAGTTAGTAATATCATAAATAAAAAAATTGCAAGGAGTTATCATATCAATACCTTGACCAGCAACAACTTGCTTCTTCCTCTACCTGTTCGGATCCAGGGAGGCAATGTACTGAGGACAGTTCCACTTTCAATGCCCTCGCTTCTTGCAAAATAAGCATTCAGCTTGACTCTTATCGAGCTTGATCTTCCTAATCTGGCTCTGCACTAATGTCCTAGCCTGAACTTGCATCTTCTTTATTTTCTACTTCTTGCTCTTCTTCCTTTTTCTAAAGGGTCGAGAACCAGAAGATGAACCTCCCACTAAATTCACCAACTCTTTATGGAGCTAGTGATCTTTTTCAATGTTCTAAAGTAACCCCAGTAAGCTATGGTAGTTTACTTCAGACTTTGTCATTCTATAATAAGTAAGAAAAGGGAGATAGGACTTTGGCAACAAGTTCAGTATTGCATCTTTTCCAAATTGTTCATGTAAGCGAAAGCCGAGTTTGCTCAGGCACTCTATCAGCTCGATCATATATAGTACATGATCAGTGATAGAGGCTCCATCCCGCATTCTGACGTTGAAGATAGCATAACTAGTCTTGTGCCTCTCAACATCATCGGGTGTGCCAAAAGAATCCTCCAACACTCGGAGCTTTTCATTTAGCTGAGTTGTCTCAAACTTGTGACTAAACTCGTCGCTCATCATAGCCAGCATAATGCAACGCACCGTGGTTCAATAACTGAGCCACTTCTAATAAGTGTCTTTAACTATTCCATATGCATTGGCAGCTGGCTCCTTAGGTGCAGGATCCGTCAGTACATATAGGATCCGTTCATGCTCTAGGACAATCTTCAACTTTTGATACCAGCTACCGAAGTTGGGTCCGACCAACTTATCATTGTCCAATAATGATCAGAGCGATAGGAAAGTGGCCATATCTGCACAAAAAAAAACCAAAATTTAATTAGTAATTAATTCATTAAACCTAAAGATTTGGACTTTAATTAAAAGATTTTTTCCACTATTCTATTCGAATTGGTAGCCTCTACCTCCAATTTAAGAAATTATTCTAATTCCTTAGTGGATACTAGAATCCACATAGACTGTATATCAACCCAATTTTGGTTGGCTCATCCATGTACATCTAAGGATAGGTTCATAATCAATTATTTCTTCAAATAATTTTGAGTAATTAAATTTTGCCCTAGGCCCTGAGCAGTTGGCTTTGGCCTTCCCAGAAAAGGGTCAAGTTAGGTCCAACCATTAACATGACCATACTTGGTCCATCCAACTAATGAATGATCAGGCCTAACTTTGGTTGGCCCACCTGACCACCATTTAGAAAGATGTATCCAAGAGATCATATAATGAATGATAATTGAAGTGAAAAATCTATTTTTTGGATCAGGTTCATTCAGATCTGATTTGATCAAGAGGAATATTTTAAAAATTTTTTCTCTTAGATCTAAATCAAATATGATACTTTCCAAATCTGATTTGATAGATCTAATAAAATAAAATAAAATTAAAATAAATTAAATTAGATTTAATTTATACCTTGTTCTTAGGTAATCTAATTATCCTATGATGATCCTGCGGATTGCTTGAGGTTCTGGATGCAGCCATGCAATCACCTAGCCTTTATTGATATCCACTCTAATAAAATCTGGATATCTCCTCCTTCTTGATCTATCCTCCAAAGATCAGATCTAGATCTGATCTTGATGGTCTTCAAAATAACTTTTGAAGATTCGATGTCGTCTCTTACAGTAGTGCTGCCTTCTTTTTTTCTTCGCGCCTTTCTCTTGCCTGGATCGCACAAAACTTGAGCCCAAAGACTCTTGGGCATGGAGAGGAGAGAGAGGATCTGAGGAGGGCATGGAGGAGAGAGAGAGAGAGCAATGTGGCATGGGCAAAGGAAGAAGTCCTCTAAAGGTAGACGCAAATAAGGTTTATATAGACCCTACTACGCCATGCAGTGCCATATCATCTGGGCCAATCACATCTCTTCATGCAATCAGATCTAAATCTGATTGGTGGGATGACATCACCTGACCAAATCAGATGAGAGCCTCTCTCCAACACCCTTAGGTGGTGCCATGATTGGTCAAAGAAGAGTCCTTCGGCGCCACCAAATTTGATTCCAAGAAGCAACCTGGAGTCCCATCTGTACGGGACTCCAGGCATCCCTATTCTTGGGCGCACGCCTCCCTAGACATGCACCCCCTCCTTTCCTCTTTCTAGCAAGGGGATAAGCCCCTATCTGCTCTCCTATGGATGCATGACACATGGGCAGATGTCTAAGTGTCAAAAGTCAACGTTTGACCAAAGTCAAAAGACAAGAATTAGCAGGTGACGAAAAATGGCTGGTGTTGTCTCAAATTTATCTCATAAATTAAGACAATCCTTTTTTGACCTGGACAAACTCCAGTCAGACCAAGTAAGGGTACCTGAGTGAGCACAAACACATTTGGCTCAATCAAGATAACTTTTAATGATTATAGAAGTAGATCATTAGGCTCAATCGTGTGCTAACACGATTTCCTTGAACCTAAGTAAATCTAATTCAAATCAATTAAATTGAAATAGTCCAATTGATGATATCTAGGTCCAAACTCTTATTTGTGTGACTCAGTTAGGTTCAGTTATATATGGTAATGGGATATGTCATGATCTCTATCATCGACATCATCGAAATACCTTTCGATGGATCAGAACTTTTTTGATTCAAATAACTAGAATGATCGATCATCCAAATCATTCTAATTGCTCCAAAAATCCACCAATGATACCTAGCAGTATATGGTGGCAACCCATCAAAGCTGAAAATGCGAACCTCTTGGTGCAGCTACCATGTGTGATTAAGTTCTTCTATCTTGAGCCCCGATCAGATTAGGGTTAAGGTGAACTCGTCAAACCCTAATTTTCTGTCATATGATTTAATCATTCGATTTAAGTTCCGATGTGAAAATCTAAATAGAAACTCTTTCTATTATTTCACTCTGCCATGGCCATGGGCTTATGGACTTGATTCTCATGATCATCATAGGGCTGCTCCTCTACCTATCGAGGTAGATAGATTCCCATCTTGATGCAATCCAATTCCTACAATGAACATGCTATAGCCAACATACACCTCAGGGATTCTGAATGGCTAGGAGACCGAGTCATGGTGTAGTCAAACTATAACACCCTCAAGGTGAAATTGCCGATGCACCTCAGGTCAAAGAACCAGACACACCACTATGCAGCATCGAGTCAGTCATTCGACGAGAAGGTAGACTTCCTAATGACTACTGCTCGAGGTGGTCACGCTCAGTGCCCTCGTTCTCTAACGAGTACCTGTACTCTCGCTTTGGTGTCTCCTACACCTATAGACTCAAGACTCATCTACTATAAGAGAAGCGATTGTACACCAACCTTTTGGATCAATCACCATCCTTATGATGATCCTATGGTCGGAGAGCATTTTATGAGTTAATAACAATGATTATTCATGTCTTAAATTTTCAACTCTTGAAAATATGAATTATCATTACCATTAACTCAAAGGGATGTATCACAGACACTAAATACACATATTGTGATAGAAAATAACCCATTTTATTATTTATAGTCAAAATTATAATTTTGCCCCTAGAAGTGTATTACAAGTGTCAGCCAATTCTGGCTTCTAGGGCACATATATCTAACAATCTCCCACTTGTCCTAAAGCCAATTGGCTACAAAGTCTAAGTCCTCATCTTCTCAAGGTGGGCTTCGATCTTCTGCTGGCCCAACGGCTTTGTAAGTGGGTCTGCCACATTATCTGTGGAGTTGACTCTCTTGACCTCGACATAACCCTTCTCGAGGTAATCGCGGATGAGGTGGTATCGCCGCTCAATGTGCTTGGATTTCTGGTGAGACCTCGGCTCCTTAGCAAGGGCTATGGCGCCATTATTGTCGCAGTATAGAGGAATGGCATCTGATGGCATTACTCCGATTCTCTATGCAGCAAACTTCTTATACCTAGAATGCTTCCTTACGTAGCTTCTGATGCAGCGATATATTCTGCTTCCATGGTGGAATCTGCTATCACGGTTTGCTTGGAACTCTTCCAGCTGATAGCACCACCATTGCACACAAACAGACTTCCAGATGTCGACTTTCGATCATCTACATCGATCATGAAATCCGAGTCTGTGTATCCCTGGACTTGGAGTTCTCCATTACCAAAGACCAACATCATATCCTTAGTTCTTCTCAAGTACTTAAGGATACATTTCACAGAAGTCCTAGTGTTCTTCACCTGGATTTGACTGATATCTGCTTGTGACACTCACAGCATGGGCTATATCAGGTCGTGTACATAGCATGGCATACATGAGGCTCCCTATTGCAGAAGCATAAGGGATCTTGCTCATGCATTCTATTTCCTCAGGTGTGCTAGGGCACATCTTCTTGGAAAGATGAATACCATGTCTGAAGGGTATTAATCCCCTCTTAGAGTTTTCCATACTAAACCTCTTTAGTACTTCCTCTATGTACATCTTCTGTGAAAGTCCTAGCATCCTATTCGGTCTATCCCTTTAGACCTTAATTCCTAGAATAAAGGATGCTTCACCTAGGTCTTTCATGGAGAATTCCTTTGGACAACCACTATTTTGACTATGGTCAACATGGGAAATATCATTCCCAATAAGGAGGATGTCATCCACGTACAATACGAGGAAGACAACAGCGCTCCCACTGACCTTTTTGAAAGACACATGGTTCCTCTTCATTTTTGATGAAACCAAACTTTTTGATCACATCATTGAAATGAGTGTTCCAGCTCCGAGATGCTTGCTTAAGTCCATATATGGACCTTTGCAGCTTGCAAACCTTGTGATCAGTATCACTGGATGTGAAACCTAGCGGCTGTTCCATATAGATATCTTCCTCAAGATATCCATTTAAGAATGCCATTTTCACATCCATTTGCCATATTTCATAATCGAAATAGGCTGCAATGGCAAGCAATGTGCGGATGGATTTTAGCATAGCCACTGGGAAAAGGTATCCTGATAGTCAATGCCTTCGCATTGACTATAACCTTTTGCCACTAGTCTAGCCTTGAATGTCTCCACATTCCCATCTGCACCAATCTTTCTCTTGAAGATCCATTTACACCCAATAGGTACTATACCTTCTGGTGGATCTACCAAGGTCCAGACTTGGTTTGAGTGCATCGAGTCAATTTCTGACTGCATTGCCTCTAGCCATTTCTCAGAGTCGATATCTGATATCGCCTCGTTGTAGGTTTTGGGATCATCACCATGAGCACCATTACCTATGAGGAATATTTTCTCTACTTCCTCTGAAATAATACCTAAGTATCTTTCAGGGGGATGGAAAAACTCCTTTCGATCTACGAGGTGGAGGAGGTAGTGTTCTTATTGGCTCAACCTGATTTGGTTCCAATTGGTCCTTAGCTCGTTGTACTTGTGAGACTTTCTCATCAAGCTTGATCTGCTTTCCAATGCCGCTATCTTGAATAAACTATTTTTCAAGAAAGATGGCATGTCGACTCACAATCACATTGTGGTCTTCTGGAATGTAGAAATAGTATCCTAATGACTCTTTAGGATATCCTATGAATCGAGCTCTAAAGGACCTAAACTCTAACTTGTCCGCTTGTTGTCTTTTGACATGAGCCGGACAACCCCAAATTCTGAGATGACTCAGACTTGGTTTCTTACCATGCCATATCTCATACGGTGTGGTAGGAATGGTTTTAGAAGGGAAACCCTATTCAGTAGATAAATTGAAGTTAACAATGAGTGTCCCCAAAGAAAATCAGGGAGGTCTGTGAAGCTCATCATGGATCGAACCATATCCTAATAGAGTCCGATTTCTCCATTCTGAAACTTCCGTTGAGTTGAGGTGTTCCTGGTGGAGTCCATTGAGAGACTATGCCATTTTTCTTGAGATAGTCTAGGAATTTTCGGACTAAGGTATTCACCTCCTCGATCTGATCGAAGAACCTTAATGGGATTTTTTAGTTTGTTTTTCTACTTCATGTCTGAATTCTTTGAACTTTTCAAAAGCTTCAGACTTGTGTCTCATAAGATACACATACCCATACCTAGACAGATCATCGGATAAAGGTAATGAAGTAGACAAAATTGCCTCTAGCCGGCACATCAAATGGGCCGCACACATCAGTATGTACTAGGGCAAGGAGATCTGTGGCCCTTTCCCCATGTCCAACAAAAGGGAGTTTAGTCATTTTGCCTTGAAGACAAGATTCACAAGTTGGATATGACTCGAAAGTCAATGGACTCAATAGCCCATTTTTCTCCAATTTGTTGATCCTATCTTCTGCTATATGACCTAATCTCAGGTGCCATAGATATCTATCGTTTGGACTATCCCTAGGTCATTTTTGGCATTCACATTTTGCTCGATAGTTAGAATAGGATACATCAATATGTAGCTGATAAAGACCATTAATAAGAAAACCATTTGCAATTTTATTTCTTTCATAAAGAATGTTACAATGGTCCTTAAAGAAGGTAATCACATAGCCTTCTTAGTGCTAAGCATGAAACAGAAATCAAATTCCTGCTAGCTGCAGGCACATAATAACAGTCTTTCAAAACTAAGTCTAAACCAGATGGTAATCGAAGAGGGTATGTTCCCATGGCTACTGCAGCAACTCTTGCTCCATTTTCGACATGCGTAGGATCATGTCTCCATCCCTCAGCCTCCTGCTATCCTCAAGACCCTGCATGGAAGTGCACAGATGAGCACTAGAACCAGAGTCAAGCACCCAACTGGATGCAGAAGAAACCGTAAGGTTAGACTCAATAACGAGCATACCTCCAGAAGGACCTTCTTTCTTGTTCTTTAGGGTGGCCAGGTAAGTAGGGCAGTTCCGCTTCCAATGGCCGTCGCTGTTGCAATGGAAATACTTTTCTTTGACAGCGGTCTTCTTCTTCAGTTCTGCCTTTTCTTCTTTCCTCCTTCCATCTTCTTTTCTTTTCACTTTTCCTTCCACCTTGCTTTTTCACAGACTTCTTTTTCTTTCCATAAGACTTTCTTTTGGAAGAAGTCCTGTTCCATAGCAAGAACTGAGCCTTTAGAACCTTTCATAGAAAGCTCAGCGGTAACCAGCATATTCATTAATTCGGCCAAGGAATTTTGAAGTTTATGCATGTGGTAATTCATGATGAATTGCCCATATGCATCAGTCAAGGATTGCAGAATAATATCATTCTGCAGGATCCAAGTCTAACTTCACACCGAGCTTCTCAAGCTCTTCCATGTCCTTGATCATTCATCAGACAGTGATCTTGGACTGACTGCCCATCATGCATCTTAGCCTTAAAAAGTCATTTCGTGACTTGATACTTGGCTGCGCGACTCTGTTCACCAAACATCTCCTGCAGGTGAGCCAACATTTGGCGAGCAGTCCTTGATATCTTCATGTTGGCGCTGGAGCTCATCAGACATCGAGCCCAACATGTAATATCTGGCCTTATTATCTTCGTCTATCCATTTTTTCCAGAGACGCTCTCTGTTCAATGGATGGACGGGCTGGTAAGGTGGGAGGGTCCTGGTCCAATACATGGGTTAACTTCTCAAAATCCAAAATATTTTGTAGTTCCTGAGCCAATCTTTATAATTGGGTCCAGTCAGTCTATGTGTGTCCAGGATACGTGCCAATGGGTTGGACGCAGACATTTTTCCTGTAGAGAGTCAAAGATTCTAGTTAGATACTGTAATTATGACTTGACCAATTTATTTAGGATTTTATTTTTAAACAAATTAGCTCCCACTATTTTCTTGGATCCCTACACTCCCTCTGTAGAGATGCAAAAATCTCCATGATTAATGATTTCTAGTGGGTGGTGCGGTCTCACCAACTGACTCATCACCTCACCTAACAGTTATTGGTGATGGGTTAGCCAATGAGTGAACAACTCTTGTTCAATGATTCTCTAATCATGGTGCACCCAAACTTGGTCTCTAATTCATGAATCTCACCGTATCCAAAATATTGATCCACTCCTTAGTTAAGTCAGACCCACCATTTGCATAGACTGGGATTTCCTAATTGAGTCTCTCACCGTATCCTAGAAATATTGAGCCCAACTCATCCTCCAGCCCATAGCATCCAATGCCTAATAGACATGGTTGCATCTTTTTGGTGCAACTGAGCCACTGTATCCAGCCGAGAACAATCAACCGTGGGAAGGGCCCGCACATCTACAATGGTGGAAGACCTCAGACTTAATCTTTTCTTAGGGAGAATTGATTCAGGTCTCATTAAACTAGACTTGTCATAGTCATAACAATTATGACTAACCTAGTGGCATGGGTTAGCTCGGATTATTGACCACCTCAGATCAGAACTGTGTCAACAGATATGGCCAGGTAAGTGAGACCGGTGGAAGGAATATGCCATTAACTCGTACAAGAATGCATTCAGGTCGAGTAGCTCCCAATTAAAAATCAGTCGGTCGTATGTGCCAAACTTACCTTAGACACCAAATTATTGAGCCAGAACCAATTGGGTTAGCCTACAATCCAGACTCTAACCTCTGAGCCTAATTAGGTCTTGCTTGATCGACTCATATGACTCGATCTTGACCCAGACTTAATCCTATTAGGCTGGTCAATTTAAGCATTGTTGATCCCATCTAACCAACTCTTGATTCGGTTTGATCAACCGCTTAGACCTAATTGAGCTACCCAAGCCCGAACCCAGTATTATGAATATGTCTTAGATCTAAAATTCTCAATTTTAGACCTAATTAATATTCCATAATCTTAATTCTTAATTAAGTAGGGTTCGTAAACAAAATATGCACAATAAATCCTAGGGATTTCAGGATCTAGGGTTTTGCAGAAAGTAAGTTTTGGATTTCTGATTAAGGACGAACACGCAGCACCCCTACACATCATAAGAACACCCCATCGAATGGAAGAGAGGGCCTTTAAACCCTTCTTCATTCTTATGATCGGACGGCCAAGAGGAACGCCTTAATCAGGAACATATCAATACTACAAAACTAGTTTTAGATCTATATCATATATCTCATATATACAAATTAGATCTAATCATGGCATATTTTGCATACATCTCATGTATCGAATCATGCATGTTTTTAGATTTAAATTATCTCATAATTATCTAAAAAATTAAATTTAAATTGATCACATCAAAATAAATTCTATTCTAGATAATTATGTGGAACTATTCTACAACTAGTCTAAACATGCATTCATCATTGTTAGATATATGTGCCCTAGAAGCCAGAATTGGCTGACACATGTAATACACTTATAGGGACAAAATTATAATTTTGACTATAATCAATAAAATAGATTATTTTTTATTATATTTATGTATTTAGTGTCTGTGATACATCCTTTGAGTTAATGGTAATGATAATTCATATTTTCAAGAGTTGAAAATTTAAGACATGAATAATTATTATTAACTCATAAAATGCTCCCGACCATAAGATCGTCACGAGGATGGTGATTAATCTAAAAGGTTGGTGTACAATCACTTCTCTTTAGTAGATGAGTCTTGAGTCTATGGTGTCGAGACACCAGAACGAGAGTACAAGTACTTATTTGAGAATGTGGGCACTGAGATGACCACCTCAAGAAGTCATTAGAAAGTCTACCTTCTCATCAATGATTGACTCGATGCTGCAATGGTGTGTCTAGTTCTTTGATCCGAGGTGCATCGATAGTTCATCTTGAGGGTGTTATAGTTTGACTACACCATAACTCAGTCTCCTAGCCATTCAGAATCCTAAGGTGTATGTTGGCTATAGTATGTTCATTATAGGAATTGGATTGCATCAAGATGGAATCTATCTACCTCGGTGGTAGAGTAGTAGACCTATGATGATCATGAGAATCAAGTCCAGAAGCCCATGGCCATGGTAGAGTGAAATAATAGAAAGAATTTCTATTTTGGTTTTCACATCGAACTTGAATCGAATGATTACATCATATGATAGAAACTAGGGTTTGACGAGTTCACCTTAACCCTAATCTGATTGGGGCTCAAGATAGAAGAACTTAATCACATAGGTAGCTGCACCAAGAGGTTCACATTCAACTCTGATGGGTTGCCACCATATACTGCTAGGTGTCACTGGTGGATTTTGGGAGCAATTAGAATGATTTAGATGATCGATCATTCTAGCTGTTCGAATCAGAAGAGTTCTGATCCATCGAAAGGAGTTTCGATGATGTCGATGATAGAGATCATGACATATCCCATTATCATATAGAACTGAACCTAACTGGATCACAAAAATAAGGGTTTGAATTTGGTGATCATCAATTGAACTGATCCAGTTCAATTGATCTGAATGAGATTCAATTAGGTTCAAAAAAATCGTGCTAGCACTCGATTGAACCTAACGTTCTTCTTTTACTATCATAAATTAGTTGTCCTGACTAAGCTAAAGAAGTTTGTGCTCAATCAGAGGCCTTCACTTGATTTGACTGGAGCTTGTCCAGGTCAAAAAAGGGTTGTCTTATTTTGTAAGACAATACCTACCATTTTTGGTCACCTACCATTTTTCATCCTTTGACTTTGGTCAAAAGTTGACCTTTGACTGGTCAAATGTTGACCATTGACACTTTGACTTCTGTCCACATGTGTCATACACCTATTGGAGAGCTGGTGGGGCTTGTCCCCTGCCAGAACCTGGCAAGGAGGAGGGCGCACGCCAAGGGTGGCGTGCGCCCAAGCTTGGAGGCGCCCAGGAGTCCCTGTTGGATAGGAACTCCATCTCCTTTTTGGATTTTGATTAGACTTCTCCTAAGAACCAACTTTGACTGGTCTTAGGCATCATCTAAGGAGGAATCCAAGGGACTCTATTCCCACTAATCAGATTTAGATCTGATTTCACAAAGGGTTGTGATTGGTTGGGAAGAAGAGGAGTTGGATCACGCATAGTCTATAAATAAGACCCTACGCCCAACTCAAAGAAAAAGAATAATTCTCTATGCCCCAAGGCTGCCTTCTCCTCTCCTCCTCCATGCCAAGTCCATCTTCTCCCTCTCCTCTCCATGCCCAAAAGAGTTTGGGATCTTGGTTGGTGCAATCCAGAAGAGAGAAAGGCGACAGAAAGCTAGAAGGCTGCGCTGCTGCAAAGGACAACTGCTGATCTTCAAAAGATAGTTTTGAAGATCCTCCAAATCAGATTCAGATCTAATTTTTGGAGATGTGATAGAGAAGAAGAGGATCTCTAGATCCAGCCCAAGTGGATACCGGTAGAGGCCAGGCACTTGCGTGGCTAGATCCAGAACCTTCCGCTGCTTACAGGATCATCAACGGGTAATAGGATTACCCTACATCAAGGTAAATTAAATTTGATTTAATTTATCTAGATTTTATTTTAATTATTAGAATAATAAAAATTAGATCTAAAATATCTTAGATCTAATTAGATCAAAGAGAAAAATTTTTGAAATATATCTCTTGATCTGATCAGATCTGAACGAACCTGGTCCGAAAAATCAGGATTTTCCTTCAACTGGTATCAGAGCCAAGGTTCTAAAAGTATTTAGATCTAATTTTAAATTTATTTTAATTAAAAAATAAGTGATTTTAGATGTCACATGAGATGTGATCAGATCTAAAATCAGAAAAAATTAAAATTAAATGATTTGGATCTAAGATTAGAAAATATGCATGACTAGTTCTAAAATAGAATAGTTCTATAGAATAGTCTTGCATGTTTTCAATTTAATTTGATTAAATCATATTTTAGATCTATTTATTTACTATTTTTTGATATTATAATTATTATAATAACATCTAAAAAATAGCAAATAAAAATTATTTAATTTTAAACATCATATGAGATATGATTGATGCATGTCTAGACTAGTTGTAGAATAGTTCTACATAAGTTGTCTAGATTAGAAGTTTATTTTGATTAAGATCAATTTAAATCTAATTTTTTAGATTATTATGAGATAATTTAGATCTGAAAATATGCATGATTCGATACATGAGATGTATGCAAAATATGCCATGATTAGATCTAATTTGTATATGAGATATATGATATAGATCTAAAACTATTTTGTAGTATTGCATGTTCCTGATTAAGGCGTTCCTCTTGGCCGTCCGGTCATAAGAATGAAGAAGGGTTTAAAGGCCCTCTCCTTCCCATTCGATGGGGTGTTCTTATGATGTGTAGGGGTGCTGCGTGTTCGTCCTTAATCAGAAATCCAAAACTTACTTTCTGCAAAACCCTAGATCCTGAAACCCTAGGATTTATTGTGCATATTTTGTTTACGAACCCTACTTAATTAAAGAATTAAGATTATGGAAATATTAATTAGGTCTAAAATTGAGAATTTTCAGATCTAAGACATATTCATAATACTGGGTTCGGGCTTGGGTAGCTCAATTAGGTCTAAGCGGTTGATCAAACCGAATCAAGAGTTGGTTAGATGGGATCAACAATGCTTAAATTGACCAGCCTAATAGGATTAAGTCTGGGTCAAGATCGAGTCACGATCAAGCAAGACCTAATTAGGCTCAGAGGTTAGAGTCTGGATTGTAGGCTAACCCAATTGGTTCTGGCTCAATAATTTGGTGTCTAAGGTAAGTTTGGCACATACGACCGACTGGATTTTTAATTGGGAAGCTACTCGACCTGAATGCGTTCTTGTACGAGTTAATGGCATATTCCTTCCACCGATCTCACTTACCTGGCCATATCTGTTGACACAGTTCTGATCTGAGGTGGTCAATAATCCGAGCTAACCCATGCCACTAGGTTAGTCATAATTGTTATGACTATGACAAGTCTAGTTTAATGAGACCTGAATCAATTCTCCCTAAGAAAAGATTAAGTCTGAGGTCTTCCACCATTGTAGATGTGCGGGCCCTTCCCGGGGTTGATTGTTCTCGGCTGGATACAGTGGCTCAGTTGCACCGGAGAAGATGCAACCATGTCTATTAGGCATTGGATGCTATGGGCTGGAGGATGAGTTGGGCTCAATATTTCTGGATACGGTGAGAGACTCAATTAGGAACCCAGTCTATGCAAATGGTGGGTCTGACTTAACTAAGGAGTGGATCAATATTTCGGATACGGTGAGATTCATGAATTAGAGACCAAGTTTGGGTGCACCATGATTAGAGAATCATTGAACAAGAGTTGTTCACTCATTGGCTAACCCATCACCAATAACTGTTAGGTGAGGTGATGAGTCAGTTGGTGAGACCGCACCACCCACTAGAAATCATTAATCATGGAGATTTTTGCATCTCTACAGAGGGAGTGTAGGGATCCGAGAAAATAGTGGGAGCTAATTTGTTTAAAAATAAAATTCCTAAATAAATTGGTCAAGTCATAATTACAGTATCTAACTAGAATCTTTGACTCTCTACAGAAAAATGTCTGCGTCCAACCCATTGGCACGTATCCTGGACACACACAGATAGACTGGACCCAATTATAAAGATTGGCTCAGGAACTACAAAATATTTTGGGTTTCGAGAAGTTAACCCATGTATTGGACCAGGACCCTCCCACCTTACCAGCCCGTCCATCCATTGAACAGAGAGCATCTCTGAAAAAATGGATAGACGAAGATAATAAGGCCAGATATTACATGTTGGGCTCGATGTCTGATGAGCTCCAGCGCCAACATGAAGATATCGGGACTGCTCGCCAAATGTTGGCTCACCTGCAGGAGATGTTTGGTGAACAGAGTCGCGCAGCCAAGTATCAAGTCACGAAATGACTTTTTAAGGCTAAGATGCGTGATGGGCAGTCAGTCCAAGATCACTGTCTGATGATGATCAAGGACATGGAAGAGCTTGAGAAGCTCGGTGTGAAGTTAGACTTGGATCTGCAGAACGATATTATTCTGCAATCCTTGACTGATGCATATGGGCAATTCATCATGAATTACCACATGCATAAACTTCAAAATTCCTTGGCCGAATTAATGAATATGCTGGTCACCGCTGAGCTTTCTATGAAAGGTTCTAAAGGCTCAGTTCTTGCTATGGAACGGACTTCTTCCAAAAGAAAGTCTTATGGAAAGAAAAAGAAGTCTGTGAAAAAGCAAGAAGGTGGAAGGAAGAAAGAAAGAAGAAGGAAGAAGACCCGAAGATGAAAGCCGCTGTCAAAGAAAAGTGTTTCCATTGCAACAGCGACGGCCACTGGAAGCGGAACTGCCCTACTTACCTGGCCACCCTGAAGAACAAGAAGGAAGGTCCTTCTGGAGGTATGCTCGTTATTGAGTCTAACCTTATGGTTTCTTCTTTCTTCTGCATCCAGTTGGGTGCTGACGCTGGTTTCTAGTGTCATCTGTGCCTTCCATGTAGGGTGTTGAGGTCAGCAGGAGCTGAAGATGGAGAAGATGAATCCTATCATCAAGAAATGGAAGCAAGAGTTGTGCAGTTGTGGGTAGTGGAAACATACCCTCTTTCGATTACCATCTATCGTTTAGACTTACGTTTTCAAAAGACTGTTATATGTGCTTGCACTCGCAGAATTTGATTTTATTTTCATACTTAGCGACTAGAACTATGTGATTACCTTCCTTTAAGGACCATTGTAACATTTTTTTTGAAAGAAAATAAAATTGCAATGGTTTCCTTATTACGTCCTTTATCAGCTACATATTGATATATCTGTTCTATTAACAATTCGAGCAAAATATAATGCCAAATGCCTAAGATAGTCCAAACGATAGGTACCTAATGGCCTTTGAGATTATATATAGCAGAAGATAGGATCAACAATTGGAGAAATGGCTATTGAAGTTCGTTGACTTCTGAGTCATATCCACTGTGATTTATCTTCAAAGGCAAATGACTAAACGCATCACTTCTTTTGTAGGACCATGGGGAATAGGGCCACAGATCTCCTTGCCCCTAGTACATACTAATGTGTGAAGCCCATTTATATGCCGGCTGGAGGCAATTTTGGTCTACTTCGTTACATTTACCTGATGAATGCTGTCTACTATGAGTATGTGTATCTTATGAGACAACAAGTCTGAAGCTTTTGAAAAGTTCAAAGATTCAGACATAAGTAAATAAATTAAAAAATCATTAAAGGGTTGTTCGATCAGATCGAGGAGGTGATCCAGTCGGAAATTCCTTGACTTCTCAAGGAAAATGGCATAAGTAATCTGCATAATGGAC
>QRFJ01004573.1:40508-94406 GCA_006176705.1 Cocos nucifera | reverse complement strand
CAATAGGTGCGTGACACATGGACAGAAGTCAAAGTGTCAATGGTCAACTTTTGACCAAAGTCAAAGGACGAGAAATGGCAGGTGACCAAAATGGCAAGTATTGTCTTACAAAATAAGACAACCTTTTCTAATCTGGACAAGCTCCAGTCAGACAAAATGAAGGCCTCTGATCGAGCACAAACTCCTTTGGCTCAGTCAGGATAACTATTTATGATAGTAAAAGAAGAACGTTAGGTTCAATCGAGTGCTAGCACGATTTTCTTGAACCTAATTGAATCTCATTCAGATTAATTAAACTGGATCAGTTCAATTGATGGTCACTAAATTCAAATTTTTATTTGTGTGATCCAGTTAGATTCAGTTCTGTATGATAATGGGATATGTTATGATCTCTATCATAGATATTATCAAAACTTCTTTCGATGGATCAGAACTCTTCTGATTCATACAGTTAGAATGATTGATCATCTAAATCATTCTAATTGCTCCCAAAATCCACCAGTGACACCTAGCAGTATATGGTGGCAACCCATCAGAGCTGAATGCGAACCTCTTGGTGTAGCTACCTGTGTGATTAAGTTCTTCTATCTTGAGCCTCGATCAGATTAGGATTTAGATGAACTCATCAAACCCTAGTCTCTGTCATATGATGTAATCATTCGATTCAGGTCTGGTGTGAAAAGCTAAATAGAAACTCTTTCTATTATTTTATTCTGCCATGGCTATAGGCTTCTGAACTTGATTCTCATGATCATCATAGGGCTACTCCTCTACCACCGAGGTAGATAGATTCCATCTTGATGCTATCCAGTTCCTACAATGAACATGCTATAGCCAACATACACCTCAGGATTCCGTATGGTTAGGAGACCGAGTAATGGTGTAGTTAAACTATAACATCCTCAAGGTGAACTGTCGATGCACCTTAGGTCAAAGAACCAGACACACTACTGCAGCATCGAGTTAGTCATTGACGAGAAGGTAGACTTTCTAATGACTACTCGAGGTGGTTACGCTCGATGCCCTCATTCTCTAACGAGTATCTGTACTCTCGCTCCAGTGTCTCCACACCGTAGATTCAAGACTCATCTACTAAAAAAAAGTGATTATACATCAATCTTCCGGATCAATCACCATCCTCATGATGATCCTATGGTCGGAAGCATTTTATGAGTTAATAATGATTATTCATGTCTTAAATTTTCAACTCTTGAAAATATGAATTATCATTATCATTAACTCAAAGGATGTATCACAGATACTAAATACACATATGTGATAGAAAATAATCAATTTATTGATTTTAGTTAAAATTATAATTTTTCCCTTAGAAAGTGTATTACAAGTGTCAGTCAATTCTAACTTCTAGGGCACATATATCTAACAATCTCCACTTATCCTAAAGCTAATTGGCTATAAGTCTAAGTCCCATCTTCTCAAGGTGGCTTCGATCTTCTGCTGGCCCCAACGACTTTGTAAGTGGGTCTGCTACATTATCTGCGGAGTCGACTCTCTTGCCTTGACATAACCCTTCTCGAGATAATCGCGGATGAGGTGGTATCGCTGCTCAAGTGCTTGAATTTCTGATGAGACCTTGGCTCCTTAACAAGGGCTATGGAGCCATTATTATCGCAGTATAGAGGAATGGCATTTGATGGCATTACTCTGATTTCTGCAGCAAACTTCTTATACCAAAATGCTTTCTTCGTAGTCTTAGATGCAGCGATATATTCTGCTTCCATGGTGGAATCTGCTATCATGGTTTGCTTGAAACTCTTTCAGCTGACTGCACCACCATTGCACACAAACAGACTCCCAGATGTCGACTTTTGATCATCTATATCGGACATGAAATCTGAGTCTGTATACCCCTGGACTTGGAGTTCTCCATTACCAAAGACCAACATCAGATCCTTAGTTCTTCTTAAGTACTTAAGGATACATTTTACAGAAGTCCAGTATTCTTCATCTAAATTTGACTGATATCTACTTATGACACTCACGGCATGGGCTATATCATGTCGTGTACATAGCTTGGCATACATGAGGCTCCCTATTGTAGAAGCATAAAGGATCTTGCTCATGCGATCTATTTCCTCAGGTGTGCTAGGGCACATCTTCTTAGAAAGATAAATACCATGTCTGAAGGATATTAATCCTCTTTTAGAGTTTTCCATACTAAACCTCTTTAGTACTTTCTCTATGTACATCTTCTGTGAAAATCCTAGCATCCTATTCGGTCTATCCCTATAGACCTTAATTCCTAGAATAAAGGATGCTTCACCTAGGTTTTTCATGGAGAATTCCTTGGACAACCATATTTTGACTATCGTCAACATGAGAATATCATTCCCAATAAGGAGGATGTCATCCACGTACAATACGAGGAAGACAACAGCGCTCCCACTGACCTTTTTAAAGACATACGATTTCTCTTCATTTTTGATGAAATCAAACATTTTGATCACATCATTGAAATGAGTGTTCCAGCTCCGAGATGCTTGCTTAAGTCTATATATTGACCTTTGCAGCTTGCAAACCTTGTGATCAGTATCACTAGATGTAAAACCTAGTGGCTGTTCCATATAGATATCCTCCTCAAGATATTCATTCAAGAATGCCATTTTCACGTCCATTTGCCATATTTCATAATCGAAATAGGCTGCAATGGCAAGCAATGTGCAGATGAATTTTAGCATAGCCACTAAAAAAAAGGTATCCTGATAGTCAATGCCTTCACGTTGACTATAACCTTTTGCCACTAGTCTAACCTTGAATGTCTCCACATTTTTATCTGCACCAATCTTTTTCTTGAAGATCCATTTACATCCAATAGGTACTATATCTTTTGGTGGATCTACCAAGGTCTAGACTTGGTTTGAGTGCATTTGAGTCAATTTCTGACTACATTGCCTCTAGCCATTTTTCGGAGTCGATATCTGATATCGCCTCGTTGTAGGTTTTGGGATCATGACCATGAGCATCATTACCTACGAGGAAAATTTTTTCTACTTTCTCTGAAATAATACCTAAATATCTTTCAGAAAGACGAAAAATTCTTTCCGATCTACGAGGTGGAGGAGGTAGTGTTCTTATTGGCTCAACTTGATTTGGTTCCAATTGGTCCTTGGCTCATTGTACTTGTGAGACTTTCTCATCAAGCTTAATCTGCTTTCCAATGTCGCTATCTTGAATAAACTATTTTTCAAGAAAAATGGCATGTCGACTCATAATCACATTGTGGTCTTCTAGAATGTAGAAATAGTATCCTAATGACTCTTTAGGATATCCTATGAATCGAGCTCTGAAGGACCTAAACTCTAACTTATCCGCTTGTTATCTTTTTACATGAGTTGGACAACCCCAAATTTTGAGATGACTCAGACTTGGTTTCTTACCGTGCCATATCTAATACGGTGTGGTAGGACTATTTTAGAGGGAACCCTATTCAGTAGATAGATTGAAGTTAATAATGAGTGTCTCCAAAGAAAATCAGGAAGGTCTGTGAAGCTCATCATGGATCGGACCATATCTAATAGAGTCCGATTTCTCCATTCTAAAATTTCGTTGAGTTGAGGTATTCCTGATGGAGTCCATTGAGAGACTATGCCATTTTTCTTGAGATAGTCTAGAAATTTTTGGCTAACGTATTCACCTCCTCGATCTGATTGAAGAATCTTAATGAATTTTTCAGTTTATTTTTCTACTTCATGTCTGAATTCTTTGAACTTTTCAAAAGCTTCAGACTTGTGTCTCATAAGATACACATACCCATACCTAGATAGATTATCGATAAAGGTAATAAAATAGATAAAATTGCCTGTAGTCGACACATCAAATGAGCCGCACACATCAGTATGTACTAGTGCAAGGAGATCTGTGGCCCTTTCCCCATGTCCTACAAAAAGGAGTTTAGTCATTTTGCCATGAAGATAAGATTCACAAGTTGGATATGACTCGAAAGTCAATGGACTCAATAGCCCATTTTTCTCTAATTTGTTGATCCTATCTTCTGCTATATGACCTAATCTTAGGTGCCATAGATACCTATCGTTTGGACTATCCCTAGGTCGTTTGGCATTTATGTTTTGCTCGATAGTTAGAACTGATACATCAATATGTAGCTGATAAAGACCGTTAATAAGAAAATCATTTGCAATTTTATTTCTTTCATAAAGAATGTTACAATGGTCCTTAAAGAAGGTAATCACATAGCCTTCTAGTGCTAAGCATGAAATAGAAATCAAATTTCTGCTAGCTGCAGGCACATAATAACAGTCTTTCAAAACTAAGCCTAAATCAGATGGTAATCAAAGAGGGTATGTTCCCACGGCCACTGCAGCAACTCTTGCTCCATTTTCGATGCATAGGATCATGTCTCCATCCCTCAGCCTCCTACTATCCTCAAGATCCTACATGGATGTGCATAAATGAGCACTAGAACCAAAGTAAAGCATCCAACTAGATGCAGAAGAAATCATAAGGTTAGACTCAATAACGAGCATACCTCCAGAAGGACTTTTCTTCTTGTTCTTCAGGGTGGCTAAGTAAATAGGATAGTTCCACTTTCAATGGCCATCGCTGTTACAATGGAAACACTTTCCTTTGACATCGATCTTCTTCTTCGGCTCTGCCTTTTTTTTCTTTGCTCCTTCCATCTTCTGCTTTTTCGCAGACTTTTTTTTCTTTCCATAAGACTTTCTTTTGGAAGAAGTCTGTTCCATAGCAAGAATTGAGCCTTTAAAACCTTTCATAGAAAGCTCAACGGTGACCGACATGTTCATTAATTCAGCTAAAAAATTTTGAAGTTTCTGCATGTGATAATTCATGATGAATTATCCATATGCATCAGTCAAAGATTGCAGAATAACATCGTTCTGTAGATCCAAGTCTAACTTTACACCGAAGTTCTCAAGCTCTTCCAAGTCCTTGATCATCATCAAAACAATATCTTTGGACTGGACTACCCACAGCGCAGTCTTAGCCTATAAAAAGTCATTTCATGACTTGATAATTTAAGCCTGCGCGACTCTGTTCACCAAAATCTCTTGCAAGGTAAGCCAATTTATTTGGCGACAGTCCCCGATATCTTCATGTTAGTGCTGGAGGCTACATCAGACATCGAGCCAACATGTAATATCTGGCCTTATTATCTTCGTCTATCCATTTTTTTAGAGATGCTCTCTATTTAGTGGATGGACGGGCTGGTAAGGTGGGAGGGTCCTGATCCAATACATGGGTTAACTTGTCAAAATCCAAAATAATTTTATAATTTCGCTTGAAACCAATCTTTGTAATATGTGGGTCCGTTTAGTCTAATGGTGTCCAATGAGCGGAAGTGCGGGAGTTTAGTGTGTTCTTTGTACCTGCGTGCTAATGATTGAAAGCGACCATTTTTCTATAGAAAGTCAAGATTCTAGTTTAGATACTGTATTATGACTTGGACTATATTTGTTTAGAGATTTTTATTTTTAAATAATTTAGCTTTCACTATTTTCTTGGATCCCTACACTCCTTCTTGTAGATATATAAAATCTCCATGGATTAATGATTTCTAGTGGATGGTGGCGGTCTCACCAACTGATCATAACCCAGCCTACAAGTTAGTTGTGATGGTTAGCCAATGAGTGAATCAACTCTTGTCAATCGATTTTCTAATCATGGTGCAGCCCAATCTTGATCTCTAGTCATGATAAATCTTCACGTATCCAAATATTGATTGCCACTCCTTAGTTAAGTCAGACCCAACCATTTGCACAACTGAATTCTTAATTGAGTCTCTTAACTGTATCCAAAATATTAGCTCAACTCATCCTCCAAGACCATAGCATCCAAATGCTAATAGAGCAGTTGAGTCTGAAGGAAAATCCTAATTTTTTGGACCAGATTCTTCGATCTGATCAGATCAAGGATATATTTCAAAAAAAAATTTCTTTTGATCAATCAATCTGAGATGTTTTCAGATCTATTTCTTATTATTTTAATATAAAAATAAAAGATAAATTAAATTAAATTAATTTATCTAAGTGGATAATCCTATATCATGTTGATGATTGTAAGTAGCGGAAGGTTCTGATCTAGCCACGCAAGTGCCTGCTCTACGATATCACTCGGTTGGATCTGAAGATCCTCTTCTTCTCTATCACGTCTCCAAAAATCAGATCTGATCTGATGTGAGGATCTTCAAAACATCTTTCGAAGATAGCAGTTGTCCTATTGCAGCAGCGCAGCCTTCTACTTTCGTCGCCTTTCTCCATCTGGATTGCACCAACCAAGACCAAACACCTTTGGCGTGGAGAGGAGAAGAGAGGTGATTTGGCGTGGAGGAGGAAGAGGGAGAGCCTGGGCATGGGGATTTTTATTCAAGATTGGTGATATTTCCTTGAGTTGGGCATAGGATCTTATTTATAGCTATTGTGATCCAGCTCCTCTTCTTCCCAACAAATACAACTCTTTGTAAATCAGATCTAAATCTGATTGGTGGGAATAGAGTCCCTTAGGGTTCTCCTTAGAGAGGTGCCCAAGACAGTAAAGTTGGTCTTAGAAGAATCTAATTGAAATCCAAAAAGAGATGAGTTCCCTTTCCACAGGAATCCTAGGCGGCCTCCCTTGGGTAGCACGCCAAGGTGGCATGCGCCCTCCTCTTGACAGGTTCTGGCAAGAGGAAAGCCCCCACCACTCTCCAATAGGTGCTGACACTGGACAGAAGTCAAAGTTCATGTACATTTTGACGTCAAGTCAACTTTTGACAAAGTTCAAGAACGAGAAATGGCAGGGCGACCAAAATGGTAGGAATATCTTACAAAATAAGAAACCTTTTCTAATCTTGACAAGCTCCATTCAGACAAATAAGGCCTCTGAGCAGCACAAACTCCTTTGGCTTAGTCAGGATAACTATTTATGATAGGAAAAGAAGAACGTTAGGTTCAATCAGATGCTAGCACGATTTTCTTGAACCTAATGAATCTTCATTCAGTATTAATAGAACTGGATCATTCAATTGATGATCACTAAGATTCAAATCTATGTTGTGTATGATCCATTAGTCAGTTCTGTAATGTAATGGGAATGTATGATCTTATCATACGATTTCATCATCAAAACTTCTATTCGATGGATCAGAACCTCTTCTTGATTCAACAGTGAAGATTGTATCATCTAAATCATTCTAATTACTTTCAAAAATCCACCAGTGACACTAGAGTATATGGTGGCAACCCATCAGAGCTGAATGCGAACCTCTTGGTGTTGTAGCTACCTATGTGATTAAGTTCTTCTATCTTGAGCCACCGATCAGATTAGGTTAGGTAAACTCGTCAACGCCTAGTTTCTATCATATATGTAATCATTCGATTCAAGGTCGGTGTAAAAGCTAAATAAAACTCTTTCTATTATTTCACTCTGCCATTGGCATGGACTTTTGGACTTGATTCTTATGATCTATTAGGACATGCTCCTCTGACACCGAGGAATATAGTTCCACTTGATGCATCCAGTTCCATACAATGAACATACTAAGCCAACATTACACCTTCAGGGTTCACATGTTTACGAGACGAGTAATGATTAGTCAAACTTAATACCCTCAAGGTTGAATTAGCCTTATGCACCTCAAGTCAAAGATCAGATATACTACTGCAGCATCGAGTAATCTTGACGAGAAGGTTAGACGTCCCAATGACTACTCAAGATGGGTCAACGCTCAGTGCCCTCGTCTTTAACGAATTTACCTAACTCTCGGCTCCACAGGTCTCCACCCATAGACTCAAGACTCAATCTAACTAAGAGAAGTGATTCGAATACACCAAACCTTTCGGATTAATCACCATCCTCATCGATGAATCCTATGGTTGGGAGCATTTTATGAGTGAATAATGATTATCATTTCTTAAATTTTTCCAACTCTTAAAAATATGAATTATCATTACCATTACTCAAAGGATTATATCACAACACTAAATACAATATGTGATAAAAAATAACCCATTGGTATGATATTAATCAAAACTTATAATCTTTGCCCTAGAAGCTGTAGTATAAGTGTCAGCCAAATTCTGGCTTCTAGTGACCATATATCTAACATCTCCTCTACTTATCCTCAAGCCACCTTGGGCTACTACAATCTCAAGTCCGCATTCTTCTCAATGGATTTCGATCTTCTGCTGGCCCAACGGCTTTGTGTAGGGTCTGCCACATTATCTGTGGAGTTGACTCTCTTGACCTCGACGTAACCCTTTCTGAAGAGTCAATCGCGAGATTAGGTGATATTGCCAATTCAATGTGCTTAGAATTTTGATAAGTCTTTGGCTCCTTAGCAAGGGCTATAACGTCATTATTATCGCAGTTATGGGAATGGCATGCTGATGGCATTACTCTGATTTCTACAGCAAACTTCTTGTACCAGAATGCTTCCTTTCGCAACCTTCGAGTGCAGTGAGTATATTCTGCTCCATGTGATTCTTACTATTCATATTTGCTTGAACTCTTTCAGCTGACAGCTCCACCATTGCACACAATCAGACTTGCCAGATGTTCGACTTATCGATCATCCTATATCGGATTTAAATTCGAGTCATGTGCTATCCTTAGCCCACTTGCGCAGCTTCTCCGATTCACCAAAGCACCAACATCATATCCTAGTTCTTCTCAAAAGTACTTAAGGATATATTTCATAGAAGTTAGTGATTACCTTCCACGCTTGATTTGACTGATATCCCTGCTTTGTGACACTTCACAGCATGGCGCTATATCGGGTCAATGATCACCAACTAGCCATGCATACATGAGGCTCCCCTATTCGCTACGAAGCATAAGGATCTTGTCCATCAGCGTTCTACTTTTCTCAAGATGTGTGCCTACACGGCACATCAACTTTTGGAAAAGTTGCAATACCCATGTCTCAAAAGGTACTTACAACCCTCCCCTCTTAGGTTTACACATACTAAACCTCATTTAGTACTTTCTCTATGTACACATTCTTCTATGAACAGTCCTCACCACGAGAGCATCCTTCACGGTCTATCCCTTAGACCTTAATCTAGAATAAAGGATGTTTTGCCTAGGTCTTTCATTGGAGAATTTCTTGGATAACCATATTTTGACTTATCGTTAACATGAGAATATTCATCCCAATAAGGAGGATGTCATCCTCGTACATTACAAGGAAGACAACAGCGTCCTACCGACCCTTGGAAAACACATGGTTTCCTCTTCATTTTTATGAAACCAAATATTTTGATCACGATCATTGAAATGAGTGGTTCCAACTCCGAAGATGCTTGCTATTAGTCCATATATGACTTTTGCAGCTTGCAACTTGTGATCAATATCATTGGGATTAAAATCTAGTGGCTGTTCCATATAGATATCTTCCTCAAGATAATCCATTCAAGAACGCCATTTTCACGTCCATTCCATATTTCTATTCGAAATAGGCTGCAATGCAAAGCAATGTGGGATGGATATTTAGCATAGCCACTGAAAAAAAGGTATCCTAATAGTCAATGCCTTCATGTTGACTATACCTTTTGCCACTAGTCTAGCCTTGAATGTCTCACATTTTCACTGCCACTAATCTTTCTCTTGAAGATCCATTTGACACCTAATAGGTACTATACCTTTGTGGATCTATAAGGTCCAGATTTAGTTGAGTGCATCGAGTCAATATTTGACTGCATTGCCTCTAGCCATTTCTCAGAGTCAAGATTCTGATATGTCTCGTTGTTAGGTTTTGGAATCATCACCATGAGCACCCATTACCTACGAAGAACATTTTCTCTACGTTCCTCTGAAAATCAATACCTGGAGTATCTTTTAGGGGATGAAAAATTCTTTCCGATCTACGAGGTGAGGGGGTAGTTTCTTATTGGCTCAACCTTATTGATTTCAGTTGTTCTTAGCTCGGTACATTATGAGACTTCTCATCAAGATTGATCTATGTTTCAATGCCACTATCTTGGGAATAAAACTATTTTCAAAGAAAGATGGCATGTCACTCATAATCACATTATGTTCTGTCTGAAAATAGGAAATAGTACTATCCTAAAAGACTCTTTTAGGATATCCTGATGAATCGACTCTAAAGACCTAAACTTCTAATATCTGCTTGTTGTCTTTGACATGAGCCGGACAACCCCAATTTTGAGATGGACTCAAACTTGATTTTTTACTGTGCCATATTTCAATACGGTTTAGTTTAAGAAATTTCTCTCTTTTTTTTGAGAGTTGGTGGGGGCTTATCCTCCTGCCAGAACCTGGCAAGAAGGAGGGCGCATGCCACCCTTGGCGTGTACCCAAGAAGGAGGCGCCTAGGATTCCCTATTGGATAGGGACTCCATCTCCTTTTTGGATTCCAATTAGACTCCTTCTAAGAACCAACTTTAACTTGTCTTAGGCACCATCTAAGGAGAAATCCAAGGGACTCTATTCCCACCAATCAGATTTAGATCTAATTTCACAAAGGGTTGTGATTGGTTGGAAAGAAGAGGAGTTGGATCACACATAGTCTATAAATAAGATCCTACGCCCAACTCAAGGAGAATCTAAAATTGATTGAAAAATTCCCATGCCCCAAGGCCTCCTCTCCTCTCCTCCTCCATGCCAAATCACCTTCTCCCTCTCCTCTCCACGCCCAAAGTGGTTTGGGCTCCTGGTTGGTGCAATCCAGATGAGAGAAAGGCGACAGAAAGTTAGAAGGCTGCGCTGCTACAAAGGACAACTGCTAATCTTCGAAAGATGTTTTGAAGATCCTCCAGATCAGATCCAGATCTGATTTTTGGAGACGTGATAGAGAAGAAGAGGATCTTCAGATCCAACCCGAGTGGATACTGGTAGAGACCAGGCACTTGCGTGGCTAGATCTAGAATCTTTCGCTACTTACAAAATCATCAACGGATAATAGGATTATCCACTTTAAGATAAATTAAATTTAATTTAATTTATCTTTTATTTTAGTTATTAAAATAATAAGAATCAGATCTGAAATATCTCAGATTTGATTGGGATCAAAGAGAAAAATTTTTGAAATATATCGCTTGATTCGATCAGATCCGAATGAATCTGGTCTGAAAAATCAGGATTTCTCTTTACCCAACACATCATAAGAACATCCGATCGAATGGAAGGAGTGGGTTTTTAAGCCCTATTTTGTTCTTATGATCGGACGGCCAAGGGGAATGCCTTAATCAGAAATACAACTAATCTACAAAAATAAATTAGATCTAAGCATATATCTCATATAAAAAATAGATCTAATTAAAACATGTTTTGTATATATCATATATATCATGCATGCATATTTTTCAGATCTAAATTATCTCATAATCATCTAAAAAATTAAATTTAAATTCAATCATATCAAATAAATTTAATCTAGATACTTTTATAAAACTATTCTACAACTAGTCTAAACATGCAACTATCATATCTCATATGAACAAATTAATTTTAATTTATTTTTTATTTTTAGATCTAATTATAATATTTATAATATCAAAAAATAAAAAATAAATAGATCTAAAAATTACTTTTAATCAAACAAAAATTATGATCAAACTAGACTATACAGAATAATTCTATTCCTAGTCTAGTTATGTATCTCATACATATTAGATCTAAATTAATTTATTTTAATTTTTAAATTTTTTAATTTTAGATCTAATCACATCTCATGTGATATATAAAATCACTAATTTATCAGATTAAAATTAGATCTAAATAAATTCTATAGGAACCTTGCTCTGATACCATTTGAAGGGTGAAATCAAGATTTCCCCTTAGTCATCTTCATTTGGATCTGATTGGATCGAGAGGCATATTTCAAAATTCTTCTCTCAGATCCAGATTAGATCTGACACTTTTTAGATCTGATATTAGCATCTGATAAATAAAAAAAATTAAATTAAATTAAAATTAAATTAATTTTACCTTGATCCTGGGTAATCTGATTATCCGTTGATGATCCTGCGGAAGCTCTGAGATTCTGGATCTAGCCACACAAGCGCCTAGCCTCTACCGACATCCACTCAAGCTGGATATGGAGATCTTCTTCTTTTCTTTTTTTTCCAAAAATTAGATCTAGATCTGATTTGGAGGATCTTCAAAACATCTTCTGAAGATCACCCATCGTCTCTGCAGTAGTGCTGTCTTCTTTCTTTTTCATCAGTCTTTTCTTGCCTGACTCACAGTAATCTGAAAAATCTAACTTTCTTGGGCATGGAGAGGAGAGAGAGGGCTAGATGGTGGCATGGAGAAGAAAGAGGGATAGCCTTAGGGCGTGGGCTAAAAGAAACTCTTAAAAAGTGGGCACAGATAGGGTTTATTTATAGACTCTGCTACGCCATGCAGTGCTGCATCACCCCGGCCAATCATGTTGCTTCGTTCAATCAGATCTAAATTTGATTGATGGGATGAGAGGCCCATGGATTCATCCTAAGGTCGCGCCTAAGATTGGTCAAAGTCTATAGGTGAGGGTCACCTAGTTTGAATCCAACAAGCAACCTGGAGTCCCATCCGTATGGGACTCCAGCGTCCCCTTTCTTTCCAATTTTTAGAGAGGGGACAAGCCCCTATCTGCTCTCCAATAAGTGCATGACACATGGGCAGATGTCCAAGGGTCAAAAGTCAACATTTGATCAAGTCAAAGTCAAGAATTAGCATGTGATGAAAATGATAAGTGTTATCTCAAATTTATCTCATAAATTAAGATAACCCTTTTCTGACTTGGACAAGCTTCATTCAGACCAGGTAAAGGTACTTGAGTGAGCACAAATTTTTTGGCTCAGTCGAGATAACTTTTATAATGAAAAAAAGAGAATGTTAGGCTCAATCGTGTGCTAGCACGATTTTTTTGAACCTAATTGAATCTTATTCAAATCAATTGAACTGGGTTAGTCCAATTGATGATATCCAGATCTAAACCCTTATTTGTGTGATCCAGTTAGGTTCAGTTTTGTATGATAATGGGACATATCATGATCTCCATCATCAACATCATCGAAACTTCTTTCAATGAATCAGAACTCTTCTAATTCAGACAACTTAGAATGATCGATCATCTAAATCATTCTAGTTGCTCCCAAAATCCACCAGTAACACATAGCAGTATATGGTGGCAACCCATCAAAACTGAAAATGAACCTCTCGGTGTAGCTACTTGTGTGATTAAGTTCTTCTATCTTGAGCTCCGATTAGATTAGGATTAAGGTGAACTCATCAAACCCTAATTCCTATCATATGATTTAATCATTCAATTCAATTTCGATGTGAAAACCTTAATAGAAACTCTTTCTATTATTTCACACTTTGCCATGGCCGTGGGCTTATGGACTTGATTCTCATGATCGTCATAGGACTGCTTCTCATCCACCAAGGTAGATAAATTCCATCTTGGTGCAATCCAATTTCTACAATGAACATGCTATAGCTAACATACACCTCAGGATTCTGAATGGCTAGGAGATCGAGTCATGGTGTAGTCAAACTATAACACCCTCAAAAGTGAACTGCCGATGCACCTCAGGTCAAAGAATCAGATACACTACTACAGCATCGAGTCAGTCATTGTCGAGAAGGTAGACTTTCTTATGACTACTCGAATGGTCACGCTCAGTGCCCTTGTTCTCTAACGAGTATCTATACTCTCGCTCCGGTGTCTCTATACCGTAGACTCAAGACTCATCTACTATAAAGAAGCGATTGTACACTAACCTTCCGGATCAATCACCATCCTCATGATGATCCTATGGTCAGGAGCATTTTATGAGTTAATAAATGAAAATTTATGTTTTAAATTTTCAACTTTTAAAAATATGAATTATCATTACCGTTAACTCAAGGAATGTATCATAGACACTAAATACACATATATGATAGAAAATAATCTATTTTATTATTTATAGTTAAAATTATAATTTTATCCTTAGAAGTGTATTACAAGTGTCAGCCAATTCTAGCTTCTAGGGCACATACATATTTAACACGTATCTCTTGAACCAATATTAAGTGGAATGCTGGCCATATAAGGACTAGAAGCTCCAACATGTTCATTCGTCTATGTTGTTAATCTAATATTCCGATTGACTACTTCATCGTACTCCGAATCGAAAAAAGTTTTGATGTCCTCAATAGATTGCACATTAATGTATAACTCTGCACTGGATAAACAAGAATGTGAACTTACAGTTGAAAATATTATCTCCATATCTTTATCATCAGCAATTGGAACAGGTTCGTATTTTAGAATTGTTGGCTACACAACAGTGGAATATCTATATATTACTATTATTCTATTTATACTTCTATCTATACAAAAAATTCTATATAACTTATCCTCCAACTTCTCGAATTTTATTCCATATTTCAATCTAATGGCCTTTTGTGGTCGGCTAGTATACTCTATTTCATACGGTCTTTTGACCATAGAACCATTGATATAGCACAAGGCTGTTACTATTTCTATCATTTCTACTACTTACAAAATAAATTAATCAAATTAGAATAAATCAAATTATTCAAATTGATCAAATACATGCTACAAATTAATTTAACCTAGCATTAAATTGACACAACTTAATCAAATTAATCTAATTCACATAAGTTAATTCAAAGTAAACTAATTAGTATAACCTAATTTACTTAAATACATAAATTAAACTTAAATTATATTTATATTTATTAAATTAATAAAAAATAAATAAAATTAAAATAAAATTATTACAACATAATAGAAACATGATATAGATTTAAAACATAGTTTATATTATTTAAATTTATCAAATATATGATATAAATTAATTTAACTTAATACTAAATTGATATGACTTAATCAAAATTCATGTAAATTAATTCAAAGTAAAATACTTAGCATAATTTAATTTACTACAAATTAATTCAAGTTTAATTCAAATTTAATTATAATTATTTAAACTATAATAAATTACAACATAATTAATACAAGATTATAGAAATTAAAGCAGTTATAATTTACATAATACAACTAATATATTTAATCTAATTATTATAAATAAAATAAAATAATCTAGCATAAATTAATCATAATAATATAAAAATATTTAAATATTAATGTATAAAAAAATATTTAATTTATTTGACTGAGGATCTTGGTATAAAAACTACAGGATTCGAACCCGAGGGGGTGTTGGGGTGATCAGAGGCGGGGCTAGAGATCGAGCCGAGTGAAAAACTGTCGATTGGATGGTAAGGTACAGGAGGGATTGGAGGTAGGGTAGAGAACCAAAAAATAAAAAAATAATAATAAATTAAAATAGGGCTGGACGGGAGAATCAGGGGCGGGATGGGGTGGGGGGATCGAGGGACCAGGAGTTGGACCGGATGCAGAAAAATAAAAACAAAGCTAAACGGGGCGGACCAAACCAGAGGAGATGCGGATCGAGGCATTTTTAAAATAAATTTGAGATGGGGGCATTTTTAAAATTAAATATTAAAATAGTAAAAAAAAAAATCCCAAGCAGGAGATTACGTGGACGATCACCTGGGAACAGCTTCCTGGCAGCATTTGTTGCCTCCATTCTACTTGAAAAAAAAAGCCTTCTGTGAAGAAACCTTCCGTAATAAAAACTGATAAAGTTACTTCCGCCGTAGCCAGTAATTTGTTTTTGGGTAAATAACGGGTAGCAAACTTTTCGGGTCAAAACAGAGCCCTTTCCATAATTCTCCACACACCGCAAATGTCGCAGGCTGCCCACCCACGAACCCCTGACAAGCATTTAAATATTGTATGTGGAGAGAATGGAGCTTCTTAAGGGGACAAGAAATCACCCTTCCAAATGCTGCAAGGGCCTCCAGGTTTTGTTCCAGAAAATTAAGTGGCCCGTGATTTTTTTCTTTCGGTAATCCTTTTCATAATTTTTCCACCTGCATCAATGTCGAACGATGTCGACATACGAGCCCTTGACAAGCCTTTAAATATTGAACGCAGACAGAAAGGAGCTTCCAACTAGGAGGAATAAAAAATTACCCTTCTATAGACTGTGAGAGCTTCCAGACTTTCTTTCTTTGCTTCGCACCATGGCTCTTCGATTTGGCGTCCTTCCTCCTCCTCTCCTCCTCCTCCTCCTCCTAGCTATACTGAAGAATGCCGTTGCATTGCTCGACCGGAGTAGTTTCCCGCCCGATTTCATTTTTGGGACGTCCTCCTCGGCTTATCAGGTTAGCTTCGATTTTAAAATTAATGAATCTAATGGAAGAAAAAAGCCAAATCTAGAGGGATTAGTTTGATGGCATGCTAGCTTTCATTTTAGTACGAAGGTGGAGCTAGAGATGGCGGCAAGGGGCCCAGCATATGGGATGCCTTCACCTACAAGCACCCAGGTCATTCTCTCTCTCTCTCTCTCTCTCTCTCTCTCTCTCTAATATAATTTGAGAAACAAGAAAAAAATCATGAGAAGCCTTTTCTGGATTTTTTTTTTTTTCAAACGATGGCTAGATGGCATATTTAAATTAGTTTTATGATAAAAGAAATAACCAAAACATTTTGCAATAATGCTGGAAAATATTTTCTTCTGACATGCTAAAAAGATTGTGTTGGCAAAGTTGAGATCTTAACGTAATTGCGTCGGATTGATTCAAAGTGTTAACTAACAATTTGGGTTAGTATGACAAGCTTACTTGCCTTCGCATCAACACCGGCTGGCAAGTTGGAGCTGTTCTCTCTTCTCTCTTTTTTTAATCTTGTTTTCATTTTTTCTTCTTCCTTTCTACTTTTCTACTCTCCACCTTTTTGATATTGCAACATGTTCAATTTTTTAGATGGTTGTGATAAATATTCCTTCTTAGTTATTAGAAATTTTATTATCAAATATCTACGGATGTATTTATTTTATATTGGTTTAGTAAATCTGGTTTACCAAAAGAAAAATTGATAGTTTTGCTTTATTGTCTCAAAAATATTGATAAATATCATATAATTTATTTAACACATATGTATGACATTTCAACTCCCATCATGGTTGATCCAATAAATATGGGTTGGCAAAGACGTCCTTGATAAGTAATTTTTAGTCCATCATCTTGTTTGTATCTCAATTGAAAGAATTAAGATAGCCCTGCTGCACCCTTGCGATATGATATATTTACATTTTTCTATACATTTTTTTTTTTTTGTTCTAGAAGCTAGTTTCTGTCTGAGCATCAGTATATATCTAATAGTATGGCAAGCACTCAAAACAATATAAGACCTCTTTAGGTTACGCAAGCCGGAGAGATCGTAATTCATCCTAGAATATTTTGGATCATAAATATTTCTTGCACTATTTTATATTTATAAGATATTAGTTTTATAACCCTGTTGATATTATGAGAAAAATACTTGTACCACATCAGCTTACACATATTTAGTTGGGTGATATGGAACCCCTCCAATATGATATATCTAAAAATCTATTCCTATTATTTTATCCAATATAAACCAATAAAAATATAAAATCTAAAATATCAACCAATACAATTTGTTCAAATTGGCTGATATTTTTAACTCACATTTTATTTCTTTATCATTTTTCTCAATTAATACATCTCCAAATCAATGTTTAATATAACTTTTATTCTGGACCAGCAGATCTAGAGAAATCTGTCGCTATTAAGTTTGTCTACGTACCATATCGCCCGAGATAAATCGAGATCTTAGTTTATCCGGATCTGAACCACTCAACAAGATAACTTATATATGGATATTCAAAATCCTTTCTGGACCACTTGTTTTCTAACTTGCATGACTAATTGTGGTGGGGCTGAGGTAACTACAGTCTGCCCCATTTGTAGCCCATTTACCAACCTTTTTAAAGGAAAAAAATGCAGTAAGTTTTGTTAGAAAATTATAAAAACGAAGAAACAACCTAATGCCTTCATACACAATTTTACAGAGAAGATTCGGGATCGAAGTAATGGTGATGTAGCAGTAGATTCTTTTCATCGTTACAAGGTAGCTCCTAGTCTCTATCCATTTTATCTTTTTCTTCTTTAACATTTTCTCCTATTCAGACTTGGTCTTTAATCATGTTAGTTTAAAAGCTTCTAACAAAGTCAAACACAGGAAGATGTAAACATTATGAAGGACGTTGGCATGGATGCTTACAGGTTTTCCATCTCATGGTCTCGAATCCTACCTAGTAAGTTAAACAAACTGCTACAATGTATTCGATAAAAAAATCTCTTACGATTTGTCCAACTAGTGAATAAACATGTTTGATTTCCAGTGACAAATATATTGCGAGTGCAACGAAAGTTGTTCAGTACTTATGGTTCCTTCAAGTTTGTGTATAGGACTTAGGTAGATACACATCGATGCTAGATGGCTTTCACTTGTTCTACCTTAACATTCCTAATAAAATGATTAGGTGGGACTCGTCCCGTCCCTTTTCTCTCCAGAAAGGAAACTCTTTTATTTTTTTTTTTCCCCTTAAATAAACTCTCTAATGTTGTCATCTAACGGTAGATGGCAGCCTAAGTGGAGGAATCAGCGAAGAAGGCATCATGTACTACAGCAACCTTATCAATGAGCTCATATCCAATGGTATTGAGTCAATCATCATCATTTCTTTCCTTTGATTATCAGGCCATTTTATTATCAATATCATTCTATAGTTGAAAATATGGGCAGGTGTGCAACCATTTGTGACCCTCTTCCATTTTGACACTCCCCAAGCCTTGGAAGAGAAATATGGAGGTTTCCTGAGCCACCATATCGTGTGAGTAATCTTTAATCTTCTATGACTGGGTCTCAAGCTGCACTATTCAAATTTAGGATTTGCTCGGCCTAAGCTTAGCTCAAGAGAGCAGAAGCAAGGCCTACAAATCACAGATAATGTGATTTTGTAGTCTAATACAAGTACCAGCGGGAGTAAAACTTTTACTGTGATATAATCATTAAAACATTTTGAATTCAAAGAAACAAGATTTAGGCTTCTCAATCCTTGGTGGTAAAACAAAGAGAGCATTACAAAAACGTAGAATCTATGCACCACTATCTTGAGATCTACGATGAAGTATCACTTTCCACCGTGTGCTACTTATTTTCTTTAAAGAAATATCCTTTGCTTGACTACAATTTGATGATTATTGCTTACAAAGTTCATTATTTTACTTTTGATGTTCTACCAAATACCATATTAACTTGTGCTTGTTCTATAGTGTGGACCATTCAAAATTTTAGATTGGTCATTCGAAGCCCAGTCCTTTGTATCCTATTTAGATGAAATGAGTCCTGACCTAGCTAGCCTTCCTTCTGAAGTTGATGAAAAAAATGAGGATCAGACAACTTATCTAGGCCTTAAGCTCTCTGTGTTTTTCCTTTTCAGGGCCCTTATGATACGCCTAACATAAAGGGAATGTTTCAGAAACGGCCCATTTTTTTAGTTTATTTTGAAAGAATAACTTCATTTTGAGAATTTTGAATGCTTTATCCCTTTCCTGCCAAATACGCTCCATCTATTTTAATATTAAAAAAAAAATATTCGTCCAATGATCAATATATAGGTGCGTTCCATAAAAAGTATGTATGCCAGATATGAGCATTTATCCACCCATATCAAAGGACAAAAGCCTTAAAAAGTTTTGAAATTGCAACGGTCCTTATAAAAGCAAGCATGTTGCTGTTTTAGCCTTTATTTTTAATATTAATATTATTGGGTGGTTATAACCTCCTTTTCCATTAAAATAAAAAAAATTAAGATCATATATTATCATTGTACGATGTGACCATGCATACCGCCAATCATAGCCACTTGTTTTATAGTAGTACATCAAGATAAATGTTTGATGAATAGGGCTTACATGAATGAGTGGTAGCATGCACAACCACGTGATGCATGTCATGTAAGATATAATTTTTTCTAACCTGATAGTTTTTTTTAATCAAAAATATAAAAGTAGGGACTAAAAATCAAAAAATTATTGCATGGATCATGCCTTGGTAGATCGGCACAAACCTCAAAGCACATGCACGGTTGATAACGAGCAATCGGGAATTCATGAAATATAAGGGTTAGTGTGGCGTGTCCTATGTTGTGGGATTTGAGTGGTCTACTTGGGCATGGTTCAAGCAATAATTTTTTCTAAAAATAAAATCAAAAAATAAAATGCATACATTTGCACCAATGTTGGACGGCCAAATCTTGGACACCTCTTCCAACCCCACCTTTTTTTTAACTCGTTGCAACAATCATGCAAACAGGTCTTCAACGAGAGATCATGACCCTTCATTTTTGTCTTGATTATTTGGCCTTTCTTGTGACAATCATGCAGGCAGGACTTTAAGGTCTATGTTGAGATTTGCTTTAGGGAATTTGGCAATCGGGTGAAGAATTGGATCACGGTCAACGAACCACGGGGATTTTGCACCACAGGTTACGGAGGTGGCACGTATGCACCGGGCCGGTGTTCTCCAGGGAAGGAGAGGAAGTGTGATGTCGGCAATTCAGGAACGGAGCCATATATAGCTTGCCATCACTTGCTATTGGCTCATGCCACTGCTGTACGCGTATACAAAGACAAGTATCAGGTGACAGCTCGGAGCCCTTGGTCACCAATTTGGTCTTGGGTTACGTTTCCTCACAAGAAAAAGAAAAGGAAAACGGACTAGCATACATAATATATATCCTAATGGCCTTAGCACTAAGATTTTGATTTTGTGAGTTGGGCTTTGTCTCAATAGTGGTATCCCTCTACTTAAGAACCAGAAATTCGGGGATTATCCAACCCTAGGCATTTGGCCTTAGGGTTCCAAAAATATTTAGACTTCCAATTTGTGCAACATGGCTTCATGATCACTATGCAACTTTCTGATTACGATTTTCGTCCTGGTGAAGGTATGGGTTAACATGAGTATTCCACCAACCGAAAAAAAAAGATATTTTAAAGGGTCAAATTCTTGATCTTCGTCACTATTATTTCTTTTTGAAGAAAAAAAATGGGTAATGCGTCCCATTTCAAGATTTGATAAGATTTAGCCAATCTTTTCAAACTATTCTTTGGGTCTACGAAATGTGTTTTTCTAATAAGTAATTGTCAAAATCAACTTTATTATGCAATATATTGGCTGAGATCTTAGCTTACCTGGATTGTGGGTCCATTTTGATATGAAGAATGCTTAAGGGACACGTAGCAGTATTCTTTCGACATCAGTCACCAACTAAGATGTGTAGTATCTCATATTTGAGATTTCAACAAACTTGCTTCTGATAATAATCGGATAAAGCGCAATCACACAGGCAACGCAGAATGGGCAAATAGGTATAACATTGATCTCCCACTGGTTGGTTCCTCTCTCTGATTCAGAGTCCGACAAGGATGCAGCCAACAGGGCCTTAGATTTCATGCTTGGATGGTGAGTCATTGTCAAATCGTACACAAGTAATCTATTTAAGAATACATGTGAATGGTTCATTCTGAAGCTGCTGTAGGTTCATGGACCCCTTAACTCGAGGAGATTATCCATCCAGTATGAGGAAATTGGTGGAAAAGCGTTTGCCCAAATTTACCGAACGGCAGTCCAGAATGCTTAATGGATCATTCGATTTTATTGGAATTAATTACTACACCGCGCAATATGTTTCTGAACTTCCCATATCCAAGAATGTTAGCACGAGCTACGATACTGATATGCACGCTCAGATGACGGGTAAGCAAATATAAACTTTACCATCATTTTTTCCGTCGCTCAGCAAGCTATTGCATTCTGTCTCTGATTAATCTTCATAACCGTGGGACCTGCATGCGATAGGGATGCGTAATGGAATTCAAATAGGTCCTAAGGTAAGAATCCTTATATCATTAGAACTTCACCATTTGTCGTAACCTTTACGGGCATGTTCCCAGTATGCATATGATGCATGTAATGAGTTGCATTAACTTCTCTTGTTATGGAGCCCTGTTTGCATGCCTTTTATCATTTCAAATTAAAAGCTTTGCTTATATTTCTAAAAAAAAAAAAATGATTTGCATCTGGGGTTCCCAAGTTGTGTTCATGTACATGATACGATGACGATATGGCTTTGATTTACTGATTTAAGATGGAGGATGCATCACAGGCTGGTTCGGACTGGCTGTACGTCTACCCACGAGGAATCGGAGATCTCTTGCTCCATATAAAGGCCAAATACAACAATCCAGTTATCTACGTCACGGAGAATGGTAAGACGGTCCCTTAAGGTTCAACTATTTTGCTAACAGAACTGCAAGATTAATTCCTAGACTTAATTCTTAGTTCATTCAATGCTTCCGAGTGGGTCCAGCAGCAAAGTTGCACAAGGATTTGGAAGAAATGAAGCCAAATAAACCAAACTCATTTCACAACAAGATGCAGCTTGAATTAATTAAGCAAATTCGGGACCCAACCATCGCATGAATCAGTTGGCTTTGGATTCAAAGTTTGACCGATGGGCAGTTAGATGGACTAAAATTTGTCAGGATGTATCCAGCATTACCGGGACGAGAAATTGCTTGTGAACTGATAATGTTATTACTCGTTCCATGCATGCTCGTTTGTGATGACACAAAGGCATCGCTGATCGACGGATGTAGCATCTTGGTAGATAAGATTTGTCTAGCGTTGAACACGGCTTCCATGTTTTGCAGGTGTAGATGAGTTGAACAACAAGAGCGCATCACTTGAAGAAGCCTTGAAGGATGATACCAGAATAAACTTCCATAGCAAGCATCTTTTAAGTGTTCTAGGAGCCATCAGGTCTGTCAATCCATGCATACATGCAGTGTTATTGATAGCGAGTCTCAAAAAACCTGCTACGTAAATAATTGGGATAAGATATGATGGGCATGGATGTGGCTGTGGCCATGAGCCACAGATATATAACTCGATCTAGTCTTCACATCGATGGTTTCTTTTTTTCAACAGGAAAGGAGCAGATGTGAGAGGATATTTTGCTTGGTCGTTATTAGATAACTTTGAATGGACGGAAGGCTACACGGTTAGGTTTGGTATTGTTTTTGTGGATTTTGAAGATGGTCTGAAGAGACACCTCAGAAGCTCTGCTTATTGGTTCTGCAAATTCCTCAAGAAAAAGATCCATCAAAATGTAAAAACGTCTTCCATTGTGATGTAGCTGGTAATGCTTTATTTTGGGGGAATTATTATGATATAAATCATCATAGTAATGGATGCTTATTATAGTAGGCTGGTGGCAACGATTAATATTTCTTTTGCACTTCTTTAACAAGAAGGAAAGTAGCACTTTTGTTATCTAAGGTGTATGGCTAAGGCAGTCTGGAGAAGCTCTTTAAATATTTAAGTACGTGGCTCCAAAATTGACTTATTATTTGGTTGTGATATATATTATATCTAATCTAATACAATTTTTTATATGTGAAATGGGGCTTGCACCAGTGGGCGTATCTCTCTGCTTAGCAACTACAGGGTCTGATTTCAGATTTTTGCTGGTTCCATCCGCAAAAAAAACAACGACTAGATAGTTACAAAGCCCGCCGTTCTCCCTTCTCTCTTAGAAAAAAAAAAAAAGCTGGCTGTTCTCCCTCATGTTCTATTGAAAAAGAAAAACCATCTTTTATGTGAATGCTCTGAGTTCTATGTTTTCTTTCTTAACGCATGCATCGATCTCCGAATGGTTCCTTGCAAGGACGAAGTTTCTGACTTGCAGCGATGGAGTTGTTAGAATTCACAAACCAGTCTCCTTTTAAATATCTCCGATTGCAGCCCGCATGTAAGTTATATTTCTACTCTTTTCAGAACCTATTGTTGTCAAAAAGTCTGACCTTCAGGCGGACCTCCCTTGGCAGCGGCAGCATAAGTGCTCTTAATTGCCAAGCCTCAAATTTGGAGCATAACACAAATACCATCCACAATAACACGAGACCAACAATTAAATCTATTGCCTCAAACTCTAGTTGTCCGTAACAAGATGAGCTTCGAGACGATCTTGGTAATCAGAGGAAGGCCGAGGATGTTATCGAAGGTTTTTTGGTGGAGGAACCCTTGAAATTTTGAAACTATCGAAAAAAATAGGAAAAATGAGAGAAAAGTTTTATATTTTCAAAATAAAAGACTTCCTTGAGAGTTCCCTTGGCCCCCTGTATATAGAGAAGGAATACACTGGCCGTTACCCCAAATATCAGGGGTACATTATTGTTTAAGTGGGTTTAAATTATAAATAATTTCTAGTCCTACGATTATCCATTGTAAGCAGTTATTGTGCCTACTAAGAGCCACCATGGGCAACTATTTTGCTCACAAAGTATAAATTATGATTCGTTAATGGTGAAAATATAGCAAATGGTTTAAAATGATCTATTAAGACCATTATATGTCACCGATATATATATATATCTGAGCTTAAGATTGGTATAAATTTAAGGGTGATGAAGCACAAGAACCAAAAAGACAAGTCGATCAAAGTCATAGAATTTTTATATATCCATAATAATATATATCAAATAAAATAGAATAAATTACAAGAACATCTTTTCTATTTTAACTTAATTTTACTTATATCCCATATACTTTAAAAAATATCAAACTAGCTATTCTAGTTATCGATATATTTCGAGTCATTTATCTCCATTAATATTTTTTTTTTAAATGATAAAAATATTTATCTTCTTTCTCCTCCCTCCTCCTCCATGGCCGGTCCCTTTTTCTGCCACTTCTTTCCTTCTTTCTTCCTCTTCCTCTTCCTCTCCTTTCTTTTTATTCATTTTTTCACCTTCTCTTCCTCCTCTTTCTTCCTCTTTTCTTCATCCATTCTCTTCATTCATTTTCTCCTTCCCTTTCTCCATCCATTATCCTCTTCTCTTTTCTCCTCACCTTCTTTCCCATCTACTTCTCCTCCTTATCCTTTTCCTTCAAACCATCTATATCCAACATAAAACCATAGCTATCATCTAAGCTTTTCTATTTGGCTGCTCTAAGCTTCCCACTCAATTAAGACTCCTGAGGAAGGAAGAAAAATAAAGAAAAAATAAAAAAAATAGAAAAAAAATTCAACAAAAATAAAAAAAATAAAAAAAATTAAAAGATAAGACTTTTTACTACATAGATTAATCATTATTTTTTTTTCTTTTTGCTTCTTTTTTTTTATTTAATTCTCTTTTTCGGAGATCTATGAAAAAAGTGAGCACCTGAGGAGATCGGAGGGATTTCTTGGGTTCTAGTTGGGGTTTTCTCAAGCATATGAAATTTTGTAAGAGTTGTGCTAGTGTGAGTAGGTCCCTTGAGGTTTTAAAAGCTTAATTTTGCTAGAGGCATAAAATTTTGTGGGGTTTGGAGAAGAAACTAAATGGATTGGGGAAAGAAACTAACAAACACCACAAACAAAAGAAAAAATAGCAACCAAGATGCTAGGGTAAGGAAAGCCTGATGGATCATGAAGAAAGATCCCATCATAGTGCGAGAAAGAGGAGGAGAATGGGTGGAAAAAGAAAAGAAGGAGAAAGGAGGAGGGAGAAAGAGGAGGAAGGGGAGGAGAAGAATGGGTGGAGAAAGGAGAGAAGGAGAAAGGAAAAGAAAGAGGAGGAAGGAGAGGAGGAAAAATGGATGAAAAGTAAGAGGAGGAAGAGAAAGGAAGAAGGAAGAAAGTGGGAGAAAGAGAAACACCAGCCATAGAGGAAGAGGGGGAAGGAAGGAGATGGGTATTATGTCATTTTAAAAAAAATTATTAACACTGTCAACTGTTAAGTGACCGTTAGGACTTTATTAGAATATTTTGATAACTTTATGGATCTATTTGATACTTTTTAAAATACAGGAATGTAAGTGAAACTGACCTAAACTTGAGAGGGTGTTCCTATAATTTATCTAATAAAATATAAAAATGAAGTTCAATTCTAATCTTTCATTAAGTAATTAAATCAAGATTGGTTTAGAGCATCTAAATCTAAAATTAAATACTAAATTTATTTTTTAAAAAATTATTAATAGTTAATCATAAATCTATAAGCACTATTATAGAAAAGGGCTACAGCATCGATTCAGAACTACTATCGTAGCCCAAAATATTACTACCATAATCTATGACAATGATTACTACCGCTGCCATAGCCTACGACTGTGGTTATTTAACTACTGCTATTTTTGCTATCATCGTAGATCTATGACAGCTATCATATACTAGGTATAGCAACGGTTATTCAATAGCTGCTATAACCAGATCTATAGTAGTGGTTCCTCAATCGCTGCTATAGATTGACTATAGCAGCGATTATAAAACCACTGCTATTGAGTCAATAGCAGTGGTTAGTGAACCGTTGCTATAGTTAATTTATAGCATCGATTACTTAACCGCTGTCATAATTAAAAATATGATAGTGGCTTTAAAATTGCTACCATAGATCTATGGTAGCGATTTTATAACCACTGCTATAGATTATGACAATAGTTGGCACATATCTATGGCAGTAATTGGTACGACTATGACAACGATTTTCAATCGCTATCATAGACTTTTGAACAGCAAAAAATATAATAAATTTATCATTCTTTATCTTTTTTACCTGATAGACGTTGTTCAATATATAATTACTCAAATGAAAACTTAAAAGAACCAAAAATTTCATATAAAACTTAATAATAATGCAAGAATATATCTCAAATACTTAAATTATATTACTGATCAAATTGTAATATAATATTTTTTTAAAAAAAGTAAAATGCACCAAAAATCTGCTAAATCAAAATCATCCTCTCCAAGCACCTCGTCGTTATCGAAAGAGACTGAAGTAGGACCAAGAGGGACTGTAGCAGGAGCTGGAGGGGCTAGAGCAAAGGTTAGAGCAAAAGCGGGAGGGGATGGAGCTAAAACAATAGCCAACATGTCTTGAATGCCTGAAAAATTAGCTCTAAGATGAGCGGAGAGTTGTGACACATTGCGAATATGATGCTTTGTAGTTGAGGTGCATACTCCTGAGCTTGAGATGCACACTCCTGAGCCTGAGCTGCCTGTGCCAAGGTCTTATCAAGCTAATTTTGATTGACTATCCTCAAAGTGCATGAGGAGATGCTTGCCTCAGACCAGTAGCTCATTGACATATATCTGGGTCTGCAATGAATCCTTCCAAAGTACTCAGATCCCAAGACTTGAGATAGATAGTTATAGGGCTAGAGGTGTCCAGGCCCATGCTCGCAAGCATGTCTACCTACTCCTGTAATTGCAAATTTAAATAAAATCTCATAAGAAATAGTATAATACTAATTGTTGGGGATAAACCTCGCTCCCGTCAAAGTCCAGTTTGATGCTTAGCCTAATGTAACTGGTAATCACGAAAGAGCTTCGATCGAAAATTCTTCCTTCAGAAGCTGAACTCCTTCAGCAGTCAAACTCCTCCAGCAATCGAACCCCTCCCAGACTCTAGCAGCCAAACTCCTCCAGCGGTCGAATCTCTTTGAGACTCCTCCAATGGTCGAACTCCTTCCAGACTTCTTCTTTAGCCGAACTTCTTCCAGACTCCTTCAGTCGAACTTCTCCATCAATCAGACTCCTTCCAGACTTCTCCATTAGTTGGATTTCTTTTAGACTTCTCCATCAGTCGAACTCCATCCAGACTCCTCCAGCGGATTACTTTCATATTTCAACTAGCATTCCTCCTGGATGATCTCCTCTAGCTGTATTCTCTTTAGGAGTTCGAACTCTTCTAAAATTGATATATGTCAAAGTTCTTCTCTAACCAATGCCTACTTTCTCCGAACTTCGATTATTAAATCTCAATAAATGGACACATCACGACAACGGACACCTCTCTCTATAACAAACTCCAAGCAGTCTCGAGCGGCCCGCTACCAGACGGTTATGACTGTCACTATCTATGGCTGTCACTATCAGTCTGCTATAGACGACACCTCTCTCTCTCCATAATAAATTTCATGCAATTCCGAGCGGCCCGCTATCGGACAGTTATGGCTGTCACTATTAGTCTGCTACAAGCTCTGTCTATAAAAAGGGACCCTTCAGATATGTTTTTTCTAAGATCTCTTCTTCTTTGCAAAATTATGCTAAATTCTTTTCTGAGCACTTCATTTTTATTGCTCAGAAGAGCTAACTTGATCATCGAAGGGTCCTATCAGAGCTACCACCACCGACTCTAGACAAAACTTTATTTTGTAGATCATCGACGGTGATCTCTTCTTTCTCAACTCCAGCTTGATCCGACGTCAACCAAATTCTGTACCAATAAAATTGATGCTAGAGGAAGGATCCTCTATTTCTGAGGTATTCTTATTCTTAAAGGAGTGCTTAGTCGATCCTGTGGATCTTCTTCTTCAAGGTTTATCTCCATCCTCTTTCTCAATCCTAAGAAATGCCTCCAAAGAAGGCAACTACTCAGAGATCTACCGCTTCTATTATCAGATCTGAGCCAGATCCGTTCGTTCCTACTCCATCACTGACACTTCAACCTCCTTCATCGGCAACCATGATAGATCTAGAGCAGTTTAACCTACTGATGCATCAAGTTTAGGGCCTCACCGAAATGATGCAGGCCATGCAGCAATCTTCGGTGGCGGTTCCATCAGGAAACCCACCATCAGAATGTCAAAAATTGATTCCAAGGAGTACTTAGGCTAGCATACCCATCGTCCCTAGGAAGGAGAAATAGAGAGCAGAGGATCATTGTTCGAATCATGATTCTTCTTCCGAAGAGACCTTTTTCATCTATAGCCAGAAGCCTTTCAAGCTCTGCGATTGAGATGATGTCCTCAATCAAAAACTATAAAAAATGGATCGATGGATTGAGAAACTCCGCCACATCGCTCTGACTCACCATGATGATGTCCATACCGATCTTTCTTTCTCTCTCTAAATTATGCAAGAGTTTGTTTCACCGAACTTCAAGCTTCTCCAATTTGAAAGCTATGATGGAACCTCTAATCCGATCGATCATCTGAAGACCTTTCGGATCATGATGTTGCTCCATGATGTACAAGATGCCATCTTAAGCCGAGCCTTTTCATCTATCTTAAAAGGAGTAGTAAGAAATTGGTACTCAGTACTTAAGTTGGGTATCATCTTTTTCTTCGATCAAATGAGCCATCAATTTATGGCTCACTTCGTCAGCAACCGACGTCCCCATCGAGGTTTGAATTTTCTGATGAATATCAAGCAGAAGGAGGGAGAATTTATTTAGACTTATGTCACCCAGTTTAATACTGCTACATTGGAGGTCCGAAGTCTGGATTAGTCTGTTGCAATGGCTGAACTCAAGGACGACCTTCAAAAGAATGATTTATTGTTCTTCTTGGAGAAGAAGTACCTTAGAAACTTTGCTGATATACTAGCTCAGACTGAAGGATATGTCCGAATGAAAGAAGCCTTCAAGTTGAAGGATGAGAAGGTCACAGAAAAATGGCAGATGGGCGAGTCTAATAAACCCACAGCTGATGGAGGGCCGAATGAAGTTCGACCATGCTCACAGACTTTCTCTGAGCATAAGTGAGCCCGAACTCCTTCTGGAGCTCATCGTCAAAGAAGCCCCGACAGAAGGGCACGAAGAAGTTCTCTCCCTAGAATGTTTCACAACTACGCCCCCTCGATGTTCCAAAAATGCAAGTATTGATGGGGATCAAGGAGCAACTGTCGAGCAGATATCAGTCGAATTCAGATGAAGAACACTAGATTTTTGTGAAATATATCCTTAAGTACTTAAGAAGAACTAAGGATATGTTGTTGATTTTGATAATGGAGAACTTTAAGTCCAGGAGTATATAGACTCAAATTTTATATCTGATATAGATGATCGAAAGTTGACATTTGAGAGTCTGTTTGTGTGTAATGATGGTGCTATCAGTTGGAAGAGTTTCAAGCAGACAGTGATAGCATATTCTATCTTGGAAGTAGAATACATCGTTGTATAAGAAGCTGCAAAGAAGGCATTCTGGTATAAGAAATTCATCATAGATATTAAAGTGATGCCATCGGATGCTCCTCTGTACTACGATAATAATGGCACCATAGCCCTTGCTAAGGAGTCGAGGTTTCATCAAAAATTCAAGCATATCGAGTGACGATACCACCGCATCCGCGATTACCTCGAAAAATGTTATATCGCGATCAAGAGAGTCGACCTCGCATACAATACAACAGACCCACTCAGAAAGCCATTGAGTCAGCAGAAGATCAAAGCCCACCTTAAGAAGATGGAACTTAGATTTGTAGCCAATTGACTTTAGATCAAGTGGGAGTTTGTTAGATATGTGTGCCCTAGAAGTCAGATTGGCTGACACTTGTAATACACTTCTAAGAGCAAAATTATAATTTTGACTATAAATAATAAAATAAATTATTTTCTATTATAGTATGTGTTTGAAAGTATCTGTGATACATCCCTTGAGTTAATGATAATGATAGTTTATATTTTCAAGAGTTGAAAATTTAAGACATGAATTTTTATTATTAACTCATAAAATGCTTTCGACCATAGGATCATCATGAGAATGATGATTAATCTAGAAGATTGGTGTACGATCACTTCTTTTGGATAAATGAATCTTGAGTCTACGGTGTAGAGACATCGGAGCGAGAGTACAGGTACTCGTTAGAGAACGAGGGCACTGAGCGTAACCACCTCAAGCAGTCATCAAGAAGTCTACCTTCTTGTCGATGACTAGCTTGAAGCTGTAGTGTTGTGTTTGATTCTTTGATCTGAGGTGCATCAATAATTCACCTTAAGGGTGTTATAGTTTGACTACACCATAACTTGGTCTCCTAGTCATTTGAAATTCTAAGATGTATGTTGGCTATAGCATGTTCATTGTAGGAATTAGATTGCACCGATAGGAGATCTATCTACCTCAGTAGATGAGAAGCAGTTCTATGATGATCATGAGAATCAAGTCCATAAGCTCATGATCATGGCAGAGTGAAATAATAGAAAGAGTTTCTATTAGGATTTTCATATTGGACTTAAATCGAAAGATTAATTCATATGATGGAAATTAAGGTTTGACGAGATCACCTTAATCCTAATTTGATCGGAGCTCAAGATAGAGAAACTTAATCACACAGATAACTGCACCAAGAGATTCATTTTCAGTTCTGATGGATTGCCATCATATGCTACTAGGTGTCACTGGTGGATTTTGGGAGCAATTAGAATGATTTAGATGATCGATCATACTAGTTGTCTAAATCAGAAAAGTTCTGATCCATCGAAAGATGTTTCAATGATATCAATGATAGAGATCATGATATATCCCATTACCATACGGAACTAAACCTAACTGGATCACACAAATAAGGGTTTAGATTTGGATATCATCAATTAGACTAATCTAGTTTAATTGATTTGAATAAGATTTAATTAGATTCAAAAAAATCATGCTAGCACACGATTGAGCCTAATATTCTCCTTCAACAATCATTAAAGCTTATCTTAACTGAGCTAAATATGTTTGAGCTCACTCAAAAATCTTTACTTGATCTGACTGGAGCTTGTCCAAGTCAAAAAAAGTTGTCTTAATTTATGAGATAGATTTGAGACAACACCTACCATTTTTCATCATCTACTAAATCTTGTCCTTGGACTTTGATCAAATATTGATCTTTGACACTTAGATATCTGCCCATGTGTCATGCACCCATAGGAGAGAACATGAGGTTTTATCTCCCCGCTAAAAAGTAAAAAAAGGAGGGGGAGCATGCCTAGGGAGGCATGCGCCCCATGAGGATCACGCCTGGAGTCCCATACAGATAGGACTCCAGGTTGCTTCATGATTTCAAATTAGATGGCGCCAAGGAGTCCTGTTTGACCAGTCTTGATGCCACATAAGGAGGTTTATGAGAGACTCTAATCTGATTGGATCAGATGATGTCATTCCATCAATCAGATTTAGATCTGATTGCACAAAGAGTCATGATTGATCGGGATGATGTGGCACTGCATGGCACAGTAGGATCTATATAAATCCTATCTGCACCTAGAATTGAGAGCTTCTACCCTTTGCCCATTGCACAAAGCTTCTCTCCCTCCCTCTCCATGCCATCTTCAGGTCCTCTCTCTCCTATCCATGTCCAAGAGTTCTTGGGCTCGAGTTTGGTGCGATCCAAGGAAAAGAAAGGCGACAAGAAAGAAACAAAGTAGCACTGCTGCAAGAGACAACGGCTGATCTTCAAAAATCACTTTGAAGACCTTTAAGATCAGATCCAGATCTAATTTTTGAAGGATAAATTGAGAAGAAGAAGATCTTCAGATCTTGCTTGAGTGGATACTGGTAGGGGCCAGGTACTTACGTGGCTACATCCAGAACCTCAGACAAACATCGAAATCATCATAGGATAATTAGATTATTTAAAATAGAAATATAATTAAATTAGATTTAATTTAATTTATTTTATTCTATCAGATCAATAAGATCAAATCTGAAAAATCTTAGATCTAATTTGGATCTAAGAGAAAATTTTTTTGAAATATTTCTCTTGATCTAATCAGATCTGAACGAACCTGATCCGAAAAATAGGATTTTCTCTTCAACTGGTATCAGAGCCAGATTCCAAAATTCATCAGATCTGATTTTATTTTAATTTTAATCTAATAATTAGATGATTTTAGATGTCGCATGAGATGTGATTAGATCTGAAATCAAAAAAATTAAAAATTAAATAACTTAGATCTAAGATGTATGAGATGCATGACTAGACTAGGAATAGAATTATTCTATATGTAGTCTAACATCATCATAATTTTAATTTAATTAATTATAATTTTTAGATCTATTTATTTATTATTTTTTAATATTATAAATATTATAATTAGATCTAAAAAATAAAAATAAATTTATTTAATTTACTTCATATGAGATATGATTGATGCATGTTTAGACTAGTTATAAAATAGATCTACAAAATTATCTTGAATAAATTTAATTTGATATGATCAAATTTAAATTTTATTTTTAAATATTTATGAGATAATTTAGATATGAAAATATGCATGATATGATACATGAGATGTATGCAAAATATATTTTTAAGTTAGATTAATTTTTATATGTGATATATGATGTAGATCTAACTAGTTTTGTAGATTCATTATGTTTCTGATTAAGACGTTCTCCTTGACCGTCTGGTCATAAGAACAAAGAAGAATTTGAAGACCCTCTCCTCCCATTCGATGGAATTTTCTTATGATGTGTAGGGGTACTACGCATTCATCCTTAATCAAAAATCAAAAACTTATTTTCTGTAAAATCCTAGATCCTGAAATCCTAGGATTTTATTTATATATTTTATTTATAAATCCTAAACTTAATTAAGAATTAAGATTATGAAATATATTAGATCTAAAATTAAGAATTTTTAAATCTAAGATATATTTATAAAATTGGGTTTGGGCTTGGGTAGTTCAATTAGGTCTAGCGGTTGATCAAACTAAATTAAGAGTTGGTTAGATGGGATCAAGAGTGCTTAAATTGATCAGCCTAATAGGATTAAGTCTGGATCAAGGTAGAGTCACATGAGTGATCGATCAAGTTAAGACTTAATTAGGCTCAGTGGTTAGAGTCTGGATTATAGGCTAATCTAATTAGTTCTGGCTCAACAATTTGGTGTCTAAGGTAAGTTTGGCAAATATGATCGACTGATTTTTAATTGGGAGCTATTCGACTCAAATACATTCTTGTCGAGTTAATGGTATATCCCTTCCATCGGTCTTACTTATCTGACCATATTTATCGGCTCAATCCTGATCTAATGTGACTAATAATCCGAGCTAACCCATGCCACTAGGTTAGTCATAATGGTTATGGCTATGTTAAGTCAAGTTTAAAGAGACCTAAATCAAATCTTCCTAAAAAAGGATTAAGTCTAAGGTATTCCATCATTGTAGATATGCGGACCCCTTCCGATGTTGATTGTTCTCGACTGATCACAGTGGTCGAACTATCCAGTGGACAAATCTAACCAAACTTCTCTAGCAGTCAAGTTTCTATGAAAATCGAACTCCTTCCAAACTCCTCTAGCAATCGAGCTTCTATGGAAGTCGAACTTCTTCCAGACTCCTTCAGTAGTTGAACTTCTATGGAAGTCGAACTTTTTTCATACTCCTCCTCCAGTCGGATTCCTACAGAAGTCGAACTCCTTCCGACCTCCTCCAGTCAGGCTCCTACGGGAGCCAAACTTTTTTCGACCTCCTCCTCCAGTCGGGCTCCTACGAAAGCCAAACTCCTTTCAATCTTCTTCAGCAGTCAGGCTCCTATGGGAGCCGAACCTCTTCCGGTCTCCTCCAACAGTCAAGCTCCTATGGGAGCCAAACTTTTTTCAATCTCCTCCAGCAGTCGGGCTTCTACGAAAGTCGAACTCCTCCTCCAGTCCTACGGAAGTCGAACTCCTTTCGACCTCCTTCAGTAGTCGGACTCCTACGGAAGCCGAACTCCTTCCGACCTCCTCCTTCAGTCGGACTCTTAAAGGAGCCAAACTCCTTTTGATCTCTTTCAACAACCAGGCTCCTATGGGAGCCGAACTCCTTCCGACCTCCTCCAATAGTCGAGCTCTTATAGGAGCCAAACTCCTTCCGATCTCCTTCAGCAGTTGGGCTCCTACGAGAGTCGAACTTCTTTCGATCTCCTTCAGCAGTCGATCTTCTATGAAAGCCAAACTTCTTTCATACTCCTTCAGTCGGGCTCCTACAAGAGCCGAACTTCTTTTGACCTCCTCCAATCGGGCTCCTATGAAAATCGAACTCCTTCCGATCTCCTTCAGCAGTCGAGCTCCTATGAAAGCTGAACTCCTTCCGATCTCCTTCAGTAGTCGAGCTTCTACGAAAGCCAAACTCCTTCCGATCTCTTCCAGTAGTTGAGCTCCTATGGAAGCCAAACTTCTTTCAAACTTCTCATCTAGTCGAGCTTTTATGGAAGCCGAACTCCTTACAGACCATTCCTTCAGACAGATTCCTACAGGCGATCCCACTACTAAATGATTATAATTATCATGATAATTATGATTGTCATTTATCAAGACAATCACGATCGATATTTATCAAGATAATCACGATCGATATTTATTAGAATGATTACGATGGTCATTTATCAGGATAGTTATAATAAGCTCCGTCTATAAAAAGGGACTTTCAGATATATTTTCTCTAAGCTTTTTTTTCTTTTTCGAAACTCTGCCGAACTCCTCTTTGAGCACTCCATTTTTGTTGGCCAAAAGAGCTAACTTGACCATCGGAGGATCCTATCGGAGCCACCACCACCACTCCGGATGGGGCTTTATTTTGCAGGTCACCGATGGTGACCTCATCTTTTTCGACTCCAGCTCGATCCGACATCAATCAAATTTTGCACCAACAATGAGATTCATGAATTAGAGACCAAGCTTGGGTGCACCACGATTAGAGAATCATTGGACAAGAGTTGTTCACTCATTGGCTAACCCATAATCAATAATTGTTAGATGAGGTGATGAGTCAGTTGATGGGACTGCACCACCTACTAGAAATCATTAATCATGGAGATTTTTACATCTCTAAAGAGAGAGTGTAGGAATTCAAAGAAAATAGTGAAAGCTAATTTATTTAAAAATTAAATTCTTAAATAAATTGATCAAGTCTTAATTACAAAATCTAACTAAAAACTTTGAGTCTCTATAGGAAAAGAAAAATGCCTGCATCCAACTCACTAGCCCGTATCTTGGACACCCATAGACTGATCGGATCCAATTACAAAGATTAGCTCCAAAACTTTAAAATTATTTTAGATTCTGAAAAGTTAACTCATATATTGGATTAGGATCCCTCCACCTTATCAGCCCATCCGTCTGCTGAATAGAGAGCATCTCTTGACAAATGGATGGATGAAGATAACAAGGTCAGATATTACATGTTGGGCTCAATGTCAGATGAGCTTCAGCACCAACATGAAGATATCAAGATTGCCCATCAAATGTTGGCTCACCTGCAAGAGTTGTTTGGTGAACAGAGTCATGCAGCTAAATATCAGATCATTAAATGACTATTTAAGATTAAAATGCATGATGGACAGTCTGTCCAAGATCATTATCTGATGATGATCAAGGACTTGAAAGAGCTTGAGAAGCTCGTAGTGAAGTTAGACCAGGATCTGTAGAATGATATAATTCTATAATCCTTGACTGATGCATATGGGCAGTTCATCATTAACTATCATATGCATAAATTTTAGAATACTCTGGTCGAGCTTATGAATATGCTGGTTATTGCTGAGTTTTTAATGAAAGGTTTTAAAGACTCAGTACTGAACGGACTTCTTCCAAAAGAAAGTCTTTTGGAAAGAAGAAGAACTCTATGAAAAGATAGAAGATGGAAGATGGAAAGAAAAAGAAGGCAGAGCTAAAGAAGAAAGCCACTAATAAAATTTTTTTTTTTATTATAATATTGATGGCCACTGAAAGCAAAACTGCCCTACGTACCTAGCCATCCTAAAGAATAAGAAGGAGACAGGTCCTTCTGGAGGTATGCTCATTATTGAATCTAACCTTATGATTTTCTCTGCATCTAGTTGGATGCTTGACTCTAGTTCTAATGCTCATTTATGTACTTTCATGCAGGATCTTGAGAATAGCAGGAGGCTGAGGGATGGTGAGATGATCCTATGTATCGAAAATGGAGCAAGAGTTGCTGCTGTAGCCATGGAAATCTATCCTCTTCGACTACCATCTGGCTTAGATTTAGTACTTAGAGATTGTTATTATGTGCCTACTGCAAGCAGAAATTTAATTTCTATTTCATGTTTAGCATAAGAAGGCTATGTAATCAGTTTTTTTAAGGACCATTATAATATTTTTTATGAAAAAAATAAAATTGCAAGTGGTTTTCTCATTAACGATCTCTACCAGTTACATATTGATGTATCTGTCTTTAATATCGAGCAAAATATGAATGTCGTAAAATGACCCAGGGATAGTCCAAACGATAGCTATCTATGGCACCTAAGGCTAGGTCATATAGTAGAAGATAGGATTAACAAATTGAAGAAAATCAGACTATTGAGTCCGTTGACTTTCAAGTTATATCCAATTTTTGAATCATGTCTTCATGGCAAAATGACTAAGCTCCCTTTTGTAGGACATGGGGAAAGGGCCATGGATCTAGTTATCCTAGTATATACTGATGTGTATAGCCCATTTGATTTATCGACCAGAGGCAACTTTGATTAATTCATAACCTTTATCGATGATTTATCTCGGTATGGGTATGTGTATCTTATGAGACACAAGTCTGAAGCTTTTGAAAAATTCAAGAAATTCAGACATGAAGTCGAAAAGCAAACTGAAAAACTCATTAAAGTTCTTCGATCAGATCGAGAAGCTGAATACTTTAGTCAAAAATTTTTGGACTATCTCAGGCAAAATGGCATAGTTTCTCAATGGACTCCACTTGGAACACCTCAACTCAATGGAGTTTTAGAATGGAGGAACTGGATCCTATTATATATGGTTCGATCAATGATGAGCTTCATAGATTTTTTTAATTTTTTTTGGTAACATAGTTTGTTAATTGCTATATATTTACTAAATAGGTTTTTCTTTAAAATCATTCTTACCACACCGTATGAGATATGGCATGGTAAGAAACCAAGTCTGAATCATCTCAGAATTTAGGATTGTCCGACTTATTTCAAAAGAAAACAAGCAGACAAGTTAGACTATAGGTCCTTTAGAGCTCGATTTATAGAATTTCCTAAAGAATTATTAAGATATTATTTCTACATTTCAGAAGACCATAATATGATTATGAGTCAGCATGCCATTTTTCTTGAAAAATAGTTTATTCATGATAGTGGCATTGGAAAGTAGATCAAGCTTGAGGAGAAAGTCTCACAAGAGCAACGAGCTAAAGATCCCATGGAACCAAATCAGGTTGAGCCAATACAATCACTACCTCCTCCATCTCATAGATCGAAAAGGATTTTTCATCTTCCTAAGAGGTACTTAGATACTATTTCAGAGAAAGTAGAAAAAATATTCCTCGTAGGTAATGAAGTTCATGGTGATCCTAAAACCTATGATGAGATTCTCTTATTCTAAAAGGAGTGCTCGACAGCGATCTCTCTTCTTCCTCTCTAGAGTTCTTCTCCGAGAAAGAATGCCTCCTAGAAAAGCTTCAACTTGACGATCAACGGCCTCTACAGCTAGATCCCATCCAAACCTATCCACTCCCACTCCAGTCCTAGCAACTCAGACTCCACCTACGGCCATGGTGGATGTAGAGCAGTTCAACCTACTGGTTCAGTAGATTTGCGGTCTTACGAAGGTGGTACAGGCCATACATCGACAGACCCCGATACTGATTCGATCGAAGTAGGCCTCTCTGGAGCCCCACGATCCGATCTTAGGATGGCGGACTTGGGCTGCCCGATAGCTGATCTTCAAAAAGGGAAAGCAGAGGATAGAGGATCCTTACTCGGACCATGACTCGACCCAGGGAGAGGCTTGACACCCGCTCGACCAAAAAATCCTGAAGATCAATGACCGTGAAGATCTCCTTGATCAAAAGCTCCAGAAAATGAGTCGATGAATCGAAGAACTCCGTCATGCTCCCTCCATCCATGATAACGATATTTGCACTAACCCTCTTTCTTTTAAATGATTATGCAGGAACGGATCCCATTGAACTTTAAGCTCTCTTAGTTTGAGAGTTACGATGGGACCACCGATCTGATCGACCACCTGGAGGCCTTTCGAATGATGATTCTGCTCCATGGTGCGCCAGACGCCATTTTGTGCCTGGCTTTTTCATCCACTCTTAAGGGAGTAGCCAGAAATTGGTACTCAATCCTTAAGTCGGGTACCATCTTTTTTTTTTATCAAATGAGCCATCAGTTTGTAGCTCACTTCATTAGCTAGCCGACGTCCGCTATCGAGATTCATATTTTTTGATGAATATCAAGCAGAAGGAAGGAAGATTCTATCCGAACTTATGTCATCCAATTTATAGATCAGATCGGATCTGAGCAATTGCATTATAACAAATAAATCCCTTACGATTAAAAAAATTGATCCTGTTCTTAGCCAGTCTTCGGAACGTTGCCCTGCAGTCATCAGCCAAGTTTATTATATCCTCAACTGGTAATGGCAATCGCCAGTAAGTCATCAACGAAAGTTCATAGGCCCCAAGGGGTTATTGAGTAAGAACTTTTTTAAGAAAGCATCATAAAATAATACGTTGATCGAGCTCCATTATCTACCAAAATATGGCATACATCATAAATCAAGAATGTCTAAAGAATTACAACCAACAATTCATAGTGCATTGACTGGACTCCTTGGCTCTGCATCAATTGAAGGTTACAGGTTGCCCTTAGTCTCCTCCATTCTTCACTGATCCCTCGGATCCGCTGGCCTCTTCTCGCCGAAGTTCCTCTGAGATTGTATTGATATTGCGGGAAAGCAGTCGAATCTCCTTCTGACCCCCCTTGGTGTTCAGACTGATGGTATGCCTTTGGCCATCCTTTCCATCCTATAGGTGACAATCGTAGTTGTTAGATATATGTTCCCTAGATAGGCCAGAATTTGGCTGACAATTGTAATACACTTCTAGGGCAACAAATTATAATTTGACTAATATGTAATAAAATACATTATTTTCTAGCCATATTTGGTATTTAGTTCTATATAACATCTTTGTCTCATATAGAGTTAATGATTAATGATTAAACTTCCATATTTATCAAGAGTTGAAATTTAACACAATGATAACATTATTAACTCATAAAATGCTCTCCGACCATAAGGATCATCACGAGGATGGTGGTTGATTTGGAAATTGGTGTACAATCACTTCTCTTTAGTAGATGAGTCTTGGTCTACGGTGTGGAGACATCAAAGCGAGAGTACATGTACTCATTAGGAACGAGAGCACAGAGCGTACCACCTCGAGTATCATTAGGGAGTCTACTTCTCGTCCAATGACACTCGATGCTGCAGTAGTGTGTCTGGTTCTTTGACCTGAGGTGCATAGGCAGTTCACCTTGAGGTGTTATAGTTTGACTACACCATTACTCCGATCTCCTAGCATAGGAACCTGAGGTGTATGTTGGCTATACATTTCATTGTAGGAACTGGATGGCAATCAAGATGGAATCTATCTACCTCGGTGGTAGAGGGAGCAGCCCTCATGATATCATGAGAATCAAGTCTGAAATTCATAGCATGGTAGGTAAAATAATAGAAACGAAGTTTCTATTTAGTTTTTCACATCGAACTCGAATCGAATGATTAAATCATATGACAGAGACTAGAGTTTGACGAGTTTAACCTTAACCTAATATTGATCGGGCTCAAGATAGAGAAACTGAATCACATAGGTAGCTGCACCAGGAGTCACATTCAGCTCCGTGGTTGCCACATATACTGCTAGGTGTCACTGGTGGATTTTGCGAGCAATTAGAATGATTTAGATGATTCGATCATTCTTAGTTGTTCGAATCAGAAGAGTTCTGAATCCATCGAAAGGTTTCGATGATGTCGATGATAGAGATCATGACAATCCCATTACCATACAGAACTGAACCTAACTGGGTCACACAAACAAGGGTTTGAATATGGTGATCATCAATTGAACTGTCCAGTTCAATTGATTTGAATGAGATTCAATTAGGTTCAACGAATCGTGCAGCACTCGATTGAACCTAACGTTCCTTCTTTACTATCATAAATAAGTTGTCCTGTCTAAGCCAAAGGAGTTTGTGCTCAATTAGAGGCCTTCATATGGTCTGACTGGAGTTTGTTCAAGTTAGAAAGAGATTGTCTTATTTTGTAAGACATTACCTGCCATTTTTTGGTACCTGCCATTTCTTGTTCTTTGACTTTGATCAAAGTCTACCTTTGACTGGTCAAACGTTACCATTGACACTTTGACTTTTGACCACATGTCATGCACCTATTGGAGAGCTGGTGGGGGCCTATCCCCTTACCAGAACCTGGCAAGGAGGAGGGCGCATGCCACCTAGCGGTTACCCAAGCTGGAGGTGCCTAGGAGTCCCTTGTGGATAAGGACTCCATCTCCTTTTGATTCCAATTAGAGTTCTTCTAAGAACAACTTGACTGGTCTTAGGCGCCCTCTAGGAGGAATCTAGGGACTTCTATTTTCACTAATCAGATTTAGATCTGATTTCATAAAGGGTTGTGATTGATTGGGAAGAAGAGGAGTTGGATCACAGTTAGTCTATAAATAAGACCTTGTACCCAACTCGAAGAAAAAAAAAGAGTTTCCATACGCCCAAAGGCCTTTTCTCCTCTCCTCCTCCATGCCAAAGCTTCTTCTCCCTCTCCTCTCCACGTCCAAAATAGTTTTGGAGCTAGGTTGGTGCGATCCAGATCAAAGAAAGATGATCAAAAGCAAGAAGCTGTATCTGCTCCAAAGGACGACTGCTGATCTTCAAAAGAAGTTTTGAAGATCCTCCAGATCATATCCAGATCTAATTTTTGGAGATGTGATAGAGAAGAAGAGGATCTCTAGATCTAGCCCAAGTGGATACCGGTAGAGGCCAGGCACTTGCGTGGCTAGATCCAGAACCTTCCACTGCATACAGGATCATCAACGGGTAATTGGATTATCCAAATCAGGTAAATTTAATTTAATTTAATTTATTCTTATTTTATTTTATTTATTAAAATAATAAGAATTAGATTTGAAATATCTCAGATCTAATATAGATCAAAGAGAAAAAATTTTTGAAATTTATCTCTTGATCTGATCAGATCTGAACGAACTTGGACCGAAAAATCAGGATTTTCCTTCAACTGGTATCAGAGCCATCATTCTAAAAATATTTAGATCTGATTTTAAATTTATTTTAATCAAAAAATAATTAATTTTAGATGTCACATGAGATGTGATCAGATCTAAAATTAGAAAAAATTAAAATTAAATGATTTGGATCTAAGATTAGGATATATGCATGACTAGTTCTAAAATAGAATAGTTCTATAGAATAGTGTTGCATGATTTTGATTTAATCTGATTAAATCATATTTTAGATCCATTTATTTACTATTTTATAATAATATAATGATTATAATAACATCTAAAAAATAGCAAATAAAAATTATTTAATTTTAAACATCATATGAGATGTGATTGATGCATGTCTAGACTAGTTGTAGAATAGTTCTCAATAATTATCTAGATTAGAATTTATTTTGATTAGATCAATTTAAAATCTAAATTTTTAGATTATTATGAGATAATTTAGATCTAAAAATATGCATGATTCGATACATGAGATGTATGCAAAATATGCCATAATTAGATCTGATTTATATATGAGATATATGATATAGATCTAAAATTATTTTGTAGTATTGAATGTTCCTAATTAAGGCGTTCCTCTTGGCCGTCTGATCATAAGAACGAAGAAGGATTTAAAGGCTCTCTCTTCCCATTCGATGGAATGTTCTTATGATGTGTAGGGGTGCTGCGTGTTCGTCCTTAATCAGAAACCCAAAACTTACTTTCTGCAAAACCCTAGATCCTGAAACCCTAGGATTTATTGTGCATATTTTGTTTATGAACCCTACTTAATTAAGAATTAAGTTTATGAAATATTAATTAGGTCTAAAATTAAAAATTTTAGATCTAAGACATATTCATAATACTGGATTCGAACTTGGGTAGCTTAATTAGGTCTAAGCGGTTGATCAAACCGAATCAAGAGTTGGTTTAGATGGGATCAACAATGCTTAAATTGACCAGCCTAATAGGATTAAGTCTGGGTCAAGATCGAGTCACGATCAAGCAAGACCTAATTAGGCTCAGAGGTTAGAGTCTGGATTGTAGGCTAACTAATTAGTTCTGACTCAACAATTTAGTGTCTAAGGTAAGTTTGGCACATACGACCGACTGATTTTTAATTGAAAGCTACTCGACCTGAATGCATTCTTGTACAAGTTAATGCATATTCCTTCCACCGATCTCAACTTACCTGACCATATCTATTGACACAGTTCTGATCTGAGGTGTCAATAATCCACCTAACCCATGCCACTAGGTTAGTCATAATTGTTATGCTAACCAATCTAGTTTAATGAGACCTGAATCAATTCTCCTAGAAAAGATTAAGTCTGAGGTCTTCCACCATTGTAGACGTGCGGACCCTTTTCGGGATTGATTGTTCTCGGTTGGATACAGTGGCTCAGTTGCACCGAGAAGACGCAACCATGTCTATTAGGCATTGGATACTATGGGCTGGAGGATGAGTTGGGCTCAATATTTCGGATATGGTGAGAGACTCAATTAGAAACCCAGTTTATGCAAATAGTGGGTCTGACTTAACTAAGGAGTGAATCAATATTCCGGATATGGTGAGATTCATGAATTAGAGATCAAGTTTGGGTGCACCATGATTAGAGAATCATTGAACAAGAGTTGTTCACTCATTGGCTAACCCATCACCAATAACTATTAGGTGAGGTGATGAGTCAGTTGGTGAGACCACACCACCCACTAAAAATCATTAATCATGGATATTTTCGCATCTCTACAGAGGGAGTGTACGGATTCAAAAAAATAGTGGGAGCTAATTTATTTAAAAATAAAATTCCTAAATAAATTGGTCAAGTCAAAATTACAGTATCTAACTAGAATCTTTGATTCTCTACAGGAAAATGTCTGCGTCCAACCCATTGGCACCTATCCTGGACACACATAGACTGACTGGACCAAATTATAAAGATTGGCTCAAGAACTACAAAATAGTTTTGGTTCCGAGAAGTTAACCCATGTACTGCCCCAGACGCCTCCCATCTTACCAGCCCATCCATCTATTGAACAGAGGCGCTCTGGAATATGGATAGACGAAGACAATAAGGCCAGATATTAATGTTGGGCTCGATGTCTGATGAGCTCCAGCGCCAACATGAGGATATCGAAACTGCTCGCCAAATGTTGGCTCATCTATAGGAGATGTTTGGTGAACAGAGTCGCGCAGCCAAATATTAAGTCACGAAATGACTTTTTAAGACTAAGATGCATGATGGGCAGTCAGTTCAAGATCACTGTCTGACAATGATCAAGGACATGGAAGAGCTTGAGAAGCTCGGTGTGAAGTTAGACTTGGACCTACAGAACGATATTATTCTGCAATGCTTGACTGATGCATATGGGCAATTCATCATGAATTATCACATGCATAAACTTCAGAATTCCTTGGCCGAATTAATGAATATGCTGGTTACCGCTGAGCTTTCTATGAAAGGTTCTAAAGGCTCAGCTCTTGCTATGGAACGAACTTCTTCCAAAAAAAAATCTTATGAAAAGAATAAGAAGTCTGTGAAAAAGCAAAAGATGGAAGGATCAAAGAAGAAGAAGGCAGAGCCAAAGAAGAAGGCCGATGTCAAAGAAAAGTATTTCCATTACAACAGCGATGGCCATTGGAAGCGGAACTGCCCTACTTACCTGGCCACCCTGAAGAACAAGAAGAAGGTCTTCTGGAGGTATGCTTGTTATTGAGTCCTAACCTTACGGTTTCTTCTACATCCAGTTGGGTGCTTCTCTGTTCTTAGTGCTCGTCTGTGCACTTCCATGCAGGGTCTTGAGGATAGAAGGAGGCTGAGGGATGGAGACATGATCCTACGCGTTGGTAATGGAGCAAAAGTTGCTGCAGTAGTCGTGGGAACATACCCTCTTCAATTACCATCTAGTTTAGACTTAGTTTTGAAAGACTGTTATTTTGTGCCTACAGCTAGCAGGAATTTGATTTCTGTTTCATGCTTAGCACAAGAAGGTTATGTGATCACTTCTCTAAGACCATTGTAACATTCTTTAGAAAGAAATAAAATGCAAATGATTTTCTTATAATGGTCCTTATCAAGCTCTATTGATGTACCTATCTAACTATCGACAAACATGAATGCCAAATGACCTAGGGAAGCAAATGACAGATATCTTATGGCACTTGAGATTAGGTCATATAGCAGAAGAAATGATCAATAAATTGGAAAAAAATGGGCTATTGAGTCCGTTGACTTTCAAGTCATATCCAACTTGTGAATCTTGTCTTCAAGGCAAAATGACTAAACTTCTTTTTGTTGGACATGGGGAGAGGGCCACAGATCTCCTTGCCCTAGTACATACAGATGTGTGCGGCCCATTTGATATGCCGATTAGAGTATTTTGTCTACTTCATTACCTTTACCGATGATCTATCTAGGTATGGGTTGTGTATCTTATGAGACAAAGTCTGAAGCTTTTGAAAAGTTCAAAGAATTCAGACATGAAGTAGAAAAACAAACTGGAAAACCCATTAAAATTTTCGATCAGATCGAGGAGGTGAATCCTTAGCCAGGAATTTCTTGACTATTAAAAAAAATGGCATAGTTTCTCAATGGACTCCACCAGGAACACCTCAACTCAACGGAGTTTCAGAACGGAGAAATTGGAGCTCTATTGGATATGGTTCGATCCATGATGAGCTTCACAGACCTTTCTGATTTTCTTTGGGGACACTCATTGTTAACTTTGATTTCAATCTACTGATAGGGTTCCCTCTAAAATCGTTCCTACCACACTGTATGAGATATGGCATGGTAAAGAAACCAGTTTGAGTCATCTCAGAATTTGGATTGTCCAGCTCATGTCAAAAGATAACAGCGGATAAGTTAGAGTTTAGATCTTTTAGAGCTCGATTCATAGGATATACTAAAGATCATTAGGATACTATTTCCTACATTCCAGAAGACCACAAGTGATTGTGTGAGTCGACATGCCATTTTTCTTGAAAATATTTATTCAAGACAGCGACATGGAAAACAGATCAAGCTTGATGAGAAGTCTCACAGTGGACTAGCTAAGGACCAATTGGAACTAAATCAGGGTTGAGCCAATAAGAACACTACCTCCTCCACCTCGTAGATCGAAAAGAGTTTTCCGTCCCCCTGAGAGATACTTAGGTATTATTTCAGAGAAAGTAGAGAAAATATTCCTCGTAGGTAATGGTGCTCATGGTGATGACCCAAAACCTACAATGAGGCGATATCAGTATACTCGAATCCGAGAAATGGCTAGAGGCATCGCAATCAGAAATTGACTCGATGCACTCAAACCAAAGTCTGAACCTTGGTAGATCCACAAAGGTATAGTACTATTGGGTGTAAATGGATCTTCAAGAGAAAGATTGGTGCAGATGGGAATGTGGAGACATTCAAGGCTAGACTAGTGGCAAAAGGTTATAGTCAACACGAAGGCATTGACTATTAGGATACCTTTTCCTTAGTGGCTATGCTAAAATCCATTCGTACATTGCTTGTCGTTGTAGCCTATTTCGATTATGAAATATGGCAATTGGACGTGAAAACAGCATTCTTAAATGGATATCTTGAGGAAGATATCTATATGGAACAGCCGCTAGGTTTCACATCCAGTGATACTGATCACAAGGTTTGCAAGCTGCAAAGATCCATATATGGACTTAAGCAAGCATCTCGGAGCTGGAACACTCGTTTCAATGATGTGATCAAAAAGTTTGGTTTCATCAAAAATGAAGAAGGAAATCGTGTATTTTAAAAAGGTCAGTGGGAGCGTTGTTGTCTTCCTGTATTGTAAGTGGATGACATCCTCCTTATTGGAATGATTTCCATATTACGACAGTCAAAATATGGTTGTTCCAAGGAATTCTCCATGAAAGACCTAGGTGAAGCATCCTTTATTCTAGGAATTAAGATCTATAGGGATAGACCGAATAAGATGCTAGGACTTTCATAGAAGATGTACATAGAGAAAGTACTAAGAGGTTTAGTATGAAAAACTTTAAGGGGATTAATACCCTTCAACATGGTATCATCTTTCCAAGAAGATGTGCCCAGCACACCTGAGAAATAGAACATGAGCAAGATCCTTATGCTTTGCACATGGGAGCCTCATGTATGCCATCGCTATGTACAGACTATATAAAGCCCATGCTGTGAGGTACAACAAGCAATATCAGTCAAATCCAGGTGAAGAACACTGACTTCTATGAAATGTATCCTTAAGTACTTGAGAAGAACTAAGAATATGATGTTGGTCTTTGGTAACGGAGAACTCCAAGTCCAGGGATACACAGACTCAGATTTTATATCTGATATAGATGATCGAAAGTCGACATCTGGAAGTCTGTTTGTGTGCAATGGTGGTGCTGTGAGCTAGAAGAGTTTCAAGCAAACAGTGATAGCAGATTCCACCATTGAAGCAGAATATATCGTTGCATTAGAGGCTGCGAAGGAAGCATTCTGGTATAAGAAGTTTGCTGCAGAAATTGAAATAATGCCATCAGATGCCATTCCTCTATACTGCGGCAACAATGGCGCCATAGCCCTTGCTAAGGAGCCGAGGTCTCACCAAAAATTCATGCACATTGAGCGGCGATACCACCTCATCCGCGATTATCTTGAGAACGGTTATGTCGAGGTCAAGAGAGTCGACTCCGCAGATAATGTGGCAGACCCATTTACAAAGCTGTTGGGCCAGCAGAAGTTCGAAGCTCACCTTGAGAAGATGGGACTTAGACTTATAGCCAATTGGCTTTAGGATAAATGGGAGATTGTTAGATATATGTGCCCTAGAAGCCAGAATTGGCTGACACTTGTAATACACTTCTAGGGGCAAAATTATAATTTTGACTAATTTGAATAAAATGGGTTATTTTCTATCACATATGTGTATTTAGTGTCTGTGATACATGCTTTGAGTTAATGGTAATGATAATTCATATTTTCAAGAGTTGAAAATTTAAGACATGAATAATCATTATTAAGTCATAAAATGCTCCCGACCATAGGATCATCACGAGGATGGTGGTTGATCTGGAAGGTTGGTGTACAATCACTTCTCTTTAATAGATGAGTCTTAAGTCTACGGTATGGAGACATTGGAGCAAGAGTACAAGTCGTTAAAGAACGAGGGCAGTGAGCCTGACCACTTCGAGTAGTATTAGGGAGTCTTCCTTTCTCGTCAATGACTGACTCGATGTCTGCAGTAGTGTGTCTGGTTCTTTGACTGAGGATGCATCGGTATGTTCACCTTAAGGGTGTTATAGTTTGACTACACCATTACTCGGTCTCCTAGCCATATGAAACCTGAGGTGTATGTTTGCTTAGCATGTTCATTGTAGGAACTGGATGGCATCAAGATGGAATCTATCTACCTCGATGGTAGTAGAGCAGCCCTATGATGATCATGAGAATCAAGTTCAAAATTATGGCCATGGTAGAGTTGAAATAATAGAAAGAGTTTTATTTAGATTTTCACATCGGACTTGAATCGAATGATTACATCATATGACAGAGACTAGGGTTTGATGAGTTTACCTTAACCCTAATCTGATCGGGGCTCAAGATAGAAGAACTGATCAACACAGATAGCTAACCAAGAGGTTCATATTCAGCTCTGATGGGTTGCCACCATATACTGCTAGTGTCACTGGTGAGTTTGGGGAGCATTAGAATGATTTTAGATGATCGATCATTCTAGCTGTTCGAATCAAAAGAGTTCTGATCCATCGAAGGAGTTTCGATGATGTCAATGAATAGAGATCATGACATATCCATTACCATCACAGAACTGATCTAACTGGATCACACAAACAAGGGTTTGAATCTGGTGATCATCAATTGAACTGATCCAGTTCAATTGATCTGAATGAGATTCAATTAGGTTCAAGAAAAATTATGCTAGCACTCGATTGAACCTAACGTTCTCTTTTACTATCATAAAATAAGTTGTCCTGTCTGAGCCAAAGGAGTTTGTGCTCAATTAAGAGGCCTTCATATGGTCTGACTGGAGGTTATCCAAGTCAGAAAAGGTTGTCTTATTTTATAAGATATTACCTGCCATTTTTGGTCACCTGCCATTTCTTGTTCTTTGACTTTGGTCAAAAGTCTACCATTGATTGGTCAAACGTTGACCATTGACACTTTGACTTTTGACCACATATCATGCACCTATTGAAGAACTGGTGGGGGCCTGTCCCCCTGCTAGAACCTGGCAAGGAGGAGGGCGCACGCCACCCTAGGCGTGTACCCAAGCTGGAGGCGCCTAGGAGTCCTTGTTGGACAAGGACTCCATCTCTTTTTTGGATTCCAATTAGAGTTCTTCTAAGAACCAACTTTGACTGGTCTTAGGCACCCTCTAAGGAGAAATCCAGGGGACTCTATTCCCATCAATCAGATTTAGATTTGATTTCATAAAGGATTGTGATTGGTTGGGAAGAAGAGGAGTTGGATCACAGTTAGTCTATAAATAAGACCCTGTACCCAACTCGAAGAAAAAAAAAAGAGTTTCCATACGCCCAAAGGCCTTTTCTCCTCTCCTCCTCCATGCTAAAGCTTTTTCTCCCTCTCCTCTCCACGTCCAAAATAGTTTTGGAGCTTGGTTGGTGCGATCCAGATCAAAGAAAGGCGATCAAAAGCAAGAAGGCTGCACTGCTGCAAAGGACGACTGCTAATCTTCAAAAAGAATTTTGAAGATCCTCCAGATCAGATCCAGATCTTATTTTTGGAGACATGATAGAGAAGAAGTGAATCTTCAGATCCAGCCTGAGTGGATACTGATAGAGGCCAGGCGCTTGCGCGGCTAGATCCAGAACCTTCCGCTGCATACAGGATCATCAACGGGTAATTGGATTACCCAAATCAGATAGATTAAATTTAATTTAATTTATTCTTATTTTATTTTATTTATTTAAATAATAAGAATCAGATCTGAAACATTCCAGATCTGATATAGATCAAAGAGAAAAAAATTTTGAAATATATCTCTTGATCTGATCAGATCTGAACGAACCTAGACCGAAAAATCAGGATTTTGCTTCAGTAGGAATCGACCAAGTCTGCCTCACCTGATGTGCTCCTCGATCTCATCCTAGAGCTGAATACACACCTCAGTATCATGACCGTGGTCACGATAATAAAGGCAGAACTTGTTAGGATTGTGCTTGTCGGAATGAGTATGCATCCTTTTTGATCTCAACAGTTGCTCCCTAATTTTCATCTGCACTTAGATTTTTAAAGCATTGAGAGGGGCATAGTTATGAAATTTTTGGAGGGGAGAACCCTGCCGCACCGTTCTATTGGGGCTTCCTTGCTTCCGAGCTCAGGGAGGAGTTTGGGCTCGCTTACACTCAGAGGAAGTTCGGAAGCATGATCGAGCTTCACTCGACTTTTCTTCCTCAGTGGGCCTACCCAGCTCACCGATTCGCTGCCCTCCAACAGCTTCATTGTCCTTGACCTTGAAGGGCTCTTCAGCTCGGGCATAACCTTCAGCTCGAGCCAGCATATCAGCAAAGTTTTTGGGGTACTTCTTTTTCAGAAAAAATAGCAAATCATTCTTTTAAAGACCGTCCTTAAGTGCGGCCATTGCAACTGATTGATCCAAATTTTGGACCTCTAATGCAGCTGCATTAAATCAGATGACATAAGTTCGGATGGATTTTTTCTTCTTTTGCTTGATGTTCATCAAAAAATTTGAACCTCGGTAGGGACGTTGACTACAAACGAAATAAGCCACAAACTGATGGCTCATTTGATAAAAAAAAAAGATGGTACCCGACTTAAGGATTGAGTACCAATTTCTGGCTACTCCCTTAAGAGTGGATGAAAAAGCCAGGCACAAAATGGCGTCTGGCGCACCATGGAGCAGAATCATCATTCGAAAGGCCTCCAGGTGGTCGATCAGATCGGTGGTCCCATCGTAACTCTCAAACTAAGAGAGCTTAAAGTTCAATGGGATCCGTTCCTGCATAATCATTTAAAAGAAAGAGGGTTAGTGCAAATATCGTTATCATGGATGGAGGGAGCATGACGGAGTTTCTTCGATTCATCGACTCATTTTCTGGAGCTTTTGATCAAGGAGATCTCACGGTCATGTGATCTTCAGGATTTTTTTGGTCGGCGGGGTCGATCAGAGCGGTGCTCTCCAGCGGGTCGTAGTCACTTGGGTCGTCATGGAGGTAAGGATCCTCTATCCTCTGCTTTCCCTTTTTGAAGATCAGCTATCGGAGCCCAAGTCCGCCATCCTAAGATCGGATCGTGGGGCTCCAGAGAGGCCTACTTCGATCGAATCAGTATCGGGTCTGTCGATGTATGGCCTGTACCACCTTCGTAAGACCGCAATCTACTGAACCAGTAGGTTGAACTGCTCTACATCCACCATCGCCGTAGGGAGTCTGAGTTGCTAGGACTGGAGTGGGAGTGGATAGGTTTGGATGGGATCTAGCTGTAGAGGCCGTTGATCGTCAAGTTGAAGCTTTTCTAGGAGCATTCTTTCTCGGAGAAGAACTCTAGAGAGGAAGAAGAGAGATCGCTGTCGAGCACTCCTTTTAGAATAAGAGGAATCTCATCATAGGTTTTAGGATCACCATGAACTTCATTACCTACGAGGAATATTTTTTCTACTTTCTCTGAAATAGTATCTAAGTACTCTTAGGAAGATGAAAAATCCTTTTCGATCTATGAGATGGAGGAGGTAGTGATTGTATTGGCTCAACCTGATTTGGTTCCATGGGATCTTTAGCTCGTTGCTCTTGTGAGACTTTCTCCTCAAGCTTGATCTCTCTTCCAATGCCACTATCATGAATAAACTATTTTCAAGAAAAATGGCATGCTGAACTCATAATCAATATTATGGTCTTCTGAAATGTAGAAATAATATCTTAATAATTCTTTAGGAAATTCTATAAATCGTAGGACTCTAAAGGACCTATAGTCTAACTTGTCTGCTTGTTTTCTTTTGAAATAAGTCGGACAATCCTAAATTTTCTGAGATGATTCAGAACTGGTTTCTTACCATGCCCATATCTTCATACGTTGTGGTAAAGAATGATTTTAAAGAAAAACCTTATTTAGTAAATATAATAGCAATTAACAAACTATGTTACCAAAAAAAATTAAAAAAATCTATGAAGCTCATCATTGAATCGAACCATATATAATAGGCATCCAGTTCCTCCATTCTAAAACTCCATTGAGTTGAGGTGTTCCAAGTGGAGTCCATTGAGAAACTATGCCATTTTGCCTGAGATAGTCCAAAAATTTTTGACTAAAGTATTCAGCTTCTCGATCTGATCGAAGAACTTTATGAGTTTTTCAGTTTGCTTTTCGACTTGCAGTCTGAATTTCTTGAATTTTCAAAAGCTTCAGACTTGTGTCTCATAAGCATACACATACCCAATACGCGAGATAAATCATCGATAAAGGTTATGAATTAATCAAAGTTGCCTTGGTCGATAATCAAATGGGCTATACACATCAGTAATATTACTAGGATAACTAGATCCATGGCCCCTTTTCCCCATGTCTACAACAGGGAGCTTAGTCATTTTGCCATGAAGAACAATGATTCAAAATGGATATACTTGAAAGTCAACAGGACTAATAGCTCGATTTTCTTCATTTGATTATCTCTATCTCACTATATGACCTAGCTTAGTGCCGAAGCACTGACTATCCCTGGTCATTTTACGACATTTTCATATTCTTGCTCGATATAAAGACAGTACATCAATATGTAACCTGGTAGAGATCGTTATGAGAAAACCACTTGCACATTTTATTTTTTTTCATAAAAAATATTATAATGGTCCTTAAAAAAACTGATTACATAGCCTTCTTATGACTAAACAGAAATAGAAATTAAATTTCTGCTTGCAGTAGGCACATAATAACAATCTCTAAGTACTAAATCTAAGCCAGATGGTAGTCGAAGAGGATAGATTTCCATGGCCTACAGCAGCAACTTCTGCTCCATTTTCGATCATAGGAATCATCTCACCATCCTCAGCCTCCTCGCTATCCTCAAGATCCTGCATGAAAGTACATAAATGAGCATTAGAACTAGAGCAAGCATCCAACTGATGCAGCGAAAATCATAAGGTTAGATTCAATAATGAGCATACCTCCAGAAAGCCTTGTCTCCTTCTTATTCTTTAGGATGGCTAGGTACGTAGGGCAGTTTTGCTTTCAGTGGCCATCAATAATTATAATAAAAAAAAAATTTTATTAGTGGCTTTCTTCTTTAGCTCTGCCTTCTTTTCTTTCCATCTTTCCATCTTCTATCTTTTCATAGAGTTCTTCTTCTTTCCAAAAGACTTTCTTTGGAAGAAGTCCGTTCAGTACTGAGTCTTTAAACCTTTCATTAAAAACTCAGCAAATAACCAGCATATTTCTAAGCTCGACCAGAGTATTCTAAAATTTATGCATATGATAGTTAATGATGAACTGCCCATTATGCATCAGTCAAGGATTATAGAATTTATCATTCTACAGATCCTGGTCTAACTTCACTACGAGCTTCTCAAGCTCTTTTCAAGTCCTTGATCATCATCAGATAATGATCTTGGACAGACTGTCCATCAATGCATTTTAATCTTAAATAGTCATTTAATGATCTGATATTTTAGCTGCATGACTCTGTTCACCAACAACTCTTGCAGGTGAGCCAACATTGATGGGCAATCTTGATATCTTCATGTTGGTGCTGAAGCTCATTGAACATTGAGCCCAACATGTAATATCTGACCTTGTTATCTCATCCATCCATTTGTCAAGAGATCTCTCTATTCAGCAGACGGATGGGCTGATAAGGTGGAGGATGCCAATCCAATATAATGAGTTAACTTTTCAGAATCTAAAATAATTTTAAAGTTTTGGAGCTAAATCTTTGTAATTGGATCCGATCGTCTATGGGTGTCCAAGATACGGGCTAGTGAGTTGAATGCAGCATTTTTCTTTTCCTATAGAGACTCAAAGTTTTTTAGTTAGATTTTGTAATTAAGACTTGATCAATTTATTTAAAATCTTATTTTTAAATAAATTAGCTTTCACTATTTTCTCTTGAATTCCTACACTCTCTCTTAGAGATGTAAAAAATCTCCATGATTAATGATTTCTAGTAGGTGGTGCAGTCCCATCAACTGACTCATCACCTCATCTAACAATTATTGATTTATGGGTTAGCCCA
>QRFJ01004573.1:0-40498 GCA_006176705.1 Cocos nucifera | reverse complement strand
ACAGATCAATTTTTTAATCGTAAGGGATCTATTTGTTTATAATGCAATTCTCAGTCGATCTGATCTAAATGCACTTCGGGTAGTGGTAGCTACTTGAAGATGAAGTTTTCAATAAGTCACGAGATCGAAGAGATCAGAGGAGATCAAGTTCTGGTAAGACACTGCTACTCAATTGCCCTGCATAAGGAAGAACAGTCCGACTCTTATCCTATTGATGGGCTGGATGTCCGCGATGATCTTGCCAAAGAATAGGATGAGCCCATAGAAAATCTTATGACCATCTTCCTGAATGACGAAAGCGCGGAGCATACGGTATAAATTGGCCCCAATCTAGAAGATGAAGTTTGGGAGTGCCTTATCACTTTTTTATAGAGGAACGTGGACGTCTTCGCCTAGGTCCCATCGGATATGTCAAGAATTGATGCCGAGGTCATGGAACATCGGCTGACCATTGATCCTAAGCATCAACCGATAAAAGAGAAGATGCGCAACCATGCTCCGGAGAGGTAGAAAGCAATCATCGAAGAAGTAGGCAAACTCCTCAAAGCTGGATTCATCCAGAAAGTTAACTATCCAACCTGGGTCTCAAATATGATTTTCGTCAAAAAGACAAACAACAAGTGAAGGATGTGTATAGACTTTAAAAAGCTGAACAAGGCCTGCCCAAAAGATAGCTACTCTTTATCCAGAATTGATCAACTAGTAGATGCAACTTTGGGCCACGAGCTCCTCACCTTCATGAATGTCTTCTCCGATTATAACCAGATACGGATGGCATCGGAGGACGAGAAGAAAACTGCTTTTGTTACTGATCGTGGTCTTTATTGTTACAAGATTATGCCCTTTGGACTCAAAAATATAGGAGCAATATACCAGCGCCCGGTCAATAAGATCTTCAAGAAGCAGATCGACCGTAACATAGAGGTGTACGTGGATGACATGCTCGTCAAAAGTCGAGCTTCTATAGACCACCTCGTCGATCTTGAAGAGACCTTCAGCATACTCAGGAAACATAAGATGAAACTGAATCCGACCAAGTGCATCTTTGGTGTGACCTCTGAGAAGTTTCTAGGATTTATGGTGTCAAGATGCGGGATTGAAGTAAATCCAGCGAAAATTCAAGCCATTCAGAAGATGACTGCTCCAAAAATAATTAAAGAAGTTCAACGCCTGACTAAAAAAGTAGCATCTCTAAATTGCTTCATCTCGAGATCGATCGAGCGATGCATGTCCTTCTTTCGAGTTCTCAAGCAATCAAAGAACTACTGAATGATGGAGTGTCAATGGATATTTGAGGAGCTTAAAAACTACCTTGGCTCACCTCCACTACTGGCAAAGCCCGAACCCAGAGAAGAGTTGTTCTTATACCTAGCAGTCTCTCCGACGGCCTTGGTAGCAGTCCTGATCAAGGAGGAACCGAAGATGCAGCAATCGATCTACTACATAAGCCAGATCCTGAGGGATGCAGAGACCAAGTACTTTAAGCTGGAGAAATTGACCTACTCTCTTCTAATCACTGCCAGGAGACTCCGACCTTATTTTTAGGGGCACACCATAATGGTCCTCACGGATCAATCAATAAAAGTAGTTCATCGAACGGATACTTTCGAAAGAATCGCAAAATGGATGATCGAGCTCATAAAGTTCGACATCAATTATCGGCCTCGACCATCGATCAAAGTCCAGATATTGATAGATTTTATAGTAGAATGTACCATTTCTGATGATGCCGAGCTTAAACAGAACAAGGTCAGTGCTCTATTATTGCAATCGAGCCTCCCTAAAGAGAGTGTTGATCTTTTCGAAGATTTTTGGGCCCTATGCATGAATGGTTCGTCCAACTCCACCAGAGCAGGTGCTGGGTTAGTCTTAGTCAGTTCCGAGGAAATCATCGTCGAGTACACACTATGCTTCGAATTCTCTGTAACTAATAATGGGATCGAATATGAAACGCTGATCGTCGGATTAAAAATAGCAAGAGAGTTAAAAGTAGATCGACTTCAAGTCTATAGTGATTCTCAATTAGTGGTCGTTAAGCAGATCGAGCTCGAGCCAAGCTGGATTGACCCATTGGTTGCCTACCTCAAAACAAAAATTCTTCCTCGTGATCCTAAAGAAGCTCAAAAACTCATGAATCAAACCTCTCGATACGTTTTGTATGAGGATAAGTTGTATAAAAGATCGTATTTGCTACCGCTGCTGAGATGTCTCCGATCTTCAAAGATCAACTTCACATTATGAAAAGTATATAAGAAAATTTATGGAAGTCATGTAGGAGTCAGATTTCTATCACAAAAACTACTTCGGCAAGAATACTATTGACCGATCTTATACCATGATTCTATGAAGTATGTCAGAAAATATGATCGCTGTCAGAAGAATGCAAACATATAAAGACAGCCGACCTCCGAGCTTACTCCGCTAAGCGCACCTTGGCCATTTGTACAGTGAGGAATGGACATACTTGGCCCTTTTTTGACGACATCCAGACAACGAAAGTTTTTTCCTGATCGCAATCGACTACTTCACCAAGTAGGTCGAAGCCAAACCACTAGCAAAAATTATCGAGGTCAAGGTACAGGACTTCATCTGAAAGTCAATAATCTGCTAGTTCGATCTGCCCCAAACTCTCATAATAGATAACGGACGATAGTTCGCTGGAATGAGGTTCGTCAAGTTCTACGATGACCTAAACATCTTCCACCACCTCATATCAATAGCTTATCCACAGGCAAATGAAGAAGCTGAAGTGATCAACCGAATCCTGCTGTAAGGCATCAAGATAAGGCTCGATAAAGCAAGGGGGCCCTGGGTGGACCAACTCTACCACATTCGTTGGATGTACCGAACTACTCAAAGACTGCCAACTGAAGAAACACCATTCACCTTGGCCTTTGAAATGAAAGCAGTCATCTCAATTGAACTTAAGCTTCCATCAGCATGGGTCGTAGCCTTCAACGAGCAGCATAACCCATAGGACCTCAGAGTCAACTTCGACCTACTAAAAGAAAAAAAGAAGAAAGTTCAGGTTCGGATGGCGGCCTACAGACGAAGGGTGGCCCGATACTATAACACCAGAGTCAAAAGTAAAACATTCAGAGTGAGAAACTTAATACTTCGACGAGCCACCATTTCTCAACCATAGAGCTAGGAGAAGCTTATCCCAAATTAGGAAGGCCCATATGAGGTAGAGAAGGTCGTCCGGTCAGGAACTTATTGCCTGAAGGAGCTCGTAGGAACAATGCTTCCACGACCTTGAAACTCAAAAAATCTGAGGATGTACTACCAATAATTTTTCTTCAATAAAATATCTTTATTTCAACATTATTATTTTTTGGTGCAAGAGCTATGTGATGACAGAAAAGAAGCAATCAAAAATGGTCATGTTAGGAATAGGAGGAGAAACTCATCCTAACGTGAGCAAAATCGAAGGCCTCATTCATTTTAGATGAGATGGAGGGAGAGGTCCTGATAATGGCCCTTATGTGCCCCCACAGCCCGTTAAGAATAGAAGGAGAACCTCGTCCTAACGTAAGCAACATCGAAGGCCTCGTTCATTTTAGACGATATGGGAGAAGAGGCTCTGACAACGGTCCTTATGTGCCCTCACAGTCTATTAGGAATAGGACGAGAATCTCATCCTAATGTGAGCAAAGTCGAAGGCCTCATTCATTTAGATGAGATGGAGGAAGAGGCCCTGACAACGACTCTTATTGAAGGAAAATCCTGATTTTTCGGACCAAATTTATTCAGATCTGATCAGATCAAAAGATATATTTTAAATTTTTTTTTCTTTGATCCAAATCAGATCTAGAATGTTTCAAATCTCATACTTATTATTTTAATAATTAAAATAAATTTAGATAAATTAAATCAAATATAATTTACCTTGAAGTAGATAATCCTATTACCCGTTGACGATCCTGTAAGCAGCGAAAGGTTCTGGATCAAGCCACGCAAATACTTGACCTCTATCGATATCCACTCGGACTGGATCTAAGATCCTCTTCTTCTCTATCACGTCTCCAAAAATCAGATCTAGATTTGATTTGGAGGATCTTCAAAACTACCTTTTCGAAGATCAGCAGTTGTCCTTTGCAGCAGCGCAGCCTTCTAGCTTTCAGTCGCCTTTCTCTCGATCTGGATCGCACCAACCAAGGTCCAAACCACTTTGGACGTGGAGAGGAGAGGGAGAAGGTGGGTTGGCATGGAGGAAGGAGGGGAGAGGCAGCCTTGGGTGTGGGATTTCAATTGCTTCCAATTTATTTGAGTTGGGCGCAGGGTCTTATTTATAGACTATGCTGTGATCCAACTCCTCTTCTTCCCAACCAATCACAACTCCTTTGTGAAATCAGATCTAAATCTGATTGGTGGGAATAGAGTCCCTTGGATTCCTCCTTAGATGGTGCCTAAGACCAGTCAAAGTTGGTTCTTAGGAGAACTCTAATTGGAATCCAAAAAGGAGATGGAGTCCCTATGTCCAACAGGGACTCCTGGGCGCCTCCAACTTGGGCACACGCCAAGGGTGGCGTGCGCCCTCCTCCTTGCCAGGTTCTGACAGGGGGACAAGCCCCCACCAGCTCTCCAATAGGTGCATGACATATGGACAGAAGTCAAAGTATCAATGGTCAACATTTGACCAGTCAAAGGTCAACTTTTGACCAAAGTCAAAGAACGAGAAATGGCAGGTGACCAAAAATGGCAGGTATGTCTTACAAAATAAGACAACCTTTTCTGACTTGGACAAGGCTCCAGTCAGACCATAGTGAAGGCCTCTGATTGAGCACAAACTCCTTTGGCTCAGTCAGGACAACTATTTATGATAGTAAAAGAAGAACGTTAGGTTCAATCGAGTGCTAGCACGATTTTCTTGAACCTAATTGAATCTCATTCAGATCAATTGAACTGGATCAGTTCAATTGATGATCACCAGATTCAAACCCTTGTTTGTGTGACCCAGTTAGGTTCAGTTCTGTATGGTAATGGGATATGTCATGATCTCTATCATCGACATCATCGAAACTCCTTTCGATGGATCAGAACTCTTCTGATTCGAACAGCTAGAATGATCGATCATCTAAATCATTCTAATTGCTCCCAAAATCCACCAGTGACACCTAGCAGTATATGGTGGCAACCCATCAGAGCTGAATGCGAACCTCTTGGTGCAGCTACCTGTGTGATTAAGTTCTTCTATCTTGAGCCCCGATCAGATTAGGGTTAAGGTGAACTCGTCAAACCCTAGTTCTGTCATATGATGTAATCATTCGATTCAAGTCCGATGTGAAAATCTAAATAGAAACTCTTTCTATTATTTCACTCTGCCATGGCCATGGGCTTCTGGACTTGATTCTCATGATCATCATAGGGCTGCTCCTCTACCACCGAGGTAGATAGATTCCATCTTGATGCAATCCAGTTCCTACAATGAACATGCTATAGCCAACATACACCTCAGGGTTCCGATATGGCTAGGAGACCGAGTAATGGTGTAGTCAAACTATAACACCCTCAAGGTGAACTGCCGATGCATCCTCAGGTCAAAGAACCAGACACACTACTGCAGCATCGAGTCAGTCATTGACGAGAAGGTAGACTTCCTAATGACTACTCGAGGTGGTCACGCTCAGTGCCCTCGTTCTCTAACGAGTACCTGTACTCTCGCTCCGGTGTCTCCACACCGTAGACTCAAGACTCATCTACTAAAGAGAAGCGATTGTACACCAACCTTCCGGATCAATCACCATCCTCGTGATGATCCTATGGTCGGGAGCATTTTATGAGTTAATAATGATTATTCATGTCTTAAATTTTCAACTCTTGAAAATATGAATTATCATTACCATTAACTCAAAGGATGTATCACAGACACTAAATACACATATGTGATAGAAAATAACCCATTTTATTGATATTAGTCAAAATTATAATTTTGCCCCTAGAAGTGTATTACAAGTGTCAGCCAATTCTGGCTTCTAGGGCACATATATCTAACAATCTCCCACTTGTCCTAAAGCCAATTGGCTACAAGTCTAAGTCCCATCTTCTCAAGGTGGGCTTCGATCTTCTGCTGGCCCAACGGCTTTGTAAGTGGGTCTGCCACATTATCTGTGGAGTTGACTCTCTTGACCTCGACGTAACCCTTCTCGAGGTAATCGCGGATGAGGTGGTATCGCCGCTCAATGTGCTTGGATTTTTGGTGAGACCTCGGCTCCTTAGCAAGGGCTATGGCGCCATTGTTGTCGCAGTATAGAGGAATGGCATCTGATGGCATTACTCGAATTTCTGCAGCAAACTTCTTGTACCAGAATGCTTCCTTCGCAGCCTCTGATGCAGCGATATATTCTGCTTCCATGGTGGAATCTGCTATCACCATTTGCTTGAAACTCTTCCAGCTGACAGCACCACCATTGCACACAAACAGACTCCCAGATGTCGACTTTCGATCATCTATATCGGACATGAAATCCGAGTCTGTGTATCCCTGGACTTGGAGTTCTCCGTTACCAAAGACCAACATCATATCCTTAGTTCTTCTCAAGTACTTAAGGATACATTTCACAGAAGTCCAGTGTTCTTCACCTGGATTTGACTGATATCTGCTTGTGACACTCACAGCATGGGCTATATCAGGTCGTGTACATAGCATGGCATACATGAGGCTCCCTATTGCAGAAGCATAAGGGATCTTGCTCATGCGTTCTATTTCCTCAGGTGTGCTAGGGCACATCTTCTTGGAAAGATGAATACCATGTCTGAAGGGTATTAATCCCCTCTTAGAGTTTTCCATACTAAACCTCTTTAGTACTTTCTCTATGTACATCTTCTGTGAAAGTCCTAGCATCCTATTCGGTCTATCCCTATAGACCTTAATTCCTAGAATAAAGGATGCTTCACCTAGGTCTTTCATGGAGAATTCCTTGGACAACCATATTTTGACTGTTGTCAACATGGGAATATCATTCCCAATAAGGAGGATGTCATCCACGTACAATACGAGGAAGACAACAGCGCTCCCACTGACCCTTTTGAAAACACATGGTTCCTCTTCATTTTTGATGAAACCAAACATTTTGATCACATCATTGAAACGAGTGTTCCAGCTCCGAGATGCTTGCTTAAGTCCATATATGGACCTTTGCAGCTTGCAAACCTTGTGATCAGTATCACTGGATGTGAAACCTAGCGGCTGTTCCATATAGATATCTTCCTCAAGATATCCATTTAAGAATGCCGTTTTCACGTCCATTTGCCATATTTCATAATCGAAATAGGCTGCAATGGCAAGCAATGTGCGGATGGATTTTAGCATAGCCACTGAGGAAAAGGTATCCTGATAGTCAATGCCTTCGCGTTGACTATAACCTTTTGCCACTAGTCTAGCCTTGAATGTCTCCACATTTCCATCTGCACCAATCTTTCTCTTGAAGATCCATTTACACCCAATAGGTACTATACCTTCTGGTGGATCTACCAAGGTCCAGACTTGGTTTGAGTGCATCGAGTCAATTTCTGACTGCATTGCCTCTAGCCATTTCTCGGAGTCGATATCTGATATCGCCTCGTTGTAGGTTTTGGGATCATCACCATGAGCACCATTACCTACGAGGAACATTTTCTCTACTTCCTCTGAAATAATACCTAAGTATCTTTCAGGGGGATGGAAAACTCTTTTCCGATCTACGAGGTGGAGGAGGTAGTGTTCTTATTGGCTCAACCTGATTTGGTTCCAATTGGTCCTTAGCTCGTTGTACTTGTGAGACTTTCTCATCAAGCTTGAATCTGCTTTCCAATGCCGCTATCTTGAATAAACTATTTTTCAAGAAAGATGGCATGTCGACTCACAATCACATTGTGGTCTTCTGGAATGTAGAAATAGTATCCTAATGACTCTTTAGGATATCCTATGAATCGAGCTCTGAAAGGACCTAAACTCTAACTTGTCCGCTTGTTGTCTTTTGACATGAGCCGGACAACCCCAAATTCTGAGATGACTCAGACTTGGTTTCTTACCGTGCCATATCTCATACGGTGTGGTAGGAACGATTTTAGAGGGAAACCCTATTCAGTAGATAAATTGAAGTTAACAATGAGTGTCCCCAAAGAAAATCAGGGAGGTCTGTGAAGCTCATCATGGATCGAACCATATCCAATAGAGTCCGATTTCTCCATTCTGAAATCCCCGTTGAGTTGAGGTGTTCCTGGTGGAGTCCATTGAGAGACTATGCCATTTTTCTTGAGATAGTCTAGGAATTCCCGGCTAAGGTATTCACCTCCTCGATCTGATCGAAGAACCTTAATGGGTTTTTCCAGTTTGTTTTTTCTACTTCATGTCTGAATTCTTTGAACTTTTCAAAAGCTTCAGACTTGTGTCTCATAAGATACACATACCCATACCTAGACAGATCATCGGTAAAGATAATGAAGTAGACAAAATTGCCTCTAGCCGGCACATCAAATGGGCCGCACACATCAGTATGTACTAGGGCAAGGAGATCTGTGGCCCTCTTCCCCCATGTCCAACAAAAGGGAGTTTAGTCATTTTGCCTTGAAGACAAGATTCACAAGTTGGATATGACTCGAAAGTCAATGGACTCAATAGCCCATTTTTCTCCAATTTGTTGATCCTATCTTCTGCTATATGACCTAATCTCAGGTGCCATAGATATCTATCATTTGGACTATCCCTAGGTCATTTGGCATTCACGTTTTGCTCGATAGTTAGAATAGGTACATCAATATGTAGCTGATAAAGACCATTAATAAGGAAACCATTTTGCAATTTTATTTCTTTCATAAAGAATGTTACAATGGTCCTTAAAGAAGGTAATCACATAGCCTTCTTGTGCTAAGCATGAAATAGAAATCAAATTTCCTGCTAGCTGCAGGCACATAATAACAGTCTTTCAAAACTAAGTCTAAACCAGATGGTAATCGAAGAGGGTATGTTCCCACGGCTACTGCAGCAACTCTTGCTCCATTACCGATGCGTAGGATCATGTCTCCATCCCTCAGCCTCCTGCTATCCTCAAGACCCTGCATGGAAGTGCACAGATGAGCACTAGAACCAGAGTCAAGCACCCAACTGGATGCAGAAGAAATCCGTAAGGTTAGACTCAATAACGAGCATACCTCCAGAAGGACCTTCCTTCTTGTTCTTCAGGGTGGCCAGGTAAGTAGGGCAGTTCCGCTTCCAATGGCCGTCGCTGTTGCAATGGAAATACTTTCCTTTGACATCGGCCTTTTTCTTCGGCTCTGCCTTCTTCTTCTTTGATCCTTCCATCCTTCTTGCTTTTTCACAGACTTCTTTTTCTTTCCATAAGACTTTCTTTTGGAAGAAGTCCGTTCCATAGCAAGAACTGAGCCTTTAGAACCTTTCATAGAAAGCTCAGCGGTGAACCAGCATATTCATTAATTCGGCCAAGGAATTTTGAAGTTTATGCATGTGGTAATTCATGATGAATTGCCCATATGCATCAGTCAAGGATTGCAGAATAATATCGTTCTGCAGATCCAAGTCTAACTTCACACCGAGCTTCTCAAGCTCTTCCATGTCCTTGATCATCATCAGACAGTGATCTTGGACTGACTGCCCATCACGCATCTTAGCCTTAAAAAGTCATTTCGTGACTTGATATTTGGCTGCGCGACTCTGTTCACCAAACATCTCTTGCAGGTGAGCCAACATTTGGCGAGCAGTCCCGATATCTTCATGTTGGCGCTGGAGCTCATCAGACATCGAGCCCAACATGTAATATCTGGCCTTATTATCTTCGTCTATCCATTTTTCCAGAGATGCTCTCTGTTCAGTGGATGGACGGGCTGGTAAGGTGGGAGGGTCCTGGTCCAATACATGGTTTAACTTCTCGAAACCCAAAATAATTTTGTAGTTCCTGAGCCAATCTTTATAATTGGATCCAGTCAGTCTATGTGTGTCCAGGATACGTGCCAATGGGTTGGACGCAGATATTTTTCTGTAGAGAGTCAAAGATTCTAGTTAGATACTGTAATTATGACTTGACCAATTTATTTAGGGATTTTATTTTTAAACAAATTAGCTCTCCACTATTTTCTCGGATCCCTACACTCCCTCTGTAGAGATGCGAAAATCTCCATGATTAATGATTTCTAGTGGGTGGTGCGGTCTCACCAACTGACTCATCACCTCACCTAACAGTTATTGGTGATGGGTTAGCCAATGAGTGAACAACTCTTGTTCAATGATTCTCTAATCATGGTGCACCCAAACTTGGTCTCTAATTCATGAATCTCACCGTATCCGAAATATTGATCCACTCCTTAGTTAAGTCAGACCCACCATTTGCATAGACTGGGTTTCCTAATTGAGTCTCTCTCACCGTATCCAGAAATATTGAGCCCAACTCATCCTCCAGCCCATAGCATCCAATGCCTAATAGACATGGTTGCATCTTCTTCCGGTGCAACTGAGCCACTGTATCCAGCCGAGAACAATCAACCCCGGGAAGGGCCCGCACATCTACAATGGTGGAAGACCTCAGACTTAATCTTTTCTTAGGGAGAATTGATTCAGGTCTCATTAAACTAGACTTGTCATAGTCATAACAATTATGACTAACCTAGTGGCATGGGTTAGCTCGGATTATTGACCACCTCAGATCAGAACTGTGTCAACAGATATGGCCAGGTAAGTGAGATCGGTGGAAGGAATATGCCATTAACTCGTACAAGAATGCATTCAGGTCGAGTAGCTTCCAATTAAAAATCAGTCGGTCGTATGTGCCAAACTTACCTTAGACACCAAATTGTTGAGTCAGAACCAATTGGGTTAGCCTACAATCCAGACTCTAACCTCTGAGCCTAATTAGGTCTTGCTTGATCGTGACTCGATCTTGACCCAGACTTAATCCTATTAGGCTGGTCAATTTAAGCATTGTTGATCCCATCTAACCAACTCTTGATTCGGTTTGATCAACCGCTTAGACCTAATTGAGCTACCCAAGCCCGAACCCAGTATTATGAATATGTCTTAGATCTAAAATTCTCAATTTTAGACCTAATTAATATTTCATAATCTTAATTCTTTAATTAAGTAGGGTTCATAAACAAAAATATGCACAATAAATCCTAGGATTTCAGGATCTAGGATTTTGCAGAAAGTAAGTTTTGGGTTTCTGATTAAGGATGAATGCACGCAGCACCCCTACACATCATAAGAACACCCCATCGGAATGGAAAGAGAGGGCCTTTAAATCCCTTCTTCATTCTTATGACCGGACGGCCAAGAGGAACGCCTTAATCAGGAACATATGCAATACTACAAAATAGTTTTAGATCTATATCATATATCTCATATACAAATTAGATCTAATCATGGCATATTTTGCATACATCTCATGTATCGAAATCATGCATATTTTTAGATCTAAATTATCTCATAATAATCTAAAAAATTAATTTAAATTGATCTTATTCTAATCTAGATATATGATATTCTACAACTAGTCTAGACATGCATCAATCATATCATATGATGAAAATTAAATCTATAAATCAAACTTATTTTTTAATTAAAATAAATTTAAAAATCAGATCTAAATCATTTTTAGAACCTTGGCTCTGATACCAGTTGAAGAGAAATTCCTGATTTCTCGGACCAGGTTCGTTCAGATCTGATCAGATCAAGAGATATATTTCAAAAAAATTTTTCTTTGATCTCAGATCAGATCTTAAAATATTTTAGATCTAATTCTTATTATTTTAATAATTAAAATAAAATTTAGATAAATTAAATTAAATTTAATTTACCTTGATGTGGGTAATCCTATTATCCGTTGATGATCCTGTAAGCAGCGGAAGGTTCTGGATCTAGCCACGCAAGTGCCTGGCCTCTACCGATATCCACTCAGGCTGGATCTAGAGATCCTCTTCTTCTCTATCACATCTCCAAAAATTAGATCTGGATCTGATTTGGAGGATCTTCAAAACTCTTTTGAAGATCAGCAGTTGTCCTTTGCAGCAGCGCAGCCTTCTAGCTTTTGTCATCGCCTTTCTCTCTGATCTGGATCGCACCAACCAAGGTCCAAAACTCTTTTGGACGTGGAGAGGAGAGGGAGAAGATGGGTTTGGCATGGAGGAAGGAGGGGAGAGGCAGCCTTGGGGTATGGGAATTTTTCAATTGCTTTCCAATTTATTGAGTTGGGCGCAGGGTCTTATTTATAGACTATGCTGTGATCCAACTCCTCTTCTTCCCAACCAATCACAACTCCTTTGTGAAATCAGATCTAAATCTGATTGGTGGAATAGAGTCCCCTTGGATTCCTCCTTAGAGGCCTAAGACCAGTCAAAGTTGGTTCTTAGGAGAACTCTAATTGAAATCCAAAAAGGAGATGGAGTCCCTATCCAACAGGGACTCCTGGGCGCCTCCAACTTGGGCACACGCCAAGGGTGGCGTGCGCCCTCCTCCTTGCCAGGTTCTGGTAGGGGGACAAGGCCCCCACCAGCTCTCCAATAGGTGCATGACATGTGGATAGAAGTCAATGTCTCAATGGTCAACATTTGACCAGTCAAAGGTCAACTTTTGACCAAAGTCAAAGAACGAGAAATGGCAGGTGACCAAAAATGGCAGGTAATGTCTTACAAAATAAGACAACCTTTTCTGACTTGGACAACCTCCAGTCAGACCATATGAAGGCCTCTGATTGAGCACAAACTCCTTTGGCTCAGTCAGGACAACTTATTTATGATAGTAAAAGAAGAACGTTAGGTTCAATCGAGTGCTAGCACGATTTTCTTGAACCTAATTGAATCTCATTCAGATCAATTGAACTAGATCAGTTCAATTGATGATCACCAGATTCAAACCCTTGTTTGTGTGACCCAGTTAGGTTCAGTTCTGTATGGTAATGGGATATGTCATGATCTCTATCATCGACATCATCGAAACTCCTTTCGATGGATCAGAACTCTTCTGATTCGAACAGCTAGAATGATCGATCATCTAAATCATTCTAATTGCTCCCAAAATCCACCAGTGACACCTAGCAGTATATGGTGGCAACCCATCAGAGCTGAATGCGAACCTCTTGGTGCAGCTACCTGTGTGATTAAGTTCTTCTATCTTGAGCCCCGATCAGATTAGGGTTAAGGTGAACTCGTCAAACCCTAGTTCTGTCATATGATGTAATCATTCGATTCGAAGTCCGATGTGAAAATCTAAATAGAAACTCTTTCTATTATTTCACTCTGCCATGGCCATGGACTTTTGGACTTGATTCTCATGATCATCATAGGGCTGCTCCTCTACCACCGAGGTAGATAGATTCCATCTTGATGCTATCCAGTTCCTACAATGAACATGCTATAGCCAACATACACCTCAGGAATTCCATATGGCTAGGAGATCGAGTAATGGTGTAGTCAAACTATAACACCCTCAAGGTGAACTATCCGATGCATCCTCAGATCAAAGAACCAGACACACTACTGCAGCATCGAGTCAGTCATTGACGAGAAGGTAGACTTCCCTAATGACTACTCGAGGTGGTCACGCTCAGTGCCCTCATTCTCTAACGAGTATCCTGTACTCTCGCTCCGATGTCTCCACACCGTAGACTCAAGACTCATCTACTAAAGAGAAGCGATTGTACACCAATCTTTCAGATCAATCACCATCCTCGTGATGATCCTATGGTCAGAAGCATTTTATGAGTTAACAATGATTATTCATGTCTTAAATTTTCAACTTTTGAAAGTATGAATTATCATTATCATTAACTCAAAGAATGTATCACAGACACTAAATACACATATGTGATAGAAAATAATCCATTTTATTGATATTAGTCAAAATTATAATTTTGCCCCTAGAAGTGTATTACAAGTATCAACCAATTCTGGCTTCTAGAACACATATATCTAACACTTATATGCCCCCACAGCTCGTTAGGAATAAGAGAAGAACCTCATCCTAATGTGAGCAAAGTCAAAGGCCTCATTCATTTTAGACGAGATGGAGGGAGAGGCCCTGACAATGGCCCTTATATGCCCCCACTATCCATTAGAAATAGGAGGAGAACCTCATCCTAACGTGAGCAATGTTGAAGGCCTTGTTCATTTTAGACGAGATGGAGGGAGAGGCCCTGACAACAACCCTTATGTGCCCCCATAGCCCATTAGGAATAGGAGGAGAACTTCATCCTAACGTGAGCAAATCGATCTCCTCTATGATATATTTGAAAATTTATATGCTCCATTATCATATATTTATAAAAGTATATTTTTGAATAGAAAAAAATGATCGTCAATTCCTATCCCACGGGAAGTTCTAAAATCGATCTCCTCTATGAATTTTTATTTTTCATAAAATATACATATTTTTTATGAAAAAAGATTTTTTTATTCTTTTTTCTCTTAAAATTTTAATCAAACAAAATGATTTCTCTCCACTTCTTAGAAATTATCACTTCCCTCCTCCACTTTCCATAAATCAAATAAGTCTAGAAACTTTAGCGAGGGGAGGGAATTGCAAGATACTATGGATAGGCATGCTCAAGTGGTGATGTCCTTCACCTTCTTATTGTCATCTCTTTGATTTCTATAATAAATCAGTTTTGAATAATTTTTTGGGTACAATATCTTGATGCTTCAATATATTTGCTGGGGATAAACCCCGCTCCTACCGAAGTCCAGCCTGGTACTTAGCCTAATATAGCTGGTAATCATGGAAGAGCTTTGATTCAGAATTCTCCCTCCAATAGTTGAACCCCAGTCGATCTCCTCCAGTAGTCGAACTCATTTAGTAGCCGAACTTCTTCAGTGGCTGAATTCCTCCAGTGGTCGAGTTTCATCCAGATTCCTCCTTCAGTCGGACTTCTTCAGAAGTCAAACTCCTTCCGGACTTCTCCCTTAGTCGGACTCTTATAGGAGCCGAACTCCTTCTAGATCTCTCCTTCGGTCGGACTCCTCTAGAAGCCAAACTCCTCCCGAACTTCTTTCTCTGTCAAACTTCTACAAGAGCTAAACTTCTTCCGGATCCCTCCTTCAGTTGAACTCCTACAGGAGCCGAACTTCTTCCGGATCTCTCCTTCAAATGGATGTCTACAGGAGCCGAACTCCTTCTGAATTTTTCTTCAGTCGAATTTTTATAGAAGCCAAACTTCTTTCGGACTCCTCCTTCAGTCGGATTCCTCTAGAAGCCAAACTTCTTTTAGACTCCTCCTTCGACCAAACCCCTTCAGAAGCCGAACTCCTTCCGAACTTCTCCTTCAATCGGATTCCTCCAGCAGATTGCTCCTGGATGATCCCCTCTAGATATATTCTCTTCAGAAGTTCGAACTCCTCCAAAATTGATATATGTCCAAGTCCACCAACCAATACCTACTTTCTCTGAGCTATGACTATTAAATTTCAATGAATGATTGCCATCAGTCTGCTATAGACGACGCTACAGACGACATCCTCCTCCATGATAGACTCCATCAGATCTCAAGCGGTCCAATATCGGATGATATGGCTGGTTGTCACTATCAGTCTGACGATACCTTTCTTTCCATACCGAACCCCATGCGGTCCCAAGCAGCCCATTATCGGACGGTATGGCCGTCACTATCAATCAAACTCCATCTATAAAAATGAACCCTCCAGATATATTTTTTCTAAGCTCTCTTCTTCTTTTCAAAACTCTACCAAACTCTTTTCGGAGCATTCTATTTTTATTGATCAGAAGAGCTGACTTGATCATCGGAGGATCCTATCGGAGCCACCACCACCGACTCCAAACGAAACTTTATTTTGTAGGTCATCAATGGCGACCTCATTTTTCTCAACTCTAGCTTGATCCAACGTCAATCAGATTCTGCACCAATAAAATTGGCGTTAGAAAAAGAGCCCCTGTTCCTAAGGTACCCTTATTCTTAAAGAAGTGCTCAGTCGATCCTACCGACCTTCTTCTTTAAGGTTCATCTCTACTCTCTTCCTCGATCTCAAGAAATGACTCCAAAGAAGATGACTATCCGAAGATTTATCACTTCTACCATCAGGTCTGAGCCAGATCGATCTATTTCTGCTCCATCGTCGGTGCTTTAACCACCACCTCCACCGATAGCCATGGTAGATCCAGAGCAGTTTAACCTATTGATGCAGCAGGTTCAGGGCCTCATCGAAATGGTGTAGTCCGTGCAGCAGCCTTTGGCGATGATTCTGCCAAAAAATCAACCATCAGGATGTTAGAAATCGATCGTAAGAAAGAGCACTTGGCCTAGCATACCCGTTGCCCTTAGAAAGAAAAAATAGAGAGCAGAGAATACATGTTCGAATCATGATTCTTCTCTAGAAGAGATCTTCTTCATCTACAGTCGAAAGCCATCCAAGATCTACGATCAAGACGACATCCTCGATCACAAACTATGAAAGATGGATCGATGGATCGAAGAACTTGTCACATCACCCCGGCTTCCCATGATGATGTCTGCACAGATCCCCCTTTCTCTCTCTGAATTATGCAACAGTCCATTTTGCCGAACTTCAAGCTTTTTCAATTTAAAAGCTACGATGGAACCTCTGATCTAGTTGATCATCTGAAAGCCTTTTGAACCATGATGCTACTCCATGGTGCATCAGATACCATATTATGCCAAGCTTTCTCATCTACCATAAAGGGAGCAGCAAAAAACTGGTACTCGATATTGAAGTCGGGTATGATCTTCTTCTTTGATCAGATGAGCCATCAGTTTGTCGCTCACTTCGTCAGCAGTCGATGTCTGCATCAAGATTTGGATTCCCTAATGAACATCAAGTAGAAGGATGGAGAATCCATCCGGACTTATATCACCCAATTTAATACTACTGTGTTAGAGATCCAAAATCTGGACTAGTCAGTTGCGATGGCCGCACTCAAGGATGACCTTCAGAAGAATGATTTACTATTCTCCTTAAAGAAGAAGTACCCTAGAAACTTTACCAATCTGCTAGTCTGGATCGAGAGATATGCTTGTGTGGAAGAAGCCTTCAAGTTAAAGGATGAAGAAGCTGTAGGAGAGTGACAGACGGACGAGTCTAGTAAACCCACGGCTGATGGAGGGCCGAATGAAGTTTGGCCATGCTCACGGACTTTTTTCGAGTGCAAGTGAGTCCGAACTCCTTCTCGAGCTCGTCATCAAAGAAGCTCCGACAGAAGGACATGAAGAAGTCCTTCCCTCGAAAGGTTCTGCAACTACGTCCTCCTTAATGCTCCTAAACTCAAGTTCTGATAGAAATTAAGAATCAGCTAACAAAATTAGAAGAATTACGATCTCTCCCAAACAAGCACGATCAAAGCAAGTACTGTCTCTACCATCGTGACCATGGCCACGATACTGAAGAATGCATTCAGCTCCGAGATGAAATCGAGGAGCTTATCAAGAGAGGCCGGCTGGGTCGTTCCTCAGACGTCGGCTTGAAGCAAAAAAAGATCGACCAAGGGCGCTGCCATAGCCAGAACCATCAATAAGAGAGAAATAACAAGGAGATCGACCGCCTCTCGATATCATCAACCCTATTTCTGGGGGGCTTAGTACTTCGATGAGTCACCATCTCTCAGTCTTAGAGCAAGAAAAAACTTGCCCCAAATTAGGACGACCCGTATGAAGTAGAGGAGGTCGTCCGATCCAGAACTTATCACCTGAAGAAGCTCGGAGGAACAACGCTCCCACGACCTTAAAACTCAAAAAATCAAAGGATGTACTACCAGTAACTTTTCTTCAAAAAAACTTCTCCATTTTTATATTATTATTTTTTGGTGCAAAAACTATGTGATAAGGAAAAAAGCAATCAATAGTGGTCATGTTAGGAATAGGAGGAGAACCTCATTCTAACATGACCAAGCGAAGTCCTTCAACCTCGGCTCGAGATAAGATCTCCTTCGAGCATCTACATCAATAGGAGATAAGATCTCCTTCAACCTCAGTTGGAGATAAGATCTTCCCCGAGCTTCAACTATAACTTCAACCTCGGCTGGAGATAAGATCTCCTCCGAGCTTCAACTTCAACCTTGACTGGAGATAAGATCTTCTCCGAGCTTCAACTTTAACCTCGGTTGGGGATAAGATCTCCTCCGAGCGTCTACATCAATAGAAGATAAGATCTCCTTCAATCTCGATTGAAGATAAGATCTTCTTTGAGCTTCAATTTCAACCTCGACTGGAGATAAGATCTTTCCTGAGCATCTACATCAATAGGAGATAAGATCTCCTTCAACTTCGGTTGAAGATAAGATCTCCTCCGAGCTTCAAAGTCTACGTCAATAGAAGATAAGATCTCCTTCAACCTCGGCTGGAGATAAGATCTCCTCCGAGTTTCAAAGTCTACAGGAGATAAGATCTCCTTCAACCTCGATTGAAGATAAGATCTCCTCCAAGCTTCAACTTCAACCTCGACTAGAGATAAGATCTCCTCCGAGCGTCTATGTCAATAGGAGATAATTTCTCCTTCAACCTCGGCTGGAGATAAGATCTTCTCCGAACTTCAACTACAACTTCAACCTCAGCTGGAGATAAGATCTCTCTCGAGCTTCAAAGTCTAAATCAATAGGAGAGAAGATCTCCTTCAACCTCGATTGGAGATAAGATCTCCTCCAAGCTTCAACTTCAACCTTAGCTGAAGATAAGATCTCTTCCAAGCGTCTACGTCAACAGGAGGTATACTAAGTATTGGAACAGTCGGTATAGATTTGATACTAATTATTTTGCCTACAGCTACTCGGAACCGCATTCATAGATTCGATCTCTTGCACGAACCTGGGTGTTAATCCAGAAATATGAAGAAGAGCAAAAAAAATTGATGGTGACACCTAGGGCTTGGCATTGGAATCAGAAAAAAAAGAGAGAAGAGAGTTAGGAAGAAAAGCTGTATATTAATTCCACTCTCTTGTAAAGATTACAATACGTAAATTTATATACCTTAGAATTTCTACTATACCACATGAATCCTAATAAATCCAAACTCCAGCTAAAAAACTCTCCTAGACTAATCTAATACATGAAAGCACTCACCGAGCCTATGTATATTCATGTCTTCTATGCTCTCATCCACTAGATCTAAATCCGATCTATACATGTGTTAGCCACCTTAAAATCTTATTGGACCAGGCCTTAAGACCTCAAACAAAAAACTCCCATCCAGTTCTATTGGCCACCATCGAGCCGACTCTATCAGGAGTTAAGCTGGTTCGACTGCATATCATCCGAACCCTATCTTCTATCTACCTAAGATAGTTGGCTCAACTATGCCCTGAGTTGGCTTGATCTCAGTCCGAGCCGGCTCGACTGTGTATCCGAGCCAGCTCGCTTGTATGTCAGTCCCTTATTTTGGTTGATTTTTCTCTTGGCTTTGATTCTTTACTTCATTTTGTGTCTCAAATCTTCGGAGCACCTACCAAGCCCCTCTCAAGGTCCTCACACCTGAATCTCAAGTCTATGCAGGGTTATATGCTGCCTTCATCCTAGGACAATTCCTATCCTAGCCCTAGGACCACACCCATCCTAGTCTTTCGGAGCTAACACCCTGGCTCCTCCTATGACCTTCCAAGGCTTGGGAGCACCATATCAGATCCTATAATCTCCATCTTGATGCACCCAAGCCTTGGCACACCTGATAATATTCTCCTGCACGTTTCTGCTATCGATGCATGCCTTGACAGCTATTTATGCATACCTTTCCACTGCCATCTTTTTTCAACTACTGAGCTCTCTTTAAGGCCTTTAGAATGACTGCCTCTATTGCTGAAGACCTTGGCTTGCACCTATACACCATCCTTGGAGTTGTAAGCATCCTTCTACTTGGCAGTTGCATCATTTATCCTAGACTTTCATGGAGAATCTATAGTAATCCTATGCCAATGTCCGCTATATATCCTAACACGGTCTCCTTAGAACTTCGCCTATCATTTTGTATGTACTAGTTCATCTGAAACTATGCATCTTCAACATTGGTGCTAGGATATTGGTTCTTCTACACTCCACTCTGAACTCGTGTCAGAACTCTCTCCACTTATGAAGCTATCTCTGTCTGATGCTCCATCTAAAATCGAAGTCCTCTTGATGCCACAGAAGCTGACTTTGTAATTGAGTCCCTCAAGGCCAACCACTCAATGCTACACAACTGAGCCTGCCTCTGTATCTCAAACATAGTCGCTGCTTCTTCGGACCCTCCGCACTCCATGGACTCTTCCAAAACTATCTCGAATATATTACACCCTACAGGCTCCTCCGAAACTACTAAGAGCTCATCCGACTCTTCACTTTCAACGATTAAAATGATGGAATTTGATTTTCCTCCTTCTTTGCACTTCTAAAGTAGATATTCTCGCTTAAAGTGCCCTGCTTCACTACACTTGAAGCACTTCTTGGATCCCTTGCTGTCCCTTCGCTGACCCTTCTTCTTCTCTTGCCTGGATCTCTCTAACACCATGAGATCCTCCTAAAAGACCTTCCTCTTCGTCATTCATTCTCGCTGCTCGTTGGACCTTAGCACTAATATGATCTTCTCGTACACTAGTATCTTCTTGCCATACAGTAGTGTAGTTACCAATGGATTGAAGCTTCCTGATAGCGAACATAGCAGCAATAAACTCTTATCCTCCTCTTCGAGCTCCATCCCAATATTAAACAAGTCCATGCTCATCCGATCGAAATGTTGAATATGTCCTGCAACATTCTCTCCCTCTTGCATCTGAAGGCTATACAGTTGCTTCTTTAGCACCAACTTATTGCACATACTCTTTTTTATGTATAACTGATGTAACTTCGATCATAAATTCTTGGGTGTCTTCTCCTCTAATATGCTATACAGCACCTCATCTATTAAACAAGCCCTAATCATAGCATGTGTCTTTTTCTCTAAAAACTTTCACTCCTTGTCTGTCATCTCCTCTAGCCTATCCTCCAAGACTGAATCTAGCCTCATTTGATCAGCAGATCCTGCATCCTAATCTTCTATATTGTGAAACTATCCTTTCTATCAAACTTCTCAAATTCTATCTTTAACTCGCTATTTGATAGAAATGCGATGTTGTCGTTAAGACACCGTATTTATCAGTTTAATCTGACTTCTTAAAATAATTAATAATTAAAAATACATAGATAGCAGTGAGTCGGGTCGAATCCATAGGAAAGGTAGTATTTTTAGATTTAAAATCTTTAATTTTTTAAAAAAAAAGATTTAAATTTTTGGAATCAAAAGTGAAGTTGGAAAATTAAAAGTAAAAATTAAAAAGTACAAAAATTTAAACTTGGTACTAAGATCTATTAGCTAGATCTTAGCATCTATTTGCAATAAAATAAAAGCAATAATTAAAGTAAAAAAATTATAATAAAAATAAAAAATATAAAATTAAAATATAAAATAAAATTTTTATTAATTAAAATTTAAGAATTTAAATATATTAAATTTAAAAAAAAATAAAATAAAATAGCCTGATCTCTGATCTTGGATCGATATTGGCAAAAAGATGGTGTAGAAGTCCGGCTCTTCTTCTCGACATCTGTTGCTTTGAAATAGTCTTTAACCCATAGCCTGGCTTCGTCCTGTACCAAAGCTTCATCTTAATCGAAGATATTGATTTCTGGAGACCTGAGATTCTTTTTATAGAGCTAGGAGGGCTGGATATTTATTTTTGACGGCAATGTGGGACTAATGGCCTTTGTAATCATCAAAATCTAAATAAAATTTGAATCAAAATAGCTCTGATATGACTCTGATAAGTTTGGTAAAATCTGGCCATTCAATAGGAATCCAACAATCCAAAAATCATCAAAATTGAATGTATATCAGCCTAGATCAGGTCAGATTAAATTCTGATCATCTGATCGCACATTGATGAAGAAAATCTGGCCGCAAATCATGCTTTAGGAGTCTTGATCACCACCGAGAGTATTCTGGACCATTGGATCTTCATCACTTGATTTTCTAGCTGTCGGATCATGCCAGATCGCTGATAGAATTTGAATCAAACCTAAAAATCACCGCCGCCGTCCGATCTTGACCGTAATCAACCGCAACCATCCGATCGCAGAATTACTGTTCCCATGGACCGCGTGAACCGGCTGCACCATTCACCACAGCCAATCAGCACCTCAGTTGCCAAGTGAAAAGACTAAATTGTCTTATGAGCCGCGATAAATTTCTGTGGACCCTTTAAGGGTCTAGGTCTGTCACGTGTCATGCTGTGATTCATCGATTTCTGCTGAGCTGGTGGTCCACGCCTGGATCATAGACCGACTGATGGCTTCAATGGCTGAGTCGGCTTTGATGGCTTGGCTTCTCTTGGTGGCTTGGCTTGCGGAGCCGGCTGAGCCGTTTTCTTTTTTATTTAAATTTTATTTATTTTATTTCTTTAAAAATTCATATCTTTTTCGTTTTAGCTCCATTTTACTTAAAATTTATTTTGTTGTGATAAAAAAAAATGAGCTCTTTCCATTGATAATAAAATTTTATTTTTTTATTTTTTTATTTTTTAATTAATTTTTTAATTAATAAAAATATAAATTTTTCAAAAATTATATATAAATTGATTAATAATTTTTAAAAATTAATTGATAAATTAATACTTTTATTGATGAATTTATGATGCTTATCACTCCCGCCAACTTAAGCTTTGCTCATCCTCGAGTAAAGAAAGAATTTAGTTTTAAATATCTTTTAACTTTAGAGTTTCGAATTTTACCTAAGCAATTTTCAAAATGGCCATTGATATTCAGTAGAACTTAAATGAGATATATCATTGGGGTATTAATACTTATCAATAGAAAAATTAAGTAAAAAATAATAAATTTTTTAGAACTTTTTCTAAATTATCCTACATTTATCTCTGATTTGTCTAAACTTTTATATAGACAAGTATATTGCTACTTCCATCCTTCATTTATTAATTTTTATTTTTGTATTACTCATTTTTTTATGCGAATATCATTGCTTACTTAGGCAACGGGACCCGATTACTCGGTGGAAAACCAATATTTTTTTTTTAACATTGTACCACTATTAAGTATCTTAACTCTTTAAGCTTTCTATTTGATCCATGTAGCGAGTCTTGAGCTAATGACTTCCAATCCAGTTGGCTTTAGGGTACTAGGTATAGAATACCCCTCGGGCTTACTAGCTCGAATCAAATAGGCTATGAGTTAAGACTAACTTTACAATGAGCTTTTTTGCCCTTCCCATCTTTTGATGTGAAACTCAATACTTGCTTAGGCAAAGAGGCTCGATTACTCAATGAGAAGTACTTGGAAACTATTTTATTAAAATAAATTTTTATATGAAGAAACATATAGTTATCCTACACAAACCTATAAAAGTAGACTTTTCTTTGATGCTAGTAGAAGTAATTAGAAATGCTCCAAAAAAAAAAATTTATATTCTAGACTTAACTCTTTATTGAATTTTCTTAATACTTGATTCCTCAATATCTCACAGATTCTCTGATCTATGCATCAATTTTCTTTTTAAAAATGCTTAGTTTAATTTGATTCTTAAGTATAATCAGGTGTCTAAATACTAAATACTAATTTTTTTGAGAATTTAAAATTTTAAAATTTTTATTTTTCTCTCCCTCTAACTTAATCGATATTATCCTCAATGGAGAAGAAAAAATAAAGGGTGTAATAAAGAACATAAAAAAATACACCTAAATTAGTATATTTTTGGTCCAGCACATGTCTTTAAAAATTTGAGCTTTTCCTCTAACTTATTCAAATTATCTTAAAAAAAATAAACTAAAAAGATAAATTAGATAAAAATTAAATATTGGGTTGCCTCCCAACAAGCGCTAAGTTTACCATCTTCAGCCAGATATAATGTAGCTTATTATCCTGTATCGAATATTGGATTGATAAATTTCAATGATTTTGGATTGTCAATCTCAAAAAGTTGATTTATAATCCCATTATTAATATAATCTTTATTAATTTTAGGGATATAATTTATGATTCCATTTTCAGACCCATGTTTATTAAGAATTTCTCCTATTTGTTCTTCTAAAATGCTCATGAATGGAGTTTTTGTATTAGGAGTTAAGTTTGATTCAATGGGTGCTGGAATGGTGACTAAAGATAGTTTTAATTCTGAAGGTAAATTAATATGATTTTTCTTAAATAACTCCATTGACATTTCATTACATGCCTCTTGATTTTTATAAGAAGAACCAGCTTCTAGGGTTGAAGGGAATAGGACATTAGGTTTATAAGTCTCAGATAAATCATCTATTCTCTTTTTCTCTATTTCTATCTCGTTTAAACTGGCACTAGCATCAGTACTAATTTCTGATTCGGGTTCTTCTATATGGTTAGTCTTAGTACTAACAAATTTCTCTAAATTTTTATTTTGGCTAGCATCAGTACTAACCTCTCTCACCTGGTCTTGGTATGGGTCCATAAGAATCCTATAGCTTTTAAGTTCAGGAATTACTTTGGTATTCTCAAATTAGGGATTCTTAGGTGAGACATTAAATTGATAACTTGGTCCAGGTGATTGGTGGATATTATGTGGATTGTTTGAAATTGGTAGGTTCGGTAGTTGATCTAGTTCTCTCCTCATGTTAGACTCAACTAATTATCCAATTTGAGCTTCTAGCCTGATGATTGATTGTTGTTGAGTTAGAATTAATTATTGAAGTTGATTGAATTTATCATCGGCTAGGTTGGTCTGTTGAGGAGGTGGGTATGAGGGTTGATTGTAATATGATGACTGGATAAACTGACTAGACTGACCATTATTATAGGCATAATTTTGGAATTGGAATCTATTTTGATAATTTTGCACAAGTAAAATTTGGGTCTGAGCCTGAGTCTGTTGAGATGTCCAAGAAAAATTATGGTGGTTGCTCCAATCTAGATTATATGAATTTAAAAGTGGATCATTAACCGGCTTGGAGTAGCCTTTAGCAGCTTGGACTTGTTCTTGGATAAAAAATGAAAACTGTGCAGTCATAGGATATTTACTCATATGATGGGTTGGGCTAGCATAGATTGAACAAATCTCCTGATAAATAGAAGATGATGTGAATTATGCAGCAGATTGTTGACCTAGGGTTAGGACTTGATCTAATTTCTGAGCAAGAAAGTTCACTTTATTTATCAAATTTAAATCAGTCTTATGACTAGATTCTAGATATTTAAATTCATGGATCCCTGCCCAGGTTTGGTGGAAAGACAATGAAGCATGGTTAATTGAAGTTTCACTCAGGATTTCAAATAAGGTATAGGCTTCGTCCTCACTCTTGTTCATAAATGCACCTCCACAGGATGCATCTACTATCTATCTGTATTGGTCTCCTAAACCCTCATAGAAAGCTTGAACTATTTGCCACTTAGACAGACCATGGTGTGGGCATTTTCTAAGAAGTTTCTTAAGTCTCTCCCATGACTCGTGAATCTGTTCCCCTGAAAGCTAAGCAAATTCAGTGATAGCTCGCCTCATAGTATTGGTTCGGCCTATGGGATAAAATTTTTTAAGAAATTTACTTTTTAAGTCAGCCCAAGTTTTAATTAATCTCCCTATTATCCCAAGCCAGTACTTGGCTTTGTTTTTTAGTGGTAAGGAAAATAAAATTAATCTAAGGGCATCATTAGTTAAATTTTTAATTCTCATCATAAAGCAGATTTCTAAGAATTCATTCAGATGTTTATAAGGATCTTCATTGGTGTTTCCATAAAAAGATGGAAGCATCTCGATTGTAGTCGGCTCGATCTCATGGTGGGTAGCATGAATTTTAGGTAATTGAATACAAGTCGATGGGTTATAGGTAGAAGGAATAAAGTATTCTTTCATCTATTTAGATGATTCTCTAAAATTTTTAGTCATTTGGTTATCGAGTTTAATATAATTCAGCTTTTTAATTTTATGGTTGGATTCAACTAGATCAGGTAAAGCGATTTTCTATCGTGCATGTATTAGTATAACCCTAACGTATGATTCAAAAAAAAAAATTAAAATTTTTTTTTTATATTTTTTATTATTTTATTATATTAAAGATTAATTATTTTATTTATTAATTAAGTTTAATTATTTTTTAAAATATTTTTTAGTTAGTTAAATTTAATTTTTATTTAATTTTATTTTATTTTATTTTATTTTATTTTTTAGAGAAAGAAAAATAAAGAAAGAAAAGTTCTAAAGAAGAGGTCCTAAGGAGTCCTAGAACTAAGAAGAGAGAGAAGAATTAAGTTTAATTAGGTTTGATGTTGGTTAGCAATCAAATTGGTCAATCAATCCCGACTAAGGGTTATCCTAGATCTAGATAGCTCCTAACTGCCAAGGTCACCTTCAAGCCCTCCAAGTATAGGATTAGCCAATCAACTGGCCAGGTAAGTGTAAGGTTGGTGGGAGTCCCTTCGTTGCTTGTCTTAGACATCAATTATGCTTGGCCAGGTAAGCAAACAGAATCAATTAGAAACCACCTTCCTTTGGGCCCTATCGTTTCTGAACCACTTTTTTAAACACCAGTCAAATTGACTTATCCTAATCTGGTTCAACTCTTAGATTTTCTTGTCCTATTGAGCTCGAGTTCCTAGGGTTGATGTCTAATTGATTTTAAAATTAAAGGCTTAGATCAATGCAGGATGCTGGTTGGTTGTTTATGGGCTAAGGAAGGGTGATCAAATCCCCACCTTATCTTGTTTAATTGGGTTGTGCCCTTAATTTAATTTAATATGATATGCAAAAAAAAAAAAATTCAATCAAAGGGTTCTATGCAATTTAAACTAGATGCATGTAACTAATTAAATTTTGAAAGGCTTACCTTGCCTTCAGCAATCACCAAAAATAAAAATAAAACTAATATAATGCATGCTCTAAACAGTTAGAGTTTCTAATCTTATCATGAGGCTTTTAATTAATTTAAAAATAAAATAAATAAATAAATAAATAAAAAGGAAAGAGAATTAGGGTTAGGATTGATCTCACCAAGCAAAACTTCTAATTTTTTTTGTTCTTTAATCTCTTTTTCTATAAAATAATAAAAAAATTAGCAAGCAATATTTATAAGAAAATAAAAATTTTATTTATAATTTATTTATAGAAAAATCAAAGAGATCAAAAATATAATATCCATGCCTTTTCCGACAATGGCGCTAAAAACATGATACGTTTGTCGAAATTATTTTTAATAAATCAAAGAAATTAAAATAAAAATCAAAAATATTCCTCGGCAATGGTGCCAAAAACTTGATAGGATGTGTTTGTCAAAATTATTTTTAATTTATTTAAATAAATTAAAGAAATTAAAATCAAAAATCAAAAATAATTTTCGACAATGGCACCAAAAACTTGATAGGATCACGATGTTGTTGTTAAGACACCGTGTTTATCAGTTTAATCCGACTTCTTAAAATAATTAATAATTAAAAATGCATGGATAGCAGTGAGTCGGATCGAATCCATAGGGAAGATAGTATTTTTAGATTTGAAATCTTTAATTTTTGAAAAGAACAAAAAAAAATTTAAGTTTTTGGAATCAAAAGTGAAGTCGAAAAATTAAAAGGTGCAGAAATTTAAACTTGGTACTAAGATCTATTAGCTAGATCTTAGCATCTACTTATAATAAAATAAAAGTAATAATTAAAGTAAAAAAATTATAATAAAAATAAAGAGTAAAAAATTAAAATATAAAATAAAATTTTTATTAATTAAAATTTAAGAATTTAAATACATGGAATTTAAAAAAAAATAAAATAAAATAAAATAGCCTGATCTCTGATCTTGGATCGGTATTGGCAAAAAGATGGTATAGAAGTTTGGCTCTTCTTCTCGACATTCATTGCTTCGAAGCAGCCTTTAACCCATAGCCTAGCTTTGCCCTATACCAAAGCTTCACCTTGATCGAAAATATTGATTTTTGGAGGCCTGAGATCCTATTTATAGAGCTAGGAGGGCTGGATATTTATTTCTGAAGGCAATGTGGGACTAATGGCCTTTGTAATCATCAAAATCTAAATAAAATTTAAATCAAAATAGCTCTGATATGACTCTGATAAGTCTGGTAAAATCTGGCTATTCAATAGGAATCCAACGATCCAAAAATCATCAAAATCGGATGTATATCAGCCCAGATCAGGTTGGATTAAATTCTGATCGTCCGATCGCACGTTGATGGAGGAAATCTGACCGTAAATCGCACTTCGGGAGTTTTGATCACTACCAGGAGCATTCTGGACCATTGGATCTTCATCACTTGGTTTTCTAGCTATCGGATCGTGCCAGATCGCTGATAGAATTTGAATCAAACCTAGAAATCGCCGCCGCCGTCCGATCTTGACCGCAATCACCCGCAACCGTCCGATCGCGTAATTACTGTTTCCATGGACTGCGTGGACCGGCCGCACCACACACTGCAGCCAATTAGCATCTCGGTTGCTAAGTGAAAAGACCAAATTGCCCTATGAGCCGCGATAAATTTCTGTGGACCCTTTAAGGGTCTAGGTCCGCCACGTGTCATGCTGTGATTCGTCGGTTTCTGCTGAGCTGGCGATCCACGCTTGGATCGTAGACCAGCTGATGGCTTCAATGGCTGAGTCGGCTTTGATGGCTTGGCTTAGCTTGGTGGCTTGGCTTGCGGAGCTGGCTGAGCCATTTTCTTTTTTATTTAAATTTTATTTATTTTATATTTTAAAAAATTTATATCTTTTTCATTTTAGCTCTATTTTACTTGAAATTTATTTTGTTATGATCAAAAAAATGAGCTCTTTCCATTGATAATAAAATTTTATTTTTTTATTTTTTTAATTTTTTTAATTAATTTTTTAATTAATAAAAATATGAATTTTTTAAAAATTATATATAAATTGATTAATAATTCTTAAAAATTAATATAAATTAATTAATAAATTAATACTTTTATTGATGAATTTATGATGCTTATCACTATTCTTCATGATCAAATCAAATCAAAAACAACTAACAAGTATATCTAAAAATTATCTTAACTAGAGACGATGGACAACAGCCCTTAGATCACTTCTCCATAAAGCCTAAAGAAAATCTTAGATCTGAATCTCACTATTGATCTATGTAGAAACTTAATCTTTTTCCTCCTTCATGCTCAACCGAACTCTGATACCAAGTATTAGTGCATCACCATGGTATCACCTAGCTTTGATACTAAGTATTAGAATAATCGGTACTGATTTAATACTAATTGTTATACCTACGACTGCTCGAAACTATAATTATAGATTCGATCTCTTGCGCAAATCTGTGTTAATGTAGAAATATGAAGAAGAGCAAAAAAAATTGATGATAAAACCTAGGGCTTGGCATTGGAATCAGAGAGAAGAGAGAAGATAGTTAGGAAGAAAAGCTGTATATTGATTCCACTCTCTTGTAAAGATTACAACACCTAGATTTATATATCTTAGGATTTCTACTGTACCACATGAATCATAATAAATCCAAACTTCAGCTGAAAAACTCTCCTAAGCTAACCCAATATATGAAAGCATTCACCAAGCCCATGTACACCCATATCTCCCATGCTCTCATCCTCTGGATCTAAATTTGACCCATACATTTGTTAGCCACCTTAAGACCTTATTGGACTAGGTCTTAAGACCCTAAATAGAAAACTTTCATCCAATTTTATTCTCCACCATCGAGTCGGCTCTGTTAGAAGTCAAGCTGGCTCGACTACGCATCGTCCGAATCCCATCTTCTATCTGCCTGAGATAGCCAGCTTGACTACACCCTCGAGTCGGCTCGATCTCAGTTTGAGCTAGCTCGACTGCGTATTTGAACCAGTCCACCTATGTGTCAGCTCTTTATCTTGGTTGATTCTTCTCTTGACTTTGGTTCTTTACTCCATCTAGTATTCTAGATATTCAGAGCACCTACCAAGCCCCCTCAAGGTCCTCACAACTGAATCTCGAGTTTGTGTAGGGCTACATGCTGCCTTCATCCTAGGATAACTCCTATCCTAGCCCAAGGACCACACCCATCCTAGTCTTTCAGAGCTAACATCCTGATTCCTCCCATAGCCTTCTAAGGCTTGGAAGCACCACACTAGATCCTACATCTCCTACTTCGGATTGGCTAGGTCTGTACATAGAGGCTCTGCGACTTGGAATTAGACTGTCAATCCATGCTTTTATAATTGACCTCTTTTGCTTTCTTGATATATCTTTATCCTTTATAGTTCCAAACTCTTTCTGCTTCATAATAGGATTCTTAGTAGTTTGCTTTCTAGCCGAGGTCCAACCCACTATTTTCTTATTCTGAATTTTTTTTACTCTCAAATACCATCCCACTATTAAAGATCAATGGTATATTTCTTTTCAGTTTGACAAGAAGAGGTTAATTAAAGATGCCCCTTCTTCCATTCATAGCTGGAAGGAGTTCTTTTTTATTATAAACCCATCAGTTGTGTGGAAACTTCTTTCTTGGGCTCAACTTAGAAAATCGGTCCGTAAGGCCCTAGGGTTGGAAAGAGGTGATCTTGAGTCTGTTAAGGTTTTAAAGGGTTACAAAGTTCCTCTACTAACCCAATTACTGTCAGACCAGACCCTTTATAACTTCGGCCTGAGCCCTGCTAATTCAGAAGGTATTAGTTTTTTACTTCTTTTATTTTTTTTATCTCTATTTAACTTTTATTTGATCTTACTGACAGAAATGATCCCTGAAGAGCTTAAACTATTAGAGGCGGGGTGCCCCAAGAAGAAGAAGGGCTCCAGTTAGGCTGGCTCATCTAAACGAGCCAGAACCTCCAAACTGATCCCCACCACTTCAGACCTTGTCACCATGGCTCCCTAGGTTGGAGGGAATTTACCTGCTTCAAACACTTTCGTTGAAGCTACCACTCCAATACATGCTGCCGAGAAGAAGAAGAAGACTGAAGAGAAAAGAAAATCAGCCATTGGCAAGAAACTCTAGAAGCAGAAGGAGTTTGGAGAGTCGAGTACTAATAACATCGATCGGGAGAAGGCTACACTCAACAGCTGGAGGATAGTTCAGTCTCTCGTGGAAGGATGCATGTTGCTAGCTGAGATCGAAAAGTTCCACCAAATGAACTTCGAAGATCATAAGAGAGTCATTTGCATCTTTTCTTGAGGTAGCTACCTTGCCATTCTTCAAATTATATGTATATTCTTAAACAATAAGACTAATTTTGCTGCCTACAGGGTCATTTTTTGTTCGCTGGCATTGAGTCGATCAGCAGCCATGATGCTGAGGTTTCCAAGGCCCTAAAGGAGGTCGAAGTAGCCAAGGCCAAAGCCATGATTGAGTATCTTAAGAAGGTGTTTCAAGAGGTGGAAAGGACCTCGAAAGAAATGAAGCCTGATTTGGCCTTAAAGACTAAGAAGAGAAAACACTACTACATAATAGGGCTTTGGCAGCGGTTCACAACCGCTGCTATAGCCCAAAAAATCGCTGCCATAGCCTACAGCAGCAATTCGATAACCGCTGCCACTATGATCGTTGTCATAGATCTATGACAGTGATTTTTATAGCGGTTCTTTGAACCGCTGCCATAGAGAGCCTATGGCAGTGGTTATAAAATCACTGCTATATCCTTTACGGCAGCAGTTTTGTAACCATTGTCAAAGAGTCTATGGTAGTGGTTATAGAACTGCTGCTAAAGAGTCTATGACAGCGGTTACAGAACCGCTGCCATAGATTGGCTATAGCAGCAGTCCAAAGAACCGCTGCCATAATCTCTATGGCAGCGATTATGGAACTGCTGCGATAGACCTATTGCATTGGTTGGCATGTGATCTATGACAGCAGTTAGCACGCCTACGATAATGATTTTGCAACCACTGTCATAGATTTTAAATAATAAAAAAAATAATTTTTTAATTTTTATTTTTATCTGATAAATGCAGTTCAATATATAACATAAGAAAATATTATAAATCTAATAATATTTCTTAAATGCTCAAATTTTATTACTGAATAAAATTTATTATAATATTTTAAAAAATACATCAAAAGTCTTCTAAATCTATATCTAAGTCATCGTCATCAAGAAAAGCTCGAGGAACTGGAGCTAAAACATCGACCAACATGTCCTCAAGGCCCATGAAATTAGCTCCAAAATGCGCACTGAGTCTCATCACCATAGCGGTCATGAGGTCCTATAGCTGAGTAGTTTGCTTCCTAGCCGAGCAGCCTGCTCTCTAGCCTAATCTGCCTGCACCCTTATCTAAGCTACCTGTGCTAATGCCTCCTCAAGCTGCTCCCGACTGATGATACTAGAAGCATGGAAGAGATGTTTGCCTCAAACCAGTAGCTCGTTGACGTATGTCTGGGCCTACATCGGATCCTTCCAGAGTGATCTGGTCCTAAGACCTGAGATAGATTATCATTGAAGCCAGAGGTGTCCAGGCCCTGACTAGCGAGCGCATCTAACTACTTCTATAATTATAAATTTAAATAAAATATCATACGAAATATTATAATACTAATCATACTAATATATTTATTACCTATAAAAATTCTTTCGATTGCGATGTTCATCGATCTGCCCTTATTATCCGTACGGCTGGATCGAAATATCTCGCTATGGTTGGGCATCACCCATCTCTCATCAACTATAACAATGGATCAGTTTATTAGAAACATGCAAAAAAAATATTAATTTAATTTATCTAATAAGATTCAAAATTCATTATATCTCTATACACACAACAGGCTATAGACTCATAGTCAAGAGTGTGCGTATACTTCTGAGCTATCCAGTTCTCCCAATTCTGATGAAAGATAGTCTAAAAAGTATTTAAATAAATAATAAGTATTTAAAAAGTATTCAAATATAAATTTAAATATATTAAAAAATTTAAAAGTTAGAAATTAAATCTCAAACTTTTGGCTCCTTCAATGTCTAACCATCCTCTTCCATTGACTCGAGGGACAGTCCTATATCCAAGGGATAAGCTCCTCCAGAGTGTCTCATCAGTGATCGAGCCATCCTCTAGTAAGCTTGATCTTGTAGCCCTAGTATAATTTTTTAATCTTCTGTAGTCGGACATCTCAAGTCCTCTCGTGATCTAGAAAGTCGTACATTCTCTACATAAAGTTATCAGAAATCAGTTATGAAATTATTCTAATCAAATATAGTGTAAATATATTATATACATAAATATAATTAAGATATACTTACCCATATCTTCTCTCATACTCGATCCCTGATATCAGCGTCCATCAATCTTCAGTCTATGGACAGTATTGGAATGATGTCAGACCATCTCACAAGCACTCTGAAAAAGAAATACATCTCCCATGTGGTCTTTCGTACTGGCCTTTCTTCTACATCATACTGTACCATCATCTGATGTTGGTGGTTCCATACGTGTGGCATACGTATGGGATTGTGAAATATCCTACTAGATGATGCACCTGCAATGAAAATACATTATGCAAATATATAAGATCGTACAATAACTATACAAATAAATAAATAAATGATACAATAAAAATGTATACTCACTGGTCATGGGTGTTAGATATATGTGCCCTAGAAGTCAGAATTGGCTAACAATTGTAAAACACTTCTAGGGGCAAAATTGTAATTTTGACTAAAAGCAATAAATGGGTTATTTTCTATCACATATGTGTATTTAGTGTCTGTGATACATCCTTTGAGTTAATGGTAATGATAATTCATATTTTCAAGAGTTGAAAATTTAAGACATGAATAATCATTATTAACTCATAAATTACTCCCGACCATAGGATCATCACGAGGATGGTGATTGATCCAAAAGGTTGGTGTACAATCGCTTCTCTTTAGTAGATGAGTCTTGAGTCTACGGTGTGGAGACATCGGAGCGAGAGTATAGGTACTCATTAGAGAACGAGGGCACTGAGCGTGACCACCTCGAGTAGTCATTAGGGAGTCTACCTTCTCGTCAATGACTGACTCGATGCTGCAGTAGTGTGTCTGGTTCTTTGACCTGAGGTGCATCGGCAGTTCACCTTGAGGGTGTTATAGTTTGACTACACCATTACTCGATCTCCTAGCCATATGGAATCCCTGAGGTGTATGTTGGCTATAGACATGTTCATTGTAGGAACTGGATGGCATCAAGATGGAATCTATCTACCTCGGTGGTAGAGGAGCAGCCCTATGATAATCATGAGAATCAAGTCCAGAAGCCCATGGCCATGGCAGAGTGAAATAATAGAAAGAGTTTCTATTTAGATTTTCACATTGGACTCGAATCGAATGATTACATCATATGACAGAGACTAGGGTTTGACGAGTTTACCTTAACCCTAATCTGATCGGGGCTCAAGATAGAAGAACTGAATCACATAGGTAGCTGCACCAAGAGGTTCACATTCAGCTCTGATGGGTTGCCACCATATACTGCTAGGTGTCACTGGTGGATTTTGGGAGCAATTAGAATGATTTAGATGATCGATCATTCTAGCTGTTCGAATCAGAAGAGTTCTGATCCATCGAAAGGAGTTTCGATGATGTCGATGATAGAGATCATGACATATCCCATTACCATACAGAACTGAACCTAACTGGATCACACAAACAAGGGTTTGAATCTGGTGATCATCAATTGAACTGATCTAGTTCAATTGATCTGAATGAGATTCAATTAGGTTCAAGGAAAATCGTGCTAGCACTCGATTGAACCTAACGTTCTTCTTTTGCTATCATAAATAAGTTGTCCTGTCTGAGCCAAAGGAGTTTGTGCTCAATCAGAGGCCTTCATATGGTCTGACTGGAGGTTGTCCAAGTCAGAATAGGTTGTCTTATTTTATAAGACATTACCTGCCATTTTTGGTCACCTGCCATTTCTTGTTCTTTGACTTTGGTCAAAAGTCTACCTTTGACTGGTCAAACGTTGACCATTGACACTTTGACTTTTGACCACATGTCATGCACCTATTGGAGAGCTGGTGGGGGCCTATCCTCCTGCCAGAACCTAGCAAGGAGGAGGGCGCATGCCACCCTAGGCGTGTGCCCAAGTTGGAGGCGCCTAAGAGTCCTTGTTGGACAAGACTCCATCTCCTTTTTGGATTCCAATTAGAGTTCTTCTAAGAACCAACTTTGACTGGTCTTAGGCGCCCTCTAAGGAGGAATCCAGGGGACTCTATTCCCACCAATCAGATTTAGATCTGATTTCACAAAGGGTTGTGATTGGTTGGGAAGAAGAGGAGTTGGATCACAGCTAGTCTATAAATAAGACCCTGTATCCAACACAGAATATATATATGATATATGATGAGATCATAGTTTCCCCACACCCTAAGGCAGTCTCTCCTCTCTTCCTCCATGCTAAACCTCCTTCTCTTTCTCCTCTCCACGTCCAAAAGGGTTTTGGACCTTGATTGGTGCAACCCAGATCAAAGAAAGGCGATCAAAAGCAAGAAGGCTGCGCTGCTGCAAAGGACGACTGCTCATCTTCAAAAAGAGTTTTGAAGATCCTCCAGATCAGATCCTGATCTGATTCTTGGAGGCATGATAGAGAAGAAGAGAATCTCTAGATCCAACCCGAGTGGATATCGGTAGAGGTCAGGCGCTTGCGTGGCTAAGATCCAGAACCTTCCGCTGCAAACAGGATCATCAACAGGGTAATAAGATTACCCAGATCAGGTAAATTAAATTTGATTTAATTTATCATTTAATTTTATTTTATTAAAATAATAAGAATTAGAACTAAAACATATCAAGATCAGATTGAGATCAAGAAAAAAAATTTTAAAATATATCTCTTGATCTGATCTGATCTGAACGAACCTGGACCGAGAAATCAGGATTTCCCTTCAACTGGTATCAGAGCCATGGTTCTAAAATTATTTAGATCTGATTTTAAATTTATTTTAATTAGAAAATAATTAATTTTAGATGTCACATGAGATATGATCAGATCTAAAATTAGAAAAAATTAAAATTAAATGATTTGGATCTAAGATTAGAAGATATGCATGACTAGTTCTAGAATAGAATAGTTCTATAGAATAGTCTTGCATGTTCTTGATTTAATCTAATTAAATCATACTTTAGATCTTTTTATTTACTATTTTCTGATATTATAAGTGTTATAATAACATCTGAAAAATAGCAAATAAAATTATTTAATTTTTGAATATCATATGAGATATGATTGATGCATGTCTAGACTAGTTGTAGAATAGTTCTACATAATTATCTAGATTAGAATTTATTTTGATTAGATCAATTTAAATCTAATTTTTTAGATTATTATGAGATAATTTAGATCTGAAAAACATGCATGATTATGATACATGAGATGTATGCAAAATATGCCATGATTAGATCTAATTTATATATGAGATATATGATATAGATCTGATATTGTTTTGTAGTATTGAATGTTCCTGATTAAGGAGTTCCTCTTGGCCGTCCGGTCATAAGAACGAAGAAGGGTTTAAAGGCCCTCTCTTCCCATTCGATGGGGTGTTCTTATGATGTGTAGGGGTGCTGCGTGTTCGTCCTTAATCAGAAATTCCAAAACTTACTTTCTGCAAAACCCTAGATCCTGAAATCCTAGGATTTATTGTGCATATTTTGTTTATGAACCCTACTTAATTAAGAATTAAGTTTATGAAATATTAATTAGGTCTAAAATTAAGAATTTCAGATCTAAGACATATTCATAATACTGGGTTCGGGCTTGGGTAGCTCAATTAGGTCTAAGCGGTTGATCAAACCGAATCAAGAGTTGGTTAGATGGGATCAACAATGCTTAAATTGACCAGCCTAATAGGATTAAGTCTGGGTCAAGATCGAGTCACGATCAAGCAAGACCTAATTAGGCTCAGAGGTTAGAGTCTGGATTGTAGGCTAACCCAATTGGTTCTGGCTCAACAATTTGGTGTCTAAGGTAAGTTTGGCATAGACGATCGACTGGTTTTTAATTGGAAGCTACTCGACCTGAATGCATTCTTGTACGAGTTAATGGCATATTCCTTCCACCGGTCTCACTTACCTGGCCATATCTATTGACACAGTTCTGATCTGAGGTGGTCAATAATCCGAGCTAACCCATGCCACTAGGTTAGTCATAATTGTTATGACTAAGCCAAGTCTAGTTTAATGAGACCTGAATCAATTCTCCCTAAGAAAAGATTAAGTCTGAGGTCTTCCACCATTGTAGATGTGCGGGCCCTTCCCGGGGTTGATTGTTCTCGGCTGGATACAGTGGCTCAGTTGCACCGAGAAGATGCAACCATGTCTATTAGGCATTGGATGCTATGGGCTGGAGGATGAGTTGGACTCAATATTCTGGATACGGTGAGAGATTGGGGATATTTATATAGGACTAAGAAATCTAAATAATACATTCTTGGTTATCCTTTTTGGATGAAATCTTAAATTATTACAAATAATATCAGAGTAAATCTGGCTCATTACTTATGTGGATTAGAGAATACTATTGCATAAGTCCATCTGAGTTGACCATGTATTGATTGTGGTGTTATGGTTCTTGTGATTGAATTTGAATAGATTTGAACCCTTGATCTATCAAGAACTCGAGAACTTAAATAGAGAGGGTATATGAGGACTGCTGAGAGCAAATATTTAGTCTCATATCAGCTATATAATAGATACATCTTGGATACTTACATAGGTCAAGAAACTCAAATATCATTTTCTTGACTAGCTTTTTTGGATGAGGCCTTCTATTATTACATATGTATTATTGATATAATAAATAAAAAGATCGTAGCTAAGCACAAATATTGGGTGGTTAGACTCTTCTGTTCCAAGCAATGCTAGGGTAACAAAGGCATATTTGGTTTGGGGGAATTAGACTTTCGAACAAGAATGGAAATGGTAATATGTGACTTCCATTTCAATCATTTGGTTTCAGAAGAAAATTGGAATGCCTAAATCCTCTAAAAGCTAATTCCTATTCTCCCCTAGGATTCAAATTCTATTTTAATTCCAATTTTGATTTCAGCACAAACTAAATGAATCAGAGGATATGACTATTCCAATCTATTTTGATTCTGAATTTGATCGTTGCCATGATTTCCAAACAACAACTCCCATATCCTGATTTTCCAAGAGGGGGAGTTTTAGGGTGCATTTGGTTTGCGACTGAAATCAGGGTTAGAATTGGAATTGGAATGGATTAGAGTAAAAATTAGAATGGTCATATCCTTCCATGCAATTGGTTTACATCCGAAATCAGAATCAGAATTGGAATAGGATTTAAATATTAGAGGAATGTAGGGATCAAATTTTAGAGGATTGGGTCATTCTAATTCCACCGCTCAAATAGGAATGGAAATAGGACTCCTCCCAACTCAATGGATGAAAATAAAAGTTACTCATTCTCATTTCTCTTTCAGAGTCCAACTCCCTTCAGCCAAAAATTCTCCTAATTTATTTAGAAGAAAGGAGCAAGTTTGCTGAAGAAACAGTTGACAACTACCCCACCTAGGATATTTGTATTCTGCCTCACAAAGGCTTCAGCAGCAACCATGCCATGTTTCTCAGCAACCATGCCATGTTTCTCCACAACTTCTCCATCAAGCAGGGTTGCTCCATGCCAACGAGCTTCATCCTCAGCGTGCAGTACATATATATATATATATATATATATATATATATATATACAGTTTTGTAATTTGGGTGATAATCCAAAGTCAGGAAATTTTTTTTTAAAAAAAAAACCGATAAGTTTATATATGATAGGCTCAAGAGCATGCAGAATCAATTTAGAAGGTAACAAATGTTAATTAGAGGAAGAAGCAAATCAGAAAAACACTGAAGATGACTTGCTTAGAAAGGATTAGTTACATAAGTTGGTATAAGACAATTAATAGAAATAGGCCACAGGTTATTTCCCTATTGTAACATTACTCCCAATAACGGTTGGTAAGATCTTCCCACTTACATTAGATTTTTGCTACATGCATGAGACAGTTATCTTGCATATTAGTTCAAGATCCAACATGGATTCTGTTAACATCACCTTGTGAGAAAATTATTAGAGAAGAGTCAATAATTGCAATATAAAACAAGTTTGCAAGTAGACATGATCCAAACAAACTACCTACGACTAGCGGATTATATCCTTAATCACCATTTTAAGAAATCATTAGTTGGAAAACATATGTGAGAGAGAGAATGAACAAGCTAGCTCTTTCCATCCAACAAAACAATTCTTTATTTTCATATTTGTTTTTTGAAACAAGAAATTTAAGAAAGAAGAGTGCATGTAACTGACCCATATGCTCGCATTTAGATCCAAATATCCATGTTGCCCACCATAGTCTAACTTCTTGCTTTGAGATGGGAGTGGAGATACAAACTTATCAAGGGAGGCCATCTATGGCACATCTCCGTACCTCAAGTGGGCATCCATCAGTGTCACATGCGCAATGAAGGGCACCACTACATTCTCTGTGTGTTCAAGGCTACACTTGTATAAATATGGGTTAACACCTAAAACTGCAAAAATTTAATAAATTTACATTTCCTATCTTCTTCCACACTGCCTCCAATGGATTCAATCCTATTGAAGTTGAAGATCCCAAAGTGAATCTTCGCAAATTAGAAGCCATTGGTCAAGAAAACGTGACGTTTCCTCCCAAGCTGGTTGGCGTCTAGTGTGTGTCTTTATCTTACCTGATCCGCAGGGCCACCAGAACAAAAGTTTACGCGAGCCCGCTCCGCCTTCGCTTTTGGTTCTTCTTTTTCAATCACCACGCTCGCGCCCAACGGCTACAATCTGGCAAAAGCCCCTGGCCCCCTCCAAGCCGTCCGATTCCACGAGATCGGACCGTTGAAATCTCAAATTAATTCGACCGTTGGAGGCATCTCTTCGCCCAAATAGGTGCCTCTTCCCATTCCCCTTATTCTTGTTTGACACAAAACTTTTAGAAGAGCCACAGAACTCTCAGCGGAAAAAAAAAAAAAAAAAGCGCCACCGAACATAGAAGGAAACCGAAGACGAGAGAGTGAAAAGAAGAGAGTAGAAGTGAAGAAGAGGGCGGATAGCAAGTGTTTTCTTTCTTGCCCTTCTTCTTCTCTTTGTTGCAGCGTTGGAGACTTTGGATCTCGCCAACGGTGGCGAATCTGAGCAGCGACGGGGAGTCGCGGGCCGCGCGCCTCCATTCTTTCTTCTCTTCGGTTCTGTCGAGCCTCTTCAGGCAGAGCCAGGAAAGAGGAGGAGGAGAACAAACCATGGCGACGCATGATGTCGTAGTTCCTCACCAGCAGAGAGGTGAGATAGAATTAGAAACCCACCTCTTTTAATACATTTCCCTTTTAATCTCTTAGATGGGTTTCTTGAATGATTTTGTAAGAGAAAGGCCTTTTTCTTGGTGTCTTTTTCTCATGTGAATCTTTATTTATTTATTTATTTTTCCCCCTTGGTTTCGACCATATCTATCTTGATGGTGTTTATAGGGTTTTCTTTTGTTTCTTCGTGGAAAAATCTTTTCTTTGCTATTCTCTCCCCCTAACTTCTTGAACAATATCTATCTTGATGATGTTTATAGGGGTTTCTCTTGTTTCTTTGTGAAAAGATCATTTTTTTTTTTCCCTCCTGCCTCCCTCTAA